>VWZX01004568.1:1121880-1662477 GCA_013399015.1 Galbula dea
ATCACCCATTACATATATATTAATAATTTGACATGCCTTAAAGCAAAGGTTCCCAGTTTTCCAATATAAAATTTTCTCCCCCAGAATAATCAGGAGCTAAGGGTTTAGGTGAAGCAGGGTTTGTAGCTGTGTCTGGGGTTTGTATTGCAGCAGCATGTGCCACTGTGTAAATCAAGACAAGGCAGCAGCTGCTCACTCTATTGCTGTTGAGATTGTTGGTGTGCTGTGTTTATGTGTGTATATGTATGTATATATGGACACATGTACATATACACATATAGAATCATGAAGGTTGGAAAAGTCCTCTATGATCAGCAAGTCCAACCATCTATGTATATACATCATCAAGACTATATGTCTTCTATATCTTAGTTCTTAAAAATCTGTAAAGACTGTTAAATTAGGACTGTAAAACTGTTTATGTGGATTTCTAAAATAATTTTTAAACCTTCTCTAGTTTATCAGGCCCCACTCCTATTTTATCCCAACACTTCAGCTAACCTGTTGGCAGCCCAGGAAGCTTGAGAATGTTGCTGGTGAATGGTTTGTCTTTCCAGTCACAGCACCTGCAAAGGGCTTTGTCTGGTGCAGCCTGAGTCTTTACGGGTGTGTATGGGTCACCGAGGGACTGTTTGGATGTTTAAGGCTTGATTTTTTTTTTTTGTTTTTATTATGTTCAATGCCTTTTTACTTTGGAATTATATTGAATGGTCTGCATTGTTTCTGAATTTGTATCTTCTGCTCTTAGTACTGTTTTTTGTTTCCTTGTTCACGTTATAGAATAGTTTGAATGATCCTAGAGAGCTGATTAGGTGAGTCTCAAGCTTTTTAAGTGTGTCTTTGAAGTGTCAAGTCTCAAGCTAAAGAAGGTATTACATAGGTAATACCAAAATCACACTTTACAGAAACATTTAATTTGAAAAACACTGCAAGTTGACTAAAAAAAAAAAGTTATTCAAAATGCTTTGTTAGTGGTAGCATCCTTTCTACTGCTTCCAAACCCTCTGAGAGCTGGAGCCCTGCTCTACAGCATGACTGTTGCAGCTCATGTTCTACGGTGCAGCCTTGTTCGTATTAATTAGTTCCAGCCTTACTTCTGACCATCAAATATTTTTCAAAACTTCTTAAAAATAAAATAAACCCTTTTTTAGATTGCAACTTGGCTTATATTTTGTCAAACAATGATCTGCAACTATGAAGCTGCCAGAAAGATGAATTGGAGTGTGTTTCTGATGAAGAACTGAAAAGTTTAAGAAGTGGTAAGTGAAAAAGCTCTGCAAATTGATATTGTTAGTTTTTCATTTTGATTTGATTTTAGATTTTACATCTTTTTAAATCAGTGTTACTTGGTCAGGATCCTGTGCTATCAGTGTGCTTGATCCTGCCATTTGTGTAAACATTGATTAACACCTAATGGTGAAAGTGTTTGGCTGCATTCAAGAATTATGTGGGGTTTGATCTTTTTGCTTAGAGTTGCCAGTAACTTCTGGGTTAGCTAGGCTGCGTTTGCTGCCTTTATACACTTTTCACTCCCTCTTGAGTAATCATTCCTTAGATTTGAGCAAGTGCTTTATTTAATAGTGATCTTGTGTTAAACCCATCTGCTGGTCTATGCTTGTTTTATCACTGGAGTAGTAATTATAGATACTGTTCTCCTCCTCACTTTGATACCTTTTGTTATAACAGGCTTTCAGCTCTGTCTCTTGGCTGACTGTTCTGCTGAAGAGCGTTATAAATGGCTCATAATATGTTCAGTTTGTTTGGCATTCATAAATAGTAGGAGAAAAAAAATGTCATTTATGACCCACTGCTGCCATTTGTAATGTGTGCCTGTTAGGCTGTTGGGATTGTCTTCTACCAAGATTTATTTTTTAAAAAAGGAAGAGGAAGAACTAAAAAAAAAAAGTATCCTAATTTACTTAGGAGTTGTTGTAAATCGTGTGAGTGTTGAGTTGATGCCAGGTTCTGTTTTGGATGTGATGCTAATCCATCAGCATTGATTCCTGGGTATATAATGAAGAGGCAGTAAAGTGTCATACAAGTGGAAAATTGTGGGGTTGCAAGACAGAGATGAGTATAAAATATGTGCTGCCAGAAGGGCTGCTGCTTAACACAAGTAGAAATTCAGTGGTTGGGATTTACCATGAGATGACAGTCTGCCACACCAACACGACCTTCAAGTCAGAATTTGAGGCATTTATATTTCTTTTTCCTTACTGCCCTGGTTGACATTAACAAACAGGAAGACAGTGCTGTACCTGTACAACACATTGGAAGAAACTTAGCTTCATTCTTTAGAAGATCCTCTTCTCTTTCAAATTCCTATAAGACATCTTTAACACACATCTTCAACAGAACTCTTGGCAATTAGGGTAGAACTTGCTATGGTCTGGAATTTGCCCTTTAAAATGTTCTTATAAATAACAGATGTCCATCAAAATTTTAAAATGTAGTCATTGCTGTGGACACAGTTTCTAAAATATTTAAAATCATTGTGTTTCTTGATGTTTCCATGGCCTGGGAGAGGAAGACAACACATGTGCTTCTTCCCACGTGGAATTGTACTAATTGTACTAACTGCAGGATTTTTTCTCAAACAAGCAAACAAATTATGTCAAAATGTAGGAAATTGTCTGCAGAATTGTGTCTGAATTCTCAATTAATACCTGTAAGTGGCTACAGTCCTGAGCACATCCTATCAACTAGGGTATAAATGCTATTAAAATCAATAAGTTTATGCATGAGTCTAGGCTCAGGCAATATTTACTCCCATGTTTCAGCAGTTTAGATTTTGCATATCTGGGCCTCGAGGCACCAGCAGATGAGCTCTGGCAAGTCAGCAGAAAGTAAATCATGTCCCAGCCCTTCCACTTCAAAGTCAAACATTTCTATAGGAACCCTTCTGAGTGGTATTGTGAGCTGAAATGATGTGCCCTTCATTGAAGCCTCAGAGATGAACACCTACCATCTATGTTGCTGTCTGCACAGGCATGGAGGAGGCAAGGAGGGCAGCTATCCTCAGAGAAACTTTGGTAATGGGAATTCAAAATCCTTGATTTCAAAGAGTAGTCTGACCCTCAAAATACTGAAGATGAAATGGAGGCAATTTCATCTCTTTAAGGAGTCTCATTAGCTTTAATTTTGCAGCAAATAGTTTCTTAAAAGAGGACTTTTGAGGTTTGCTACAGCAGGAGGGAGAGAAACAGCAGAAAATGGTCAGCAGAGAAGTATTGCAGCTGAGCATTTACTTTGGTCATACTAAACCAAATTCAAATTGCTGAAGTTCTGCCTCAGCCAAGGTTATTTGGTCTGTTCCTAAGCTGATGTGACTTTGGTGCTGACTGTAAGAGTCAGGCTTGTATAGAGTGGAATTCCACCTTGCTTATGTGGATTTTGTAGACCAGGCTTCAGCTCTATTGCCATGTCATCTATGACCAGTCTTAAATTTCCTCTTCCTTTCCTTTGCACTTGTCAGAAATTTCAGTATTTGTATTTTCTGTCTGTCAGACCAAGCTTGGGTAGCATAGCTTTGCATCTACTGTTAGCTAAGAGCATATGTATGGATCTGTCTATGGCTGATCTTATCTGCAGTAATTTGTTGATTCAGGAAAACTGGATGGTGAGACTGTCCCTTTCAGCCTGGTGACTCCTGTAAGTATGAATGAGGTTTGTTGAATTAGCTGTCTTGCTTCTTTCTAAGGATAGCCAGAAACAGGAATGTCTGGGGGAGGAAGTTGGCTGAGCTTCATTCCATATGTGCTAGAGAAAATATTGATTGGTTGTGGAAGAAACTTGGAGAGTTACTTGAGGATTCAGGCTTTTGTTCCACATAAATGAGCAATTTTTTTCCTCATTGTTTCTCAGTAAGATTCTTCTGGATTCTGTTTTTCTTCTGAGACTTCAGTTTGCTTTGGGAACCTAGAGGCAACTTATTTCCTCTCTGTTTGATCCAACAATTGTTGCCACTGCTTTGAAGTGTTGAGTCTGCTGACAAAGCCTTTGCCTTTGTAACCTTTGAACCACAGTTGTGTAACACAGGGCTCCCTGCCAAGAACATGAGGCAGTTTCTCTGCTCTACAGTACAACACCAGACGTGGTCAGCATGTCCTGCTCCTGCTCCTCAGTGGAAACAGGCAAGGAGAGCTGAGGAGAGAGCATCTTCAGATAAAGCCAAGGGTCACTCTCTGAAGGTGCACCAAAGTACCATTTCCTGTGGGTGTCCAGATGTGACATAAAACCTAAAAGCAGGTGTAAAATTTGTGTGGCTGGTTCACAGAACTGAATTTATCATTCTATGAAATAATTTGCAGGATGATTAGAAGATGTTTAAGGATCCCTGTACACAGTAACAGAAAGAAAAGACCATAACAAAAAAATACATGGCACATGTTTTCCTTTCCTGCTTTCCTATATTTTTGTTGAGGGTGCATCAGACATCTGTTTTCCTTCTCCAGTCCCTTCTCTGATGGAAAGAGTAACTTGATGAGACAGGTGTTTTTAGAGAAAATGCTGGGGATGTCAAAAAGAAATCTTCTTGCTGGAACCTCAGAGAAAAAAGTTCTTCAGTGGTTCTTGGAAAGGGAAAGTATCATTTTATACAAGTGACACTTGATGTCACTTAATACTCATTTGCTGTTCTAGAAAGGTGTTAATTCTTAATAAAAGAAATTGCTAACCACCCCTTCCTAACATACATGGCACAGATTGACCCAAACAGTTTCTTTTTTGGCCACTTAGCAGTAGTCGGCTTTCAATCCTGTTGAATTTCCTTACGCTTTTGGGACAGCTTGGTCTGGAAGTCTTCAGCTTAATTGTACAGTAACAATGCAAAACTATGCAAGTTATAAACAGCTCTGGAAGTGCTTAATGTGACATTGAACATGTGATTTTGATTATCTAGAGCCTGTGTAGAGAGCCTGGAACAAACCTGCATGAGGGAACCTCTATCCTCAGGGTGTAGATAGAGTTGGCTGGTGCCTTCCAGCTGCCCATAAGCTGGAGCATCTGGGGTTGGGAGGCAGCTCAGCTGCCTTTGTCCCAGCACTCAGTGGCTTGAACTGATGGGCACACAGCTCTGCATTACTCCTGAGCGTGTATGTGCATCTCTGACAGAGACAGAAGGGAGTTCTCCTCCCTGAAGACCTCCTTACTTAGAGAACTGCTTCCTTTTGCTGAAAGCAGAATGATGAACACTGTCATCCCCTATGGCATTGCATCAATTCAAATATTTTACCCTGAAATTCTTCCAATCTTAGAGATTAATCCTGGTTTGTAACTAATATTAATTTTTATGACCATTATTTCTATTGTATTGCTGCAGCACACGGCAAAAATTCATATCCCTCTGCTTACTAAAGATTTCATTCGTTAGCCTGGCTGTTCTTAGTCCAATTATGATTTAATAAAGATAGATCCTTTGAATGCAGCTTCATGGCATTTCCAAATTATTTGTCCTTTCTGTGACTGGTGTGTTTTACAGCCGTGAAGTCTCATAATTTTTGCATCAAAATTTCTGCTATAAAAAGGATGCACTCCAATTCAGTGAGCCAAAAATAGACACACGCTGCCTTCAGGTTTAGTTGTTCTTTACTCCCTGCTTCATTGTGAAAAATGATCCATAAGGATAGCTGCTTGAAGGGAAAAGTCAAGTGAATTTCATAGTAAAGTACTGAGTAAAGAGACAAGTAGACTGTTGTGAGCTTCATTACAAAGAGGATGTATGCTTGTTTGCACTTCTATCCCAAATGAGGTTTGCTGTTAAGTATTTTTATAGGTATGTTTTTTCTGCCCTGTGCTATTCATTTTGCCTTCCTACCTGAAATCTTCTGTAGCTGCTAAAGCCTCGTGATTTATATCATTGTCTTGCTGTATCTCTTTTGAAGTGCATACAGTTGATTCCTTTATTTTCAGCAGGCTCTTTGTCTTGATCAACTTTTACTGCAAACCATGGCAATTCATTCTTTCTCAGTCTCTGGTTTCTACAAGGTCTTGTACTAAAGGCAGGATGTTGTGAGATTTGGGGCTTCATTTGTCACAACAGAATTGCATCAACAGTTTGGCAGCAAAATGGAAAAGTTAGGACAACAGTGGAAAGCTGCACCAGCAGATTTCATACATAGGGCTATTAGCAAAAACTGATTTTCCAATTTTGCACAAAACCAGAGCAACTTTTGTTTGTGTGGAGTCCTGCCAAACCCACATTAATTGTATTTAGTCTGATTGCTTGGAGCCCAGATGAAAATGCTTTTCAAATAATTAGTTGACTGTAATCATGGAGATCCTGATTCAGAAAAAAGCCTTGCTGTGGAAAACATACAAGCATATGCCTGAGCTCTGTAGAAGTCAAGGGACATAATCATTTAATTAAGAGCCTTCCTGAGCAAGGTCAGGAATGTTCATAGGACTCCTAACAACCAACATTGTCTCAACCTATGCCAGAAACAACACTGCTTGCAGTCTGTTGATTAATGTTTTTTATGGTTTCCGCTTCTTGGCTATTTTCTTAACCACTCTGACATGGATGCCCATGTCTGAGACTTGTAGCACATGTCCTATCAAGTGGCAGTGCCCTTGTGCAGTATGAGTGCATACAAAAACCTGGTTGTAGCTTTGCATCCCTTTACTGTCCTCTTTCTCCTCAGGAAGTCCCTCTTTGTGATGTCTTTCCCATGTTTCTCTGCTTGGTCTGCTCTGCAGTGCTCATGTTCTCCAGGATGGAAACTGGCTATACACCTAGGTGTGCTGGATCAGGAGAGCATCTCTTCTCTCCCATGATCACTAGTAGCAAATATTTAGACGGTTTCTATTTCTTTTTGCTACAGGTTCTTATGGTCTGTATGCTGGGCAATATTGCCAGTCTTGCCATGATGGTGTGTCACAACATAACCTCAGATGTGTGCTCAGAGCCATAGGACACATTTACACCTCGGGTGTCACCAGATCCTGGTGTCAGGTGTCACCAGACCATATCTGAAGGGGCTCAGTACTCCCTGAAGGACTCGGACCAGAATGCTGTACAGCATGGACCTGTGATAAAGCCCTCAGCACTGTTGGTGAGCACAGTTTTGTATTGGAATTAAGGTGCCAAAGATCAGGTATACAGAACTGTGCAGGTGATTCAAATAATATAGTGTTTCCATAGCAATGAAGTAGTTACGTACTACACAAATGGTCTGGAGTTAGTGAAGAATCAAGAGGAGAAGCTGAAGTTTGTGTATTTTTTGTGGTGGAAGTGAACCAGAAATGCTAAGGGAAAAGCAGATGCTGAAACAAAGATAAAGCCAAGTGCACAAAAATCCATTTTCTTAAAAATAAAGCAACCAAAAAACAGGCCTGTCAGAATGATAGTCAGGGTAGTGTTTAGCTCTCAATGACTAAGTTAAGAACAAAGAGACTGCAAAACCAAGCAAAATGGGAAGGTAAACAGCTGAAGAGAGATTTCCACTCAAAAGTTAGCAAAACTTTTTTCCGAATTTTCTTATATTTTGTTAAAATATTAACTTTTGAAAAAATCCACCTACCTATAGGTTCATACAGCAAATAAACCCCCAAACCCCTCAGAAACAAAGCTGAGCAGCACACCAATGGTATCTCTCTTGGTACACCACCCTTAAGAAGACCTGGCAGTGGAAATGTTTCAATGTAATGTGATTATTAAATGTAATGTGAATGTTAAGGAAACAGCCATAGAGAACTACTGTGGAAATAGAGAAAACCTTGGACTGCTCTTCTGCACACACTCATTTTCTTTGCATATTTAGCAGGGTTAAAACTAGGTCAGACTCTACCCACCATGTGCTGCGGCTGCAGCTGTGACATTAGCCTGGAGTTGCCTCTGGCTGCTGTCAGTTTTCAGGGCTGGTAGGAGATTTCTGGTGGAGTCAGTGAGCCTGATCTTCCTCTTACAAACCTGTGGCATAAATCAGAGTGACTCTGCAGAGGCAATGGAGTAAGGCGTGGCAAGGGATGGAGAAAGCATGGGCCGAGTACCTGTGGACACTGTGAGAACCAGTGGGAGACTGATCTGGAAGGCATGGCCAGGCAGGAGCATCTGTTGTGTGAACAGCATGCATCCTTAAGGCTGGAGGTCTCAATCCCAGCAGTGCTCATGGATTTGGACAAGGAAGGGTTTCATGCTGATCTGCCAGAGAGGCAGCCAAAGGCTTTCTCCTTAACAGGGGTGGGGGGACAAGATGTGTGGAAGGGACACTTGCACTGGTTTAAATATGTCTGTCTGTCAGACATCTCATCAACCCTTACTGAAGAGAAAACAGAGCAGATCTTAGAATTCTAGAATGTTTGGGGTCGGAAGGGACATTTAAAGGATATCTAGTCCAACCCCCCCCTGCGGTAAGCAGGGACATCCTCAACTAGGTTGGGTTGCTCAGTCCTGTCCAACCTGACCTGGAATGTTTCCAGTGATGGGTCCTCTCTGGACAACCTGGGCCAATGTTTCAGCACCTTTATTGTAAAAATGTCTTCCTTATAGCTAGTCCATATATCCCTCTTTTAGGTTAAACACATTACCCCTTGTCTTATTGCAGCAGGCCCTGCTATAAAGGCTGTCCCCATCTTTCTTACAAACCTCCTTTTTATGTACTGAAAGGTCACGTTAAGATCTCTTCAGAGCCTTCTCTTCTCCAAGGTGGTCTTCTTCCCTGTATGAAATAATGTGCACATCAACATACAGCCTCTTGCCACAATTTGGTGGCTTTTTTGCTTGAGCAAGAGCACTGCTGGCAAAGGACTGAACCCTGAGCCGGGTGCTTGATGCCAGTGCATTAGCATGAGAGGAGATGAAACATTTTGTGCTAAGGAGGCATCAACTCCTCACTGAATTCTGGCTTCCCCTGCTCAGGCTGGAGGGCAGCGAGGATCACCGTCCAGAAGGAAAGGTCAGCCTCAGGCTCTTGCAACCCGTGATGGAGGCAGTCCAATTGCAGCAGGACCCATGGACCAGAGGGCCCTAGGGGAGGTTCTGGGACCAGCCTGGCTCTTGGGAATAGTCCTTATGTTGTTTCTTGCTCCTTGGTTTCTGATAGTGTTGTCGTACTGGTTTGTCTCACTACCAGCATCCCCTCATGGAAAACAGCCCTATGTCACCATGTGTTACTCCCTGCATCCAGTTACAGCTTTTTTTAATACTACAATAGAGTTTAAAGGACAGACCAAAGTCCAATAACTAAAGTTCCTTGGTTCCTGAAATGGACCCATCTTGACAGGGAAGAGTAAATCCTAATATGCTGATACTGCAGCAATGTACTAGCCCTGATAAATGGACTTTTAATGAATCAGAGCCAATAGTGACAAGGTAAGAGATTTCTTTCTTTTTTTTTTTTTATTATTATTATTCAGAAACTCATCATCCCTCTGAGAAAGTCCCCAAACAAGTGCATGCCATAATTGTAAGGAAAGCTTGGAGGCCACACAGACTTTGGGTCTCAAGCTAGGGAGAATGTACCTGCTCTTTTTTTGATGGGGTATTCTTTTTTGTTTTGCCCTTTCTCTAATGGTTAATTAATTGAGATTTTGTTTTCAGAAGGAAGAATAATCACAATACCTTACTCCAGACAGGTCTGTCAGGAGGTTGGCGGGGTGGGATGAGTGGCATATAAATGAGGTTGCTGAATTCACTACCTGGAGAATTTCCTTCTCTAGACTCATTGTGTTAAGTTATGATCTCAAGGTTCTAAAATTAAATGGTGTGAAGACTCCAGTTTGTTTTTATTCCTATCATTAGTACAAAATGGTGGACTTCTAGAGCATCTTGACAATAGTTGGGTGCAGGGAGAAGGAAAAGGAGGCAGTAAACAGGAGAAGAGACCAAGCCAAGTGTCTGCCTTGGTTTTGGCTGAGTTGAGCAGTGAGATGAAGGCAGTATATCAGCCAATACTGTTGTGTAAAGGATGCAAGATGCATCTGCCATGCTTCACAGGCTGCAGAAGCTATTATCCTTTGTGAAAGGCTGAATATTTCACCTGGAATATCTGAACCATCCCTGATCTGCTGGATGTTGTTGAAATGGGCTCTCAGGCTTAGTGTTCGATCAGCCCAGCTGTGCTGAGTGAGGTCTCCTGCTAAGCCTCTGGTTACAGCAGGGACTTTGATGCCACAGAATCACAGACACATTATGTCAGGGAGAATTCCCTGGCTCGAGCCCTGCAGCACATCCATTCTCTGGGACAATCAGAGAGGGTGAAGGTGCTGCTGATGGTGGCACTGACTTGGACAACTGATGGTGAAGCTGCTGCAGCTCTCCAGTTCTGGGTCCTGCAGATCAGCCAGTGCTGAGCTAAGCAGGAGTACTTAGAGACCTTTCAGCTGAAAGCCAAGTGATGGCCATCCAAAAGCTGAGGATGCAAAGCTCAATGCACTCCCAGCCAGCTGCAGTCCATGGGTCGGCTCAGGACTAACAAGGAGGCTGACACCGAGGCGGAAGGAGAGTTGCTTCTCCTCTGTTTTGTACAAGAGCAGGTGTGTTTGCCAGCAGTAGACGTGACAGTTCTGAGCAGATTCTCACTTCTGAATGCACTGGTTGCTCTCTTAGAAGCTAGACACCTGCAGTTTATTTTGTATGCATGCACAGAAGTATGCGGTCCCCAGTCCCTTCCCCACAATAATTTCCTGCATGCTAAGCACAGCCAAAGTCTGTCGGGCATTTTTCCACCTTCAAAACACCTGCCCTTACTTAAATGCAGTCTGCTCTCCTGTGTGCTGCTGCAAGCAGCAGCTTTTAACTGTGGGGTGGCCTTCCCACCTCAGCACTCTCTTCTGATAAAGGCTGGTTGTCAGGGTGAGTCCCCTGTGGCTCAGGGGTGAAGGGGCAGATGGCTTCTCTAAACTACCTGACTTCTTTGGGTGAGGGTGTTTTTCTTTTTTCCCATGAAGCATGTCAATACTGGCAGGGCAGCCTTTGAAGAAGATTGCTCAGGCTGGGATTTGGACATGGGAAGTAGGCATGAAACTGAAAGAGTTCCTTAGCCACTGGGCATAGAGAAGGGGAAGACAGGAGGGCTGACAAAAACTCCAGTGAGGTTAGGGTGCAGCAACATCAGTGCTCATTCCTGTTGCATGCACTGGTCCCCAGTACAAATCCTTTGAGCTTGAGGATGGGAACATTGGAGGATGCTATAGGCAGTTGTGAATGACAGGGACCCATCCTCACTGGGGAGGGAAGCTTCCAAAACTGCAGGAATCCTCTGAGCCTTTTGGACCTCACCCTGCAGATGGTGTCTCTGGGGTGGGGAGGGACAGTATCCACCAGTGAGCTTGGTGTGGAGAGCAGTGTGTTGGACATTCCCAGGAAGGTTATAATGGAAATGATCTATCAAGTGCCTGTGTGTTTATCTCGGAGAACTTGAAAGAGTTATGAATCCAGTGAGTGCATATCAGGCTGAGGTGGAGAGCACAGGAACAATCATCATTGCTGTGGCAGGCAATATATTATGGCTGGCTTGCCGGGTTGAAACGTGAGTACGATTTGTCTTTGTGTTTGCTTCAGTGAGGGATAAGAGACTGTTTTGCTTGCTCAGGTGTTTTGAGTCTTTTAACTGTGCCTTTGTCTTGCTGGGTTTGGGAATTGGCTTCTAAGTGTTTGTGCATTCCTCCTTCTCAAACTGGAGGTTATTTGTGTGTTTGTTCAGAATGAAACGTGGCTGCTGGATGTGATATTACTTCACGCTCCCATTGATTGCTTTGCTGCTGCTGCAGTTTTGGAAGGGAAGTGGCACAAAGAAGCTGAAGTAGCGTTTCTGTTTGAGAGGAACGAGGCACAGAAGTGGCTCTTTATTTAAGGAGCTGTTGCCATGTTTGCTAAAGCAGCACTGATTTGTATAGGTCTTCTGCTGTAAGAGAGGAAGATTAAAAAAAGCAAAAAAATAAAGCATTCCAGTTCAGGTTAAAGGACTCATAAGCAAGAAAGATACCTGAAAGTGAGCCAAATAGGTGCTAACAGTGGCATTGAGGAAACCATCTAGTGGCAAAAATGTTGGCCTTGCTTCTCAAGTAAGCTGTCTTCCTGCTAACATGGTTATCTGCTTCTGGGACAGAATTAGTTTGCAGCTGGCTAGCTCAGTGCCAGGGCACGGAGCATAAGTCTGTCAGTCCTCATCCATGCAGTCATGCCCTTAGTGTGACATTAATGTCCAATGTGCAGCTGGTAATAACTTTTTTTGAGAGAATTATTGATTTTGACAGTGATACAGCAAGGATTTGGTAGGCTATCTCCAGACTTTGTTCCTGCAGGGAAAAGGAACCATTCCATAATAATCCACCATCAGATTTACCTAGAGATGTCACAAAATATTCCCTCTTAATGGCCTGTATGAGTGCTGGATGGGTAGAGGACTTTATTTCTTGCGTCTTAATTCACTGGGAATAATTCATGAGCTGACAGCTGTGCTTGTGAAATGACTAGGTGCATCCCTCAGAAACAAGCCCTGACAATCCACTCAGCACCCAATTTGGCTTCACTGCATCTGTGCACTTGTAGTTGCTCTGTTATGCAACCTCTGTGCCTCTACCCACACTCTGTTGACATTCATTTATTCATTTGATTTCAGCTTCTCATGCGGCAACCACTGTCATTTCCATATTACGAAAGGAGGCTGGGAACATGTTGACACAAGGCTTGGGCTTGTGTCTGTGCTCAGATAGCAGATGGGGAAAGCTCTGCACTCATCAAGGAAAAGAGGGTATTCAAGGACGTCTTCCCTGTGGATGGAGGCTCTGTTGGCAGAGGATCAGAAGGGGGACTTCCGTTCTATTGGAAAGGCTGGAATAAACATTTTGTCTTGTATTTGCACAATAAAATTCCAATTTGTGTGGCTGGGAAGAGGCAAGAACTTTGTAACATGCATTAGAAACAACCCAAGTGCTCTGGTACTTCTGAAAAAAAATGTGACTGAAAGGCCAAACAAGAAGTAAATCTTACACTGGGTGCTCCAAAGGGCCTGGGATCCAGTTTCCCTTGGCGAGGACCAGGACAAATAGTGGAGCTCCTGAACATGGCAGTACCAGCTCTGCAAGACAGCTAGGAAGCCCCAAAGTCCTCCCAAAAGGCAGATCTTCCAATTTCTCTTTCCTACAGCTTGGTGTCTAGAAATGCCCATTGTGGTGTGAGAAACGGAGGACTTGCAGTAGGCACACAAAAAAGATTTAGGAGTGAATTTTTGGACTAAATGGTTTCATGTTTGCCTGGGGCTGTGGGGAAATGGGCTGGATAGTTCTTACTTGGTTTCTCACTGTGCTCATCTCTCTAGCTAATGCTATTCTTTTCGGTCTATATTGCATACATTTGCTTCCCCCATTTCCAATTTGATCTATCAGCTTGACACAGGAAATGTGATGTGGGCACATTTCTTATCTGCATTACAGGGTAAAAGTTGCCCTTTTATTTCTACCATTTGGAGAGGAAAGAAAAGGTGGACAAGCACTCCTCAAAAATGTGAGACCAGCAGGTGCCCTTTCATTTTCTAGGGTTGTCTGCTTGTCCTGGAGGAATTTGGATCTTGGCTGAGAGACAAAAAAACCACAAAGCACTCATTGAATAATCTTCTACAGGTGACAAAGCCTGCAATGGTAAGGGAAAAGAGAACCTTCCTGGAAGCAAAATGCAGGTCACCTGGAGACACTGACTTTAGCCTTTGTACATCTTCATTTGACCTCCTGTCACAGACTGGCTAAAGCTCTGAAGGGACCTATTTTATCTCTCCACAGACAGGAAACCTGTCTCCTTGTAATTTTTATATAAAGTAGTTAATGCTGTAAAAATGTGATGACTGCCTCTGCAGCACTCGCCTGCTTCTATAATGGGATAATTGCAGATAAAGGTAATGTGGTTTTAATTTCATATCATTATTAGGTTGCTGGTAGGCAAATGTATAGGAGATGGTTTAATAAAGCAATTAGACTTTTCCCATTGTGAACTGTTATAAGGACATATCAACCATGAGTGAATGGCTCAGACCTAATCAATATTTCTAGAATTGGTAAAGGGGAGATTAGGAGGGGAGGTAAAATGTAATGGCTTGTCCCTACTTTTGGTGCATTGACAAATGCTCAGGGCTAGGGCTTACCTGGGAAGCAGGGCTTCTGACTGCGTTTCTGACTATGCTGCTGACTGGGCTTCCAGTCCTGACTCTGCTAGAGACTGTTATTTCTGAAGCCAAGTAACTCTTGTGCTATCATGAAATGAGACTAGAATCATTCTCTTTCCCCCTGCTCTGGAAAGGTATTGCTAAGAAACATTCTTCTTTGAGTGCCTGTGAGTGTTGGGTGTAGCTGAACTCTCTGTTGATATCTCCTCAGCTAACTAAGGACTACATCAAGTGCTCAGCAGGCTTGGACTGTGATATCCCCTTTCACCAAGGGAATAAAATGCCTTTTGCTTAGTGTGTCTTGCATCATTTGATGTAAAAGATAAGCTGCTATGTTCCTGCCCTCTTCCTGCAACTGTAGAATCTGGTGAGGAGTAGTCTGATTGCAGCTGGTCTTCTCCTCTGTGGGTTGAATAGCCTTATCAGGAGAATAACAGGAGCTCTTCCCACACAGCTAGGCACTGCATTAAGAACCTGGCTCTCAGGCCTTCATTCAGTGTGTTTTGTCCACAGCCTTTCTTTACACAAAAGGATTTTTCCAAGTACTGAAGGCACGAGCATTTCTCTATTATTAGATTTCTGCTTCGCTCCCCTCATTTGGAGAGGAGAGGATGCAGAACTATGCTGGATCTCCAGCTCCCTGACATCTCTTTGATTTCCCATATTGTCCAAAAGCCTCCGTCATCTCAGTCAATAGCATACTCAGCCCTTCAGCCATGCAGGGAGCACCAGCTCCCTCATTAGTCTTCAGATATTCAATTCTTTATGCTGGCTTTTTTTCTTTCCGTTTTTGTATCTGGCTTACAGCCATATTCTTCACCTTATGGAAATCTTACCCTGTGTGCTCAGGTTTTAGTGGAAATACATGCTGTTTGCCAAGCAGCCTCTTCAGCTGCTTTCTTTCAATTCATCTCTTCTTAGAATTCAGCCCTTGACTTTAATACCAGATAGGATTGCAGCAGTTGAATCCTGCCAGATTCACATGTTAAAGTACTGTAACCAGTGTACGTGGAAATAACTTTAATAGCCCTGAATGTAAAAGGAGTACAGATACTTCTGCCTAGAATGGAGGTTTGACTGTAATTGAACTCTTAAAGATAGTGTTACTACTATATTCCTTGTAATATTCTTATATTCCATTTGTTCTTTGGATAAAAACTAATTGTTTTAAACTGATATTAGTAAAGAAAAAGTTCCTTTATTTATGTTTATGCTTTGTGTCTCAAATATATGATCAATTCCATCTGTCCATTTTATTTACACTCTCAGTGCAACCAAGAGGGTTGCACAGCAATAGAGAAGATGACATTTGACTTGGCAAATTGAGAAGTCATGATAAAAGGTGATTCATGTTTTTTAAAAATGCAATTCCTATTTGGCACAAGGCAGGTTTGGGTCTTCTCTGATGGCTGAGAAGATGCAGGCTGGATGTAAAATGCACTTGATGCTGCTGGTGCTGGGTGAACTGTAAATGTTTTGTGACTTCTCTCACCTTAGAAGAAGTGCAGTGCCAACCTGTCACAGGAGCACAGTTAATTGCTCTTTGACAACATTTTCATTGTTGCTTGAATATGCACCGTGGCCCTGCCTTCCACCCCAACCCCTGCCCTCAGAGCTCTTGACATTAAAAGCTATTGATGGATGAGCTTGTTTTGACTAATTTTGAATCCACTTGAACATTATGGGTTTGAAAGTTCAGTGCTGATGTGACCGAGTTCACGTCCTGAGGGGGAGGAGGATGCTGGCAGAAGGGGAAGGAATTCCAATGGGAAAAACTGGTGGAAGAGAGATAAAGGTGGTTAGGAGAGAAATTAAAGTTGTGGGAAAGGATCAGAGGCAGAGCAGAGAAAGGAAAATTTAATGCATTGTTTTTGGGGGAATATATTTAGTTCTTTCCTGAAGCTGTGCTTAGCAGTGGGTTTTCTTCTTGACAAAAAAAAGTGACTTAGGAGAATAAAATATGTTTGGCAAGGAAAAACATCAGTTATATGTGTGATGGGCTGAAAGAGCCAATGAACCCGATCCTGACTTCTTAAAGAAATAGTGTCCTTTCTCGTCACCTTTTCCCCTCTGCTCTCCTGACTCAGGCAGATGGGACAATGGGATTTGTGCAGAAACACACCTCTTGTGGACATGAGAAAGGCAGTTTTCAGTCTGGAGAAAGTGAAAAATATCATCAAACACATGTTGGCTTATATATGGTCAGGTGCTGAATAAGAGTGAACTGATTGCAGCCACTCACCAAGAGACTGTCCCCTACTGCAAAGATCTCCCTGCAGCAGGGCTTGTGTGGTCAGGCGGAGGAGGCTCAGAAGAAGTTAAGATTGCATAAGGCAATGTCCCTTCCTGCATCTCTTCCAGAATGTGAAATCCCTTTCATCACCATTCAGAAGTGTTAATATCTGCTCCACTCTTTGCATCACATCTGGATGGCTGACAGCATATAATAGAGGTCAGCAAGGATTGTATTTCTTGGTCTCCACTTCACTGGACAGGAACTGGCTGGTGTAGATGAGGCATGCTTACAAGATTATAATGGTAATTTGTAAGCCTTTGCTTGAAGCACTGCAACTGAATCTGTTGTACAAGTGGAGCTGATGGCTGAAATCCAAAGCTTTGATAAATCACTTTATTGCTGACCTAATGAGTTCTTCATGACAAGAAGATTTCTGCAGCAGCTCATTCAACAAGCTATTTTCTGTACCGGTGGTCAGGACTGAAGAAATGGTTGCACACAGAACAACTAGGAGGTATGCCACTTTGCAGAGATTAATTGGAGACTCAATTGGTCTCACTGTCAAACACCAGATGTTCTCCCTTTTGTAAGAAAATAAAATTTAAAAAAAAGGGGGGAAAAAAAAAAGGAAAAAGAAGAAAGGTCCAGACAGTGGCTTAATTTACTTCATTAGCTGCTAATGTCACTGCATTCCACCCTACTCAACTAATTGATAAGATTAATGTCTTTTCTTCTTAAGAGACTCATTATCTCTTTCAGTTCATCCTAAATGCTTGATTTGAGGGGGAAGGGCACAAAAATCTTCAAACCTGCTTTCCTTCATTCCTCCTTACAGGGAGAGTGTACCTGAGAAGGATCCATGTGCCTTGTGGATGGGGCAGGTCCTCAGCCCATCACCTTGTGCAGAAAACAGCCCACCTACAGACAGGACTGAAGGTGAGGGACCAGCACAACCTACAGTGATGCTACCAGGGCTCCATGGTTCCCACTCAGCATGGGGGTGTGAGTCTGCAGCAGCACATCAGGAGTGAAAATTATAATCTCTGCACTGTGCTTTTAACTGCCTGGGTCCTGAAGCACTTAGCAAAAGGTGCTGGTGTCTTTTCTCCTTAGTAACAGAAAGGAGAACTCAGGTGGGCAGCCAGGATGGATGTTTAGCTGCCAGCTCTGTCCTGCTGTTTCACCCTGCCTTCTCTCCTGGGTTCCCTGAAGCACGGAAGCCTGTTCTCTTGCACTGAGATTCCCTTTAAAACTTCAGTGTTAACAACCAGATGGAACTATCTGAGGTGTTTAAAAGAAGGTATCTTAGATGTCTAATTATCATGAGGTGACTAACAGCTAATGCTTCTGGGCAGAGCTGTACCTGTAATACTCAGTCGTCACTACATTTGCTAAAAATGAGGAGGGAAAAAAAAGATAAATTTTGCCTAAGCTGGAACTTTTTCCAGGTCAAGTCTCTTCTTATTTCACTGTTAATCTTGAAGTATTATATAAAGAAACTTCTGCAAGGTTGGATCTGAGATCATTAAAATGAAACCTTTCCTCTCTGGAGACTCCATGTCGATCTGGGCAGCGCAGGGGCATCCCATGGGAATCTTTCCGAGGAGACATCTCACCACACTGGCTGCCGCTTGCGTGGTGTGGTGGGGGCTGTCCCTCCTTGGGTAAGGATGCAAAGAGCTCCACTAAATCCCTGCAAGGTCCTAGCAGGCTCTGCTTAAATAGAAGGTGAAAAGCACTAGTTTAAACGAAGCAAATTAGAAGTTGTTGCTCAAGGTTGGAACCCAGGGTGTCTGGAGCAACAAGGCTGAACTGTGCAGCAGCTGCAGGGGTGGGTGGCTGAGGGGTTTTGCTGAGTTGTTTGACTTATTTCCCAGCAGTGGAATCTTCTCTCATATCCTCTATGCTCCCATCCCAGGCTGCTGACCCTTCAGTCTCTCCAGAAAGAAAAAGTTTCATTAGCTTTATCTGCCTCTTTGGGTCATATTTTTGTGTTTCATTTTCCTTTTCTTCCTCCAGAAAAACTCCTGTGTTGGCCACAGTGGCCTAGATTTAGTGTCTGTCTAATATTTTGGGTTTTCCTTTCTTTCCAGGAATTTCTTTGAGCTGCACAAAGTCCTTTAATTCTCCATGGAAGCATTCAGCATCCTCATTCAGGGCTTGGAGGCAGAAGGATGAGGCCACAGCCCCAACCACTAGCCAGTAACCTCCTGGGGCAGCAGTCACTTCTATTTCTACAGCACCTACAGGAGCTATAGGCCATACGCTGCATAAATGTTGCAGGGGAGAGAGATGTAAGTGAGAAGGAGGCAAACCCTCCTGGCCACTGTAATTCAACATTGCTCTGTTGATATATGCTCCAAAACATGCTAACAAATTATGTGTGTCAGAGGCAGTAAGTGATGTGAAAATAGAAGATGACTTGGTGTCATTTAAAATCATAAATGGTTTAAAATATTTGCCAGGCTTCAGTCATTTTGCACAGGATGACTTTTTACTTTCGTACGTGGTAATGGACATGCACTTGGATGGAAAAGCCTTCTGATAACAAACTTTGTAGGAAATTCATTCTACAAAAGAGTATCAAAAGCAGACTCATTTTGCCATGCTGGCACTTCCATCAGCACGTGAACCATGTGCCTGAAACAATTGTCTGAAGAAAAGTTTACTGATGTTGCAAGCAAACCCAGTTTGATGGCACTGGCTTTTGTAAATGGCAAAAATCAGGCTATCAGAGTTCACAGCAGCAGAGATGGTTTTAATTCAGTTGTTTGTTTTACTTTCTGGGCTGACTTCTTGTTTGGTTCGTTTTCTTCCTGTTTAACCCTTTGCTAATGTAAGCAGTGGTAATCAGCATTTGACACCTGAATAGCCTGAACTATATGCTGGCACCTGATTGTTGGAGCAATATATTTATCATAATAGTTAGGAGAAGAAAGATGTGTGACATTCTTTGGGGTGGGGATGTGCACAATGAAAATTAGGTAACCAATTCAATTCCCTGACGTGTGTTATCAGCTATCTCATCGTGCCTGTGCAGAGCTATCAACAGCTGTGATATCACAGCTGTCAACTCATTCAACCTTGCAACTTATGATTAATAGCATTTCCTCTTCAGTTATTGAAGTAATAATGAGATACTTTGTGGAAAGCCACAGAATCCACAGCAATTGAAGGTACTGCTTCCCTGAGCTACTTCTCAGCTTATTTTCCTGCAAAAGGCATTAAGCACCACACTTTCAATACCTGTTGTCAGCTGGAGATTTATTTTCTCACCCAATGTGAACTGCGTAAGCTCCCTTGATTTCAAGACAGACTTTTTGCTGAGACTTTGGCTCTGGTTTAGCTATTTAGTGTTTTGTCTCTGGTGGGACTGGAGTCAGCCAGGGCTCTGGGGTGGATGTGCTGGGACTTTCCTGTAAACTGCATACACTAAGGACATCAAAGTGGCTTTGAATTATAAAAATGGCCTAGTTTGGGATGTCTAGAAGATACACAAGGTAGGACAACTTTTGAAAAGGATAAACTTAGATCTGATTAATATAGAAAAGGGTTCAGAGACCAATTTCTACCCAACCTTACCTATTTACCCTCAGAAAGACAGGCTTTGCCCCCTTGTGTTAGCCTTCACCTACCACCTTCTTGGGGCTCTAGCACCATGCAAATACCTAACTAGTCAGTAAATCTTATTTCCTCACATCCAGTGAACTTGCTTCGTCAACTACTCATCGCTAGTCATTACTAAGGACACCTCTCTCTGTCTTCTAAACTTATAAGGAATATCAACAAGTATAGGAAGAGAACCAAGAAAGTCAAGGAGTTCTTTTGCAGCCATTCATTGGTGTAAACTCCAAACCAATTCATCGCTGTTCAGCCAGGAACTTGGTAATGTGATGGAGGTCTGTGTCACAGCTGTGTGTTTGAGAGTCCCTAAAAGCGGTAAGTTCTTCACCATGTCCTGGTGGGCTTGTAGGATCATCAGCAATTCTTTTTTTCCTGTTTCATATCCAGAAAATTAAATTAGTGCTCTGCTTTGTCAGAATCTCTGCAACTAGCTGGTTATACTGTTAATGATGAAGCAGAACTGAAAGTTGACATTCTGTGGTCCAGCTCCAATATATCTGTCTACAGCCAACTACTACAAACACATATAATGAAATTATATTTTGGTGTTGAATCACTGAAGTATTTAGTGCATCATAAATCCGTCTGCAATTCTGGACATTTAATCTTTTTTGCTCATATTTGTAGCATAAAGCTGACAAATAAACAGTGAAACCTTTCATTCACTGGCTGCTATAATCAATTAGCTATAAGAAGAGGTAGCAAAGTTATTTATATTTTTTCAGAGATAATAATTCTTTTCACTCCTTACACATGGCAGAAAAAATGTTCTGGTAATGTAGGAGCTTAGAATTTCTTTTGAATGTGCCTCTAGTTGACTTATGAGCCAAATGAATGCAGTTCACTTGTATTAAAAGAATGTTTTATAACTCTTCTATACAATGAAAATGATGTGTGAGGTGTAAAAATTCTGGAGTAAAAATTGCATCCATTAAAATTTGTGAAAGAAAGAACTAAGGTAAATGATGTTGCAAGTGATTTCTAGCTGGACCTGAGGCATTGCTGTTCCTCAGCCATCCAGCTTACTGGTCTTCTGCTTTCCAGTTCCAGCTTAGTTCAGGCCAACAAGCCTCAGTGAAATGCTGTGCACTATGGATTCTGTGATTAACACTAAATAGGGTGCTTCCATTGAAGCTATGCTTGTTTAAGCACTAAAGGCAGAATGCTTCAATATCTGAGGTGGTAACTCAGGGATCTTGATGTCCCCATACTGATGTCTCTTTGCTGATGTCCCCATGCTAATGTCTTGGGACAGGTTGGTAGTTCCACTTGGAAACCAAAGAATTCATATCCACATAGTGTTCAGGAAATCTTTTTTCATGTTTATAAAGGAGAATTGACTGCAAATTTGCATGTTAGGTATTTTGGGCCCCACATATATAGGAATAGATATATACACACCTTCCCTTTTTGTAGAGAATTGCTTTTCCATCAAGAATGGACGTTTCCATAAATGCTTTGTCTTTTTTTTCCCTTTTCCCTTACCTTGAGAGATGGTCATCTTCATGTGCTTGTTTACTTCTAAGATAAAAACCTACCTTTTCTTTCTAGTCACCGCGTACGAATCTACAACAAAAATGAGGCATATGAGCCATCAGAGACATAGCTACAGGCAAGAAGAGAAGTGGGCTTAGTGACCTTGATGTGCATGCCGTAGTTGTTATGGCAACAGGCAAGTGAAATCACTGTTGCTAAGGCTCAGAGAAATAAACCAATCTCAGTCACTTAATGGTCATTATTCTCTAGTAACTTAATTTTGAGTTTGCTGCAAGCTGCACTGCAAAATGAGTCAGCAAACGATCCAAAATACTTAGCAGAGATATGAATGAGAAGGGTTTTCCTTTCAGTCCCCTTCCCCTGAGCCCCTCCAGTGATATTGTCAGGAGCAGCCATAGAAGATTTTGAGCACTGGGTGAATCAGGGAGATAATTCCCAGTGATTATTAGGAGCCACATAGTGACCCAAAGTGCAGCCTTGAGGCAGGAGCAGTGGATGATGTGTGCTGACCCCTTGGAAGAGCAGCGTGGCACAGAGCTATTCCCCTTTCTTGTCCAAGAACAGTGATTTGCAGCTTGTATTTGTGAACAACAAATTATAATATTGTTCCCAACAACATTAGAAAGTTCAGGTCTTTTTCTCCTCCTTCATATTGACTTATTTGCTTGGTGGAAAAGCAGGGATGTGCCCTACTTTTATTCTAGCTTGACCAGAGTTAAGATTTGTCTAATCCTCTCAGATATGTGAGAACTAGATAGAAGTCTACTTAGACTGGGTGAAAAAGAGTTCATTTTACTTGTGATTTTAACAGGTAAAAATAAATATCCCTTTAGCAAATTCCAGCAAGCTGGATGTTTTGGGATGGATTTGGTAAACCTTACACAGGTTTAGGGGTTTTAGCAGATCAGAATATTGTGAAACTTCGAGAACAGAACAAGTGTACAAACATAAATGCCAGTTTGCATTGAAAATGGCAAAATAAAAAAGCCATGAAAAATCTTAATCTCGGTAACATTCATGGAAGTTGAATGCACACACTGGGAAAATGTAGTCAAACTGCATTTTACTGTGAAAATGAATATCACCATATGTCTGGAATATTGCTGTTCCTGAATTCTTTCATAGACCAAAGCCAAAAAGAAGGGAGTCTTTTCCTAAAATAAATACACCCCTCTCTCCCCCCATTACAGACACCACCAGAACCCTCAGAAATCTCATTGCAGGCACTAACGTCCTGTTCCCTGGTTGTGAATTAGTGACGAATTTCCCAAATGCTAATTGCAACCCCCTTTTGATTCCCAGTTGTTTAACAAGGCCAGATGTGAATTTGCAGTTCAGGACTCTATACTGTTCCAGAAAAAGCAGTGGCATTAGCAGCTGAAAGCAGTCATTACGTGTTTGTTCCTGCAGCAGACTGATTGCTCATCAGGCAGAGCAGAACCTCTCACAGGCTGAGCTGGATGGCAGAGCTATACATATGTATTCCCTCTTGAAAATGGACACAATCAGACCGTTCATGTATCCTGCCATGATGCCTCTTGGTTTCAGAGGCCCCGGGTGATTGCAGGGAAGATTTGCTTCTGTGTCTGTATACACTGGCATTTATCAGGATGGTCTCCCTTGAAATCAGCAGTGTTCTACTGAAATGTAGGTGGAATTGGAATTGATCCTGAGGATGAAAGCTGGTGCTATGGAGGACATTAGGATTGGTGCTGCTGAACTCTTGGGGTTTTGAAAACGTGCCTGGCACATCTCTGTGTGCTGGGCTGCAGGGATGGAGATGAGTGCTAGGACTTGCTGTTGTCCTTAGGTATTGCTGCTGGCTCAGCAGTACGGTACCGAGCAGAGGGCTTTGGCTGCCTCACAGAGTTTTGTTCAGGTTGTTCTGCCATAGAAAGGATGGCAGTGCAGAGATGCTTTTCTGTCACAGCTGCACACTTGGCCTCAGCCCTAGGAGAGTCAGCCAGGGTGGAGGAAGGTGCTGCTTTTCCTCTTGCATGCTAAAGAGAATGCTCTGGGGCTGATCTAGCTGCTGACTCTGTGAGCCACACACTAGCATACCCTCACAGCTGGGGACCCACTAGGCTGGGGAACTCTGTGGCCATGCAGCTCAAATCCGAGGAGGTGCATATGGAGTCACAGTGCCACAGGCACTCTTTGAGAAGATACTGTAATACAGAAAAATTAGGGCACCAGTATTACCATTTTGTTTCAGAGATTAACATCTTATCTGATGCCATAGACTAGTGTGCTAAGAACTTTGCTGGAGTCTGATGCAGGGACTCCAGCCCCTCTCTGACAACTCTGTACTGCACTGGTTTTGAAGTAATCCACTTTGTGACATAAATTGCTGAGGCTCCTCTTATATCCAACACTTTCTTCTGCTTCTTTAAAACTCAGACTAGCTGACTGACTAGGGCCTTTGGCAACTACAGGTAATTAAAATATTCATTAAAAAACCCCAATTGATCATTAAATCAAACGGTTATGGAGAATGTTGTTGCTAAACAGCCAAGCAGATGATCAAGCAAACTTTGCATGAATATCCAGAATAGCAAAAGCAATGGAGGAAAATTGCCGTTCTCCTTGACATGAACTGCACAATATTCTGATTCACACTGGAGTTCTCAGCTGTATTGTCAGAAGGGGAAGAGCTGCAGAAGACCTGCCCCATCAGTGTGCTGCTAAGTGGTAAACAAGTTCAGATGGTAATGCTTTGGCATGATGTGCACATTTTCATTGTCTGTAGAATTAAGTGTGGGAATATGAGAGTCTGAAATGGCACATGAAGATGTCAGTTTGGGAAAGAAAAACTGTGGTTGGTTTTGTTTTGATTTTGATTTTTTTTTTTGAGGGTATGGAAATGTATTTCAGATGAACTCTTAACTTGCTGAATTTTCTGTTGTATTCATCTTCGAAAAACCCTTTCTCTTTCACTTCCCTATGCATCCTTCAGTGAGATATCCCCAGCTAGAGTGCCTCTTTGTAGCAGGGATTTTGTTTTCCTTACCAATGGAATCAGAACTGCAAAGTTTTATGGCATTCTCTGATTTAGTGGTGATTTTGGTTTGGTGCTTGAGACCTACCTCTGTGATTGAAATGTCACTTGGAGTCAATGTAGCAACTTCTTGGGAGAGTACAACATGAGAAAGGTTGAATTTATAAAAAGAAAGAAGGAAAGAATCAAAGAACCAGTGGTGTCCAGTTGTTCAGGAGAAGGTGTCTGTGAGTAATTGTTCCACCATTCATAGCCTCCCACCACCTTTTCTAACATACTGCCTTCTGTTGCATCTAGACATTAGCAATTTTTTACCTTACTGTTCCAAGCATTCTAGAGAATAAGAGAGTACAGTTATTTTTGTGCATGCTTATAATAAGAGACAGTTATTGCTTAAAAAACCTTCCCCTAAATATAACAGGAAAAAAGTAAAAAGGTAGCAAAAAGGACCTGTCTTCTCACTGCTAGATGGTGTGGGTGTAACAGCATCCCATATCCAAGCTGTGAAGGGAAGCCTATGGAAGTGGTGGGAGTTCATCCACCGTCGTCTGGATCTATTTGGCTTTTACAAGGTGTCTGGGCTTGTTCCTTGAAAAATGCAGTCTGACTGCAGTAATGCAGTTTCCCTTTGAATATATTTGGGAAGCATCTACTAGAGCTCCTGTGCGATAGCTGACACCAGTCTGGTTGGAGAAACTGTGGTGTTAGCTGTGCTATGCCTGTTCATGAACATTTAATCAACATCCTCATTTGGTACCTCACTGCTTTTGTTGTTGGCATTGGTTTTGCTGTGTAAGGTGTTAAAAAGGACAGCAGAGACAAACAGAGATTTAATTTTAAAACTGGAATGGGTCTCAAAGTAGAGGAAGAATCCATATAAATCAAGCTGGTAGTGTTTTCTGATCATCTGTAACTGCCAACTCTTTTCTCTGCAATCTCATTTAATAGTGTCCTGTAAAAGGATCTTGGAGCAGGCTTGTGGCACTTGGGAGTAGTTCAACTGTCTTGTCTGTGCTGTTTGCCAGAAAGACTCTGGGTTATTTTACTTGTTTGCCAGGGTTTTGTTCTACAGCAGTGTGAAATATGAAAATGGCATAAGAGTTCTCATAATTACTTGCTGCCTTTGATTAGAGAAATATGATGCTTTTGTTGATCTCCATTTCCCCAAAGCATCATTTTTTTGGGGAAAAAAGTGTTCAATTTATCGATTTAATAATAAGCATGCTCTAGCCCCCGGGCTTCACATCTGCCTGAAAGCATCTCTGACTGGGGAGGGAGTTGTGGTCTATCCCTCTGCATCATTCAGTCTAAGGCCTGACCTAGTCATGAAGGATGTCAGTTCATACCAACCATCAAATGGCCTGGAGGTGAACTTGTCTCTCTCTGTTTGTAAATAAGAGTAGATTTTACAAGAAAGATTAATGAAAGAAATGTATTCCTTTATTTGCAAATAATAAAAGGAGGTAATAGATGATGGAGAATATGCAGGTCCTGAGTTTCTCTAGGACCAGTAAAATTTGCACTATAAACGATTTCCTGAGGAGTGCTTTTGATGGGAAGGTTTAAACAAAGAGGGAAAGGGGAATTGACTCCTGTTCCCTTGGGAAGGGTGAGGATAAGACTACAAACCCTCTCTCTCCCCTCACAAAACATATGGGAAAGGTATCACTGAAAACATTGTGTGCAAGGAAAGGGTGATTCGTTTCTCTCTGTTGAAGCTGTGGTACATTGGCTATGAGACCTCAGTTGTGCATTCCACCATGCAAAGGCTCTGGAGGCTTCAAGAGGCTCAGACCACTTGAACGTGGCAGTTATGATGTTAACCTAAACAACCCAAAAATTGCTGCCCTGTTTTATACCTTCCTCTCAGCAGACTGCTTGTTAGCCTCAGACCTTGGCTGCTTTGGAGAACTGTCCAGAGAAAAATGTTTGCAGCGTCGGCAGTCATGTTAGCAGTCAGTAATCAATCAGCTCCACCAGCATAAACACAGAGAGCGAGCCATTGATTACTCGCAGCTCTCCTAACGATTGCAGCACCAAAGGCCCCAGGGCTTTCAGGCTTTAAATGGACTAAAAATTTGTAGTTGCTATTTGGATCTGATCACCTTTGATCCGACTCAGGAAGTTAAAAATAAATGAGGGTTTTGGTACTAGGATGCTTATAAAAACAATCTTCTTTAATGCAATCCATAAGCTGTCTCTGGTGAATAACTTGCTGAGTGCAAAAGGGAGCTCTTGATGCTGTTTTCATGTACCTCTGCAGCTATTCTGCTGCATCTCTGCAGCCAAACTTGGCCCAGAGTATGTTCTGGGAAGAGGGGAAAGAGCAGGTTTATGCTTATGTAACTGGTGTCAGGTTTGACTGGGGAAGGAAATGCTCCAAAATGTGTGTCTGTGACAGTTTGTGAGTAAGGACTACCCTAGCTGTGCCAGACTAGGACACCAAGACAGATAGGCAATTTGTTGCCAACTTTCTGAAAGTTTTTAATGTGGTTAAATCTGCTCTGTGTGGCAAGAGCAATATGGAGAAAAAGCAGTTTTATAGAACTGCATGTATCTTCCTGAACAAGATGATACCTACTTCTTAAAAAGTTTCCCATATCTAAAATAACACAACTGGATTGGAGACAAACTTCAAGTAAATCTTTCACTTTCCATTAAGTCTCATTCTTAATTGGGTACCCGCTCAAAACATGTATCTTCACTGCACAGCAGTCTGGATGGTGTCTCTAATCTCTTCCTCCACAAGTATTTCCTTCTGTAGCTTGGGTACTGTCCTGCAGAATGGCTGTTCACCAAGGGAAATTCCACCTTCAGGGAGGCTTATATTGTGAATATCCCAGTGAGGCTGGAGCACCTCAGGCCTGAGAGCAGCAACATACCCATGTGCTCTGCAGACACACTCTTTCTGTTGCTATTTCTCTTCCCTCCTCACAAATTCCTGGTTTGTTTTCCCCCATGGCTGTTTTGACTTGCAGCCTTTTGTTGGCTAGCATTATTTTTTAGAATGAGCCCTTAAATTTGCTTTTGCAGTGTGAATGTGTTCCTTCTTGGTTACAGCTAAACTGATACCACTTTCACTAGGTTAAAGTCAAAATACTCGTCAGTGCTGCTTCAATTAACACAGTGTGTTATTAGCATGGTGTGTTAGCACTGACATCCCAACAACTAAGTGCAGTCAGAGTTTAACAGAGTTTGATCTCTTTACCCTTGTGGATGTTGATAGGACTAGAGGTAATAGTATGAAGTTGAGTCAGGGGAGATTTAGGTTTGATACCAGAAAAAGGTTTTTCACCCAGAGGGTGGTTGGCCTCTGGACCAACCTCCCCAGGGAGGTGGTCACAGCACCAAGCCTGATGGAGTTCAAGAGACTCTCAGACATTGCTCTCAGGCACATGGTGTGATTCTAGGGGTGTCCAGTGTAGGATAGGGAGCTGGACTAAATGATCCCTGTGGGTCCCTTCCAGCTCAGAATATTCTATGGTTCCATTAACTGATTTAATTTAAATGTCTTATAGCAAAGGAATTATCCAGGGTAAATCTGAACCCTGTGTCACTTTGTCCAATGCTTTATTAGTTTTGAATGCAGGATTAATTTAGCAAAGAGCTTACCAGCATCCAGACTTTTTAACATCTTCAAAACCTGTAATATTTTGGAAACATTTTATTACTGAAACAAATGTATAAAGAGTAGCACATCTCCTGTATCAAACAAGTCTTCAATTCTACATGCTCATGGAGTGGTTCTGCCCTTCTTATTAAGGCTGGATGACAACTCATTCCTCCAAGATTACAATGCTACTAAGCCAGAGAAAAGTTGGTTGTGCATGTCTGAGAGATGGCAGTGGCTTCTGTGTTGCTTTGAAACACTTTTCAAAATGTGCTGCTTCAGGTAAGACTTCTTTGCTGAAGCAGATCTCAGGGGCTTTTGCACCCAAGAGTCATTATGTTTTTTTCCTGCTGCATCAGCTCTTCTACCAGGAGATGCTTCCTCTCTCTGTGCAACTTATGTCTCTCTTTTTAAGAAAACCATGTTTCTGCTGGGTGTTAACTTGCAAGAGTTTGCTGTCCTGTTGTGTAGCTGAGACAAGGCGTCGGGGTTCTTCTGTGAGATAAAGAAGGATCTCAACAGTCAGTGTGTGTGATGCAGAAGACATAGATGCTGATTGTGCTAACTGTCATGAAAAGCTCCTAGCACCTTGTCTCTGCCAGCACTGCACAGTGAGGGAATATTTACAGCACTGTGCTAGGTAAAACAAAAACCAGTGCAGATAACACTGAAGTTACTTTCTTTGTCATGTTTCACAGCTTGCTCATAGCAGCACCTCCAGTGTTCATACCTGCATCTTCTAAATGAGTGCAACACTCCAACAAGAAATTATGTGTACCTTAAGAGTGAGGATGGCTTCTTTTGGGACCAACACACCTCTGGTGCAGTTCTGGAAGAAGAAAAGAGCAACTATGATTTCATCTGGGAATCTCCCTGGATTTGGAGGAACAAAAGCCTCCCAACATTGCATGTGAGCTCTTAACCACCTGAACGAGCTTGCCCTATGACAGCATTAAAAAGGAAGGCGGGCACTGCTCTCAGCAGTCAATTTATCCCTTAATGATCGAGTGTATTGCTGGTGAAGTCCAAAACTCTGACAATTACAGTCATTCTTTAATTGTAACTTGAGTTGTATACTCAAAAGGTTAGCCTGTTTTTTTATGGCTGCTTACTTTATCTTTTAATTAAATGCCTATCAAACCTCTTTGATGTGAGGAACAAGAGCTCATAAGATGCAGAGTCACTGCTCTGCCCAGATAATTCTTAGTAATCCAGATTGTCTCATCCTGCAGCATGGAGGTAATTTGAATTGTGGCTGTGGGTTGCTGTTGGGTTCCTGTCTCTGCTGAACTTGTTGATTTGCATTCTGAGAGGATCTTCCAGGAGATAATGGGATTTGTGAGGAAAGTTGATTTTACCTTGTTATCTGGTGGGGGAATAACTCATAGTCTGAACTAGAAGCAATGCAGGATGGTAATTACTCAGCCAGGTGGAAGATAGCAGGAAACAGGGGAGGCACAGCTGCTTAGCCTGACCAGCTCTGGATTGTTCCCTATTATAGAAATGCTATCACAGAATTTCTTTAAGTAATTCCCTGAGGCTAAGAAATGAGAGAAAATAAAACCCCAGTCCTAGGTTGCAAAAATCATGAGCACAATCACAGGAAATCATGAAAAGCTCTGACTTCATGAGATAAAATTCAGATAGCTTTGGGTTTCACTTGAGTGTGTTTTCTGAGGATTTTTTGACTCCTAGATCCGAATTTAAAGCTTCTTCTGGCACCCTAAGGAGCAGGGATTTTATTTTTTCTGTGAAGTGAAGGGTTTTTTATGTGATACCTGAACTGAAAAGTTCAAGAACGCCAAATAAAACAAGGTTCATAACAAAATGTTTGCAAGAATCTATCATCACAAGGCATGTTGTACCTGTTCAGTAGCACCCTTCCTGCTTTGGGCACTGTGGCTCCCTGCAGCAGTCCCTGTTTTGGACACCCTGGGCCCTGTATTAATGCACCTCACCAGATCTTTGCTTTGAGCTTCCCTCCTCTCTGAGACAGCATTGTTTAACTGGCATGTTTGTGTGCCTCTTTTGTGCATCTGAGTGGCCTGGTGCTGGGAAGCCCATGTACCCTGGAGGAGCTCCTGGAGACTAAGCAAAGAGGCAGAAAGGAGGGAGTGGAGTAGGAAGAGAGGGGGAAAAGAGGACTGGCCAATACTCAGTGGGGTCCTGGATAGTGTGAAGCAGGGCTGTGTAGCTCCCAGTAGCCATGGTCTCTGCCCAGTCTGTCCTTTCCTTCATCCACTCCTTGGCCAGATGTTTCCAACCCTGGCACTTTTCTGGTTAGCCCCACCTCACCTCCTGTACTTTCTTCAGGCATATTCTCCACTGTACTTTCAGTACTTCCCAGCTTGAGAACCACTTCATAAAAATGTATGTAAGACAGAAGAGCCCAAAACAAGCTTAGGCAGTGTCTATTTATATACATAAATATGTGAGCCTGTGTGCCAAGTTGTTCTACAGAACCATGTTTTTTTAAAAAGGAGCTGTCTTATTTACTCATTCCTCAGGAAAACTTCTCTCTCTGTTGCAGCTCTGCACCTCCTGCCCAGCAGTGCAGTCTCTTTCCTGGAGAAGTCCCTCCAAGAGCCCTTCAAGGGAAGCATTTGAGTACCCATCCCACTTCAGTGCATGTCATTTAATGTACATGGTGGGCTAGTTTGTAGTGGTGCTTCACACCTGCTTAGAGTGCTGACCCCAAAGGTGTATGTAGGGCTACAGAAGAATGCTGGTTTGATACATATCTGATCTGTTTATAATGCTGTCCCATTCATACAGCACCACACAGCTTGGTTGATAACAGCTATAACTAACGTGGTTGACTTCTACTGCAACATTATATGCTTTTTTGGTGCTGTTTGTAACATTCCCTTAGCATTAATCCTGAAGTGTTGGTTTTAAGAATCAGATTGTGTGTTTTGACCATAAAACAAATTAACAATCAACTTTGCTCATTCTGAAACCACCCAGATTCCCTGCAGGTCTTCTGCTTTTGTTTGTGTGCAGGGGCTGCTGGATTTTCCTCTGCTCCCCAGAGGTAAAAATCACATTTTTCTTGTTCTCAAGAGCTTCCTGGGTTTCTCCTCTCGGTCAATAGTGCAGGACAGCAGTTGTCACACAAAGAACTGACTGACATTATTCACATAAGCATTTGCAAGTATTCCATACATCACAGTCTGGATACCTTAAATGGTATTTAAAACACTTCATGACACTGGTTAATCTCACAGTTAATCATTCATATGGGATACTATCACCACAGGCTGTCAAAGGTCAGCTCTTTCCTTTTATCTTGAAAGCCGGAGCCTGAGTTCACTAGTGTTCTATAAGGACACAAGGTGCTAAACCACCATTTTTATGTAGTTCAGAGGTATTTCAAACTTGATTAACTCCAAAGACAATTGTTCTTATTAACAAGAACTTTATGCCCTTTTGTGCATGAAAGCAAACCGAAGTCTCAAATGAGATTTAGCTGGCTTCTACCATACAAAATGTTCTTGTGTATCTTTTGTAGAAACTAACAATTTTTTGATTAGACATCAGAAAACCTCATTGGTTTCTTTGTAGACTTTGATTAGATACTAATGGGAAAGAGAAACATTTTGACCTAGTCCTCACTTCTAGCAAAAACATACTAATACTCCTCCCAATGAGAAGGGGGAATAAAAGCAAAAGTTTTCCTAAAGTCTTAACACTTGTAGCCAGTCTAGAAAAACAATTTAATTGATGTTCTCCCTGACCTTTCTCATCTTTTCATTTCAGAGCATGGAAACTGAGCCTTGCAGAGCTTTATGACAGCAGGGTGTAAGTGTTCTTTGTGCTGTAGATTTTTATAGTGAACAGAAATATTAAAACTTGTTTGTGATTGCTGCTGGTATTAAATGTTAGAGTGACATCTGTAATCACTTAACTTTGTCCCTTAAATATAAACTTTTAAGGTATTCTCTACCAAACTCCACATACAGATTTTGACCTGTCAATTAGTGACCATGATGCAGCCACACAAAAAGTGTCCAGCATAAACAAAATCAATTCTATTGATTTCTAAAGGAAAGTTCACTCGAGGGATGGCTCACAAAGTCTTAAAAAGCATGATTCCAGTCCTAAACATTTCTATGGTTAGGCCTCTTTTTTCAACAATGCACTGTATGATGTTACTCTGAGATGAACCTTATCAACACTAATGGGTTCATCCACCACCTTTCATATGGCAGCTGTAAGAAACAGGTGTGTGTCCCCTCCAAAAAACAACCAGAAAAAGCCCAGGTGGGTCTTGTTTGGGACTTTGAAAGCCCAGAGATGCTCTTGTGTGAAGTAGCGTGTGAGTAGATTGGCAGAAGAGAGAAAGAGGAACTGAACCTGGAAATGGTGTGTGTTGAGGGGAGCTTAGAAAGGGCTTTGGAGCCATGAGGAATGGGTAATTTTCAGTGGGTTGATCCTTGTTTTTTTTCTGAAAAAGTTGAATTTATTGCAGTTGTCACTGCAGTGGAGGTACCTGACCCATCAACTTCCCCTTACAGGAAATAATTTCTAAGGGTCTGAATTGTGAATAATTATTCCAGTCAGAAATACAAGCAGTATCAGTGGCCTCTGTTTAGTGTCTGTCCATCATGCTGCCTGCTCAATCACCAGGGTCTCTGATCCTGTGGAAAGATATTAAAAACCAAGGAAGACAGCAAATGTCATCACATATTTTGCCATGCAGGTGGGGTAATAGCAGAGCTGACTGCTGATGCACACAAGGGAAGGCTCTGTATCACAAACGCACCTGCAAACACATGCACTGGGGCAAAGGAGACCTCTGGACAGGCTCTGGGGGAAAAGCCCCATCTCATGCAGAATCTTCTGTGGGTTACAACCCTCATGTCTGTTGAACTGATTTCAGTATTTGGAGCTGGTAAATATGTTTGGCTTTACAGATAATGCTTTATAGAAGGACTGCTTTTTCATATGAGTGTTACAATAGTAATATGCTGTATAGGTTTCCTCAGTGTCTTCCTTTCATAAATGCTACATCCACTAGCACAAATAAATGAGGTGTCCAGGATAGGAAAAACAAAGCCCCTTTGAGGACACCTGCTTTTATTCACAGGTGGCAGAAGGAGCCTTTTGATAACTTATTTAGACCTGGCATGCCTGACGTTGAGATGACCAAAGGAAAGTGAGATGAGTATCAGACAACCACTGAAAAGGTTGTAGTGCTGCCAATCTGCCTCCCATCCCCATTTCTGGCACAGTTACTGCTGCAATGGAGTTCTTTATGCCAGTAACCGGTCCCCAGGAATAGGCACATCAGTTCTTTAGAGTATGATCAATAGAGCCCTACCTAAGGGACAACTTAACCACGATGAAAGTTTCTTTGGAGACTTTACTAGTTAAGAATGGATCTTAAAAGGTTGGCTTATCATTTTACACCATGAACACTTTAATTTATTAAGGAAGATCTACCAGTTGTAGATACTACTGATTTACAGATAAGCTGAACTCAGAGGAGGAGGATGTTCCATTTCTTTTTGGAAGCATCTAGATGAATATGTAATTGAAAAGGTCATAAACCCCCATACTCAAACCCTGCCTGAGTGGAAGGGAATGCTTCCATCCTCAGTTCCTCAGGAGGCTGCTGGAACCTCCATGAGCTTCTCTATGAAAAATAATATAACACCATTTGTATTTAAAAGAAACAGTTTGGAACAAAGCCCAGGAAAGCCCCAAGCTCCCCTAGTCAAATGTTTGTCCACTTTTTCACAGGGTTTGTGCTCTGTGAAAACACTTGCATTTTTGTTGTTGTTAATCTTAACGCCGCCTTCTCTTAATTAGGTCTGCATGGCACAGCTTTCGGTCTGTCACCTTATGAGACACAACTGAGATGGTGCTTGCCCTGGAAAGGTGATGGCTGTGGCAGTCTGAGGTGGGTGATGGAACAGCTTTAGAGGCTCTGCTTTGATTAGCAGCGAGGTTTAATCGTGATTAGTTGACACAGTGCCGACTGCAGTTTAGCCTGTTCTAAGCAGAACAGCCAGCATTGTGTCAGCTAACTCAGCTCTTCACACATGATCACATCCCTAATGAAGACTAGCCCTTTGGTGGACATCTGTCATTAAATTCTCCATCCTTCTCCTGCTGTCTCTTACATGCTGCAATGGGCAAAATCATTATAAATGGAGCATGAGTATAGATATTCTCTTACTGGTCTGGCTTTTCTAAGGCTCAGGGCACTTGGGCTGTGCTGGGTAAAAAGCTGAACTTGTTAGTTTAAGAGGAAATGGGAAGAATGGATCAAGCTTTCACAGGATTTCTCATCCCTCAGCACCCCACAAAGTGATGATGAGATCACTTCTTCTCCCCTGTTATTCCCAGGGTGAGCATATTCTGTCATAAATGCAATTGCCTAAAAGTGTGGGGATCTCTGTTGGCCTAGGATGCAATTTCTCTCTTAAATTGCCCTGGCAGCCTGGGTAATGAGCATGCATCCCTACAAATTGCCGTGGCTGTTTGTTCGCCTTGTTACTCATCAATACAGAAAGTGACTCTTCACTAGTTGGCATTGGTTGAAGGTGTCTTCATTAAAAGCTGTTGCTGTAAAATGTTGATGATGACTCTCTCTGATTTTTAGACAACAACTATTTCCTCCCACTTCCCACCCCCCTTCCCCCCCCAGACCTACTTTTTCTTTTGTTTCTGCATTTTATGTAGGTTTTCTAGTCCTAAACTCAACAGTCTACAGGTTCAGGTTTATAAAGGTACTTAGGTCCTGAAAACATTCATTGAAATCAAGTGTCTTTTGAAACTATTGCTACATTTATTTCTTTTCCTTCAAGCTTTTAAGTACTGTTACACATTTGGACCTTAAATCTGTTTCTGAAACCAGATTGAGCTCAGATGTAGACTTTCTATTATCTAAGGCCTGTGCCCCACATTTTGGCAAATCAATCATTGCTATTCCTGCTTCGGAGCTTTGGAACAGGCTGTCAACTGATATTAATCAATCCTTGTCATTGCCCATTTCCAAAAGTCATTAGCATGCTCAGCCTCACATTATGTTCTCCAGCAGAAAAATAACACATTGTCAACTGTACTTTGTTATGAGTTACTACACAAGTGACCTTATTGATTGCATGTGTAATAGGGTCTGTATTTACTGAAAACCCTCAGGTTTTTGTGTTTGTTTCATATTTCCACTTCCTCATGTATATATGTATATGTATACACATATATCCATATATATGTGCATATATATGCTGCTTGTTTTCCTTACCAGGCAAAACAGCTGTTTCCAAGGAAATGAAGATAGCTGAGGAGCTGGTATGAACCTTTATAAGTAAATAAAGATATCAAGTACATCTGACTGTTGGAACACTGGGAAATGATAAATGACCCTTTGGCACATTAAAAAAAAGGTCTGCCAACATATAGCTATTTCTGTTGTCACATAGTAACACTTTAAATTCCTATAAATGTGGCCACAGTGGAGCTGCCATGTGTAAAAATCTTTCTTCTTAGCCATCAAGGCTTTACAGATGGATTTCTGTTGTTGGTTATTCCTCACGATGCTTGGCAAAGGCTGCCTGTAGAAAGATACCTCCTTTCTCCTTTTTTTTCCTCTTTCCCCCCCCCCCCTTTTTTTTTTTTTATTGGTTAGAGGAGAACAATTCAGTTTAGAATGGCCTTTGTACCATTTTACTTGCCTGGCTTTGTTGCTGTTTCTTTCAGCATGCCAAGAGAAAGAAGTGATGTATCCCCTTTGGGCAGATCTGTGCTGCTGTAGACCCCAGAGCAACAAGGTGGACACTACCCTGCAGTGCAGAGAGAGACTGATCCCTGCAAGGAGCTGCAGCCACATCTGAGCATCCCCAGCTCCTGCAAAGACACAGGGCTTCCACACCTGCACTCTCTGCCAAGACATTTAATAAGCAAAACCTTCACAGGCCTCTGAGCAGCAAACCAATCCAATTCTGATTACAGGTCTGAGACCTCAGGATCTGCAGGAGCTGCAGGATCCTTTGCAAGAACTGTCAATGTATATTTGTTCACCATTAGGTGAACAGTGTTTCAAAAGTTTTGAAAGTTAGAGTGTTGCATTAGTGATAGCACTTAGGGGTTAGTGAATTCCATCCCCTGTTGCCACAGACAAGCACAACATAAAACCCCTTAATAAATGGAAGAGTCCTTATATTAAAACAAAGCTGAATCAGAATTGGGGCCGGTCCAGGAAGCTTATAAATATATTTCTCATTTCCAGAGTAAATTCGCTCTGGGCAATAATAATTTTTGCCCTTTGTATTTGCTGTTTAATGTCTTCTCACCGTCCCCACTGTTGGCCAAGATCTCAAGTGCACTTGGAAAAAATATAAGCACTTGCTGTAGGCAATAGAGCACAAGTTAGATTTCCAGTGGATTTTGGTTTTAAACTTCATTGAGTGAAAAAATGCTACCATACTTAATAAGTAGGTATCCTCACTCCCTTCCATTCCTTGAGTGCCTTAAGGTGTAGCCTCAGGAAAAATACATTATGGACTAAAGTCCTGAGCTGATGAATGCTACTCTTATGGCAGGAAGTTCAAGATCTGAAGCAAACTCCTAAGAGTTATCACTAGCTGGAGACAGCAGCAGGTAATGGGAGGCACTCCAGGGCATTGCTGTTGAAAATCCCTTTCTAGCATCTGAGGATCCATAAACCCCCACAATATAGGTTGTGGCATCAAGACCCCATCGCTGAAAAAGAAAATACAATATTAGTCAGGGCTTCAACAGCCCTTCAATATGTCATTGGTTTTATTGGGACTAAATCTGAGGCAGGCAGGTCACTCTGCTGTACTCTCATCCAATGCTGTGTTTTGCTTTAACTTGTTTATCAGAAGAATCAATCTCTCTGGTATAATAAGAGTTCTGGTAACTGTGGAAGGAATTTCTGCTTCTGGCTGGTAGGAAAAGAAGAATATAGAAGTTTTAAATCAGTTCACACAAGGACACCTTAAACTTTGCCCAGTAGAAGCTTCACAACATAATTTGTTTGTCTTTCCTGGGAAGTTTTATTATGAATACTTAGTAGGAGATGTCAGCACCAAAATGTCAAGTTTCCTGGTCAAAAAACTTGTGTCATTTTCTCTTATCTAGGTTTTATTTAGAAAAATGCAGGCAGGAGTTTCCGTTGTACCAGATCCAGCCTGAGTCAGTAACAATAGTAGATAATTGCCAGCTATTCACTTAAATATATTTTAATAATGCCTGAAGAGCTTCCCAAATCCTCAGCAACTTCTCTCCCTAACACAGACATTTTCAATGTTTAATTTGGGTGATGTTAAGGAAGACTACTGTCCTCTTCTTGCCAGCCAAAATAACTATGAGCAGTGACAAAAGAACTATGACCAGGTCTCACAAGCACTGGGGCAAACAGCAGTGATTACCATCGTGAATGGACAAGGAGGATGGCTGTTCTGACCATCCCCTGTCAGCTCTATTATCACAGCAAGAGGGGTGCAAAGAGCTGGAATATTAAACCACTTTAGAGGTTGGGTTTGGTTTTTATTCCTCTATAGCTTTGTATTGTAGCAAATGAGCTTCATCCTGTTCCAGCCAGTATAAGCTGGTGTAGCTTCAGTGATTGCATATTTCATAGGCTATTGATTGAAGTGCTCTTGCAGTCCTTTCCCTTTCTGAATGGATGTTTATCCTCTGGAGGCTTCTTCAAAGGACCTGGGGACAAAGGTTTGAACTTGGGAAAACATTTGTGCAGGTTCACATAGGCAGCCTTCCTCTGCCGAGCAGGTAAGCAGATACTTAAGTGTGTTAGAGGTTATGGCATGAAACCACACAGAGTTCTATACATGCTTGAGTGTGCAGCTGGATGGGGATAGGCTGTTCTAAAATCAATTAGAAAATGATGCAGGATGTCCATGTCTGTACTTGGCACCTATTTAATTTGGTTTTCCATTTTTATTCTGTTCTGCTTATGCAAGTAATCCATTAAAATAGCAATACCCAAGAAAGAATCAGTATTGTGTCAGAAAAGCACCTTTTCCATTGTGCCATCATCAGTTTTTCTTTCTCCCCTGTGAGCATCATTCCTTGCTCCCCCAGTGAGCTTCTAATGCCTTTCTGCTTGAATGCTGTGGCTGCTGAATTGCATCCACTGGTTTTTTTGGGTTTGTTTTTTTGGTTTGTTTTTGCTTGGGTTTCTTGTTGTTGTTGCTTTGTTTTGTTTTTGTTGGGTTGGTTTTTTTTAATAAGGTTTTAAAATGCCCATTTCTGTCAGGTATTAAGTGCTGTCCAAGGCAGGTCTGATAAACAGTGAAATAAAATCAGACCTTATCGATTCCTTTCTGCAGAAGAAAGAGGTGATATCTGCAGCCATTTGCATGGTGTTGTGAAAGCACAGGAGGAGATCCTGCACTGCAAACTGCTTGAGCGTGCTGCTCCTGTGCCTTTGCATCTCTGCAGCCTCTCTCCATGGGCTGTCCCATCAATTCCAGCTCTATTTCAGGAGCCTGGGAGGGAGGGAAGGAGGGCAGCAGGTTGCATGGGGTACACAGCAGCTGTAACTAGGCCACCAAGAGCCAAGATTGCCTTGGTCAGCATCCTTCAAGCAGTGGATGACTTCAGGGATGGTATGTATTTCCGAAGGTGTGGTAGTGTTACTTTATCCCCATATCTTTATCCCCAGCAGAAATGCTGTGTTGTCCATCAGACCTCAAGGGATAATGCCATACTGAATGTGTATCTTGAAAATGTACTCCCTATAGTCTACTGGAGATTGTCTGGAGGGAAAGCCTCTGGCCCCAGACATCCTGTGCCCATGATTACTGAGCTGGTTGCAGTTATTTCTAGGTAACACATTAATCATGATGGACTGATTATTTTTCTTCTTAGGATATGTGCTCTAAAGAACCAAATTTTAACAGAGTAGTTAAGGATGATTCTTGTCATTACTCAGTGCTTTACAAAGGTTTAACATAGCCTGTGTGAGGCAAAGTGCTTTCCTAATAGTGCAGTTTTCTATTTGTTATCTTTTCCATTGTTTCTCCGTCTTGAGTGGTGGTTACATTGTTATTTTCCTTTTAATTTTATTACCCTTCCCCATCTTTTTAATTTCCCTGCCTAGAGTGGATGGATAACCTAGTCTCTGCATGACACCCATGCTTTGAGAATGATGAGAAATGGAAATGATTTGACCTGTTGGGATAAAAGCCCATGTGCATTGCTTTACAAACAACTGGGGGAAAATGGTTTTGGAGATTGCCCCTCCCTCCACTTAAAAAAAATGAAAGAAAGACTCACCCAACAGCAAAGGCCCCTTATGCGTTGGAGCACAAGAGGGCAGTGTTACGTTGAATTGAGTCGCACAAGGTTGCGATTAGCGCAGGAACACTTTATGGTTGATTAATTTAGCCTACTCGTGAAGAAACGTCTGCCAGGGAAGTGTCAGGGTGAGATCAGCTCCTACCCGGGGCTGGGTGGTGGAAGAGGTAGCCAAGCTCATAAACCATCTTCTTCGCGTGGTTCAGTGTCAGCTGCCCTGGTATGCTGCTGGAGTGGGCGTTTGGGATACAGGTCTGACTTCAGGGTGGTGACCCCCATGGGGCTCTACTGTGACTTACAGCACCTGTTTATCTGTCTCAGCCTGCTAAGATTTCTGACCCTACCTTGGGCACAGGTTTGCATTGGTGGCTCTTACCTGAAAGCTCAGCAGAGAAGCTGCTTTGTTATCTGCATCTGGGTTTAATGGGGCAGGAATGCCAATCCTGTATCAAATCCCTCCCCTGACACAGCTGAAAGTGAGATGTCCCAGCTCCCACCATCTCTGGTGGAGCTGCTGGACCATTTGTACCATGTAACATCACCTATCATCTGAGGGAACAAACCAGGCTGGTCCAGCACAGGAGCTCATCAGCCCCATACTGTGTCAGTAAAAGACAACCTTATTGTCAGTCAGTGCCTTTTATGGGGCAATAAAAGAGAAGTTAAGGGAAAAAAAAATTATGCAAGGAAACAGCTGTGAGTGTGTAAAACTAACGGTGTTCTCCCAGGGAGAGGAGGGATGGGGAGAGGAACCTCATCACAAAACAAGCGTCACATCCCCGGCAGGGTACCGGTAACCTGATCTTTCACAGCGTGGTCCTGTTTCACCAGAAGCTCTGTGGCCTCTGAGGCTCCTTTGTCAGTCTCTGGCTTTTCATGAATGATCTGAGAGTGTGGGTTGTCTCTAACTTTCTTCTTGTTTTCAAGGAAGCATGATATTAAAAGCAAAGGTTTTATATGTAGCTGTGGTGGATAATCTTGAAACAGGTATTACTGCACATGCAAAGTAAGGGTTGAGCATAGACATGCATAATTTATTTGTGCCTGGAGGCTGTTTCCTTTTGTGCTCTCTAGATTTCTGGTGGGAATCATGCCTATCTTGCATGGGAATGGACTTAAGCCATGGAAATGAGCACAGTGCTCCAGCCCCAAAATGGAGGCCACTAATGGACTCATCAGTGCTTCATACTGTCTCAGCCAAGCCTGTCAGACTCAGCAAAGTCCTGGAAGATCCCACTACAGGCTCAAAGCCTCAGGCACCATTTTTTGATGTACACAAAAGACCTTGTTTTAATAGGAATTAATTAGCAGTTTAAATACTTGCAGGGTAGGAAATCCCCCATGGGTTATACTTGTTAAGGGTTCTTTACACATTACCTCCCAGGAGGATGCAGACTTTCCCTTACTTTCCAGCATCCCTTGCTGCTTCAGCAATAACTCCAGTAATTGTGTTACAGCCTCAGAGTACTGCAACTGCAACCATAAAACCTTTGCAGTGCTCATCTATTCCCCTGTGCTAGATAGGATTGTGATGGGCAATAATTTATCAAAAAGTCTGAGGTAATAGTGTCACATATTTATGCCTGGGGTGCCTTAATGCAACAACGAGGTGATAATGTCAGTGTAACCACACATCCTATTTGCATTATTTATTGCTCTCATGAATGACAAATTTGGATTTTAAAATGGCCAAGACATTTAACTGCTGTCCCAAAAAGCCGAATTATGCATGTGGCATAATCTTATCTCTAGGGCAGACATTCCCTTTTATTATTGGCATTTAATAAGAGAATGTCTAATTAAAGGCAAGTAATTAACCTATTTCTAGGAACTTTGTATCTTAAATAAACAGGCAGCTAATGCAGCTGTAGGTGTGCTGCCAGGAGTCCTGTCTGCCAAAGCTGTCTTCTGAGGCAGGTGCTCTGCATTGTAACGAGGGAGAGAGCTGTGTATGAATGTCTAAAAAATGGTATTACAGCATCACATTCTCTTCAGGAATTTTAATTTTGGAGACATTTTACAAAGGGATAATTTCTCCTCTTATAGGGTGACTAGATAGTTGGGGCAGAGGCTAAGGTGAGATGGACGCTTGCTGGGACAGGAATCCCATTCAGTTTTCCTTGTCTAGTAGCAATCACCAGAGGCCAACTAGTAAAAGCAGTTAAGGAGTTAAGTAATGCTGGGTTATCTCATCAACACAATCAGTGCTTGCAATGTGGGTTGGCTCTCCACTGACACGTGTGATCTGCATGGTGTGTGGCTGTCCCATACCCCACCTGCCACAGCATGGGATTCTTTGCTGGAAGCTGCTCTGCTGCAGAAGGCAATCACAAAATCCTGTGAGTCTTCTGTCACTGTTCCACATTTTCCCCTTTCTGAAAAATGTGACTAGTTCCTATCATCAAAGAAAAAAATCCTTGTAGAACATTTAGTCTTTCAATGGCAGAACATATTGTGGAGGCTAAGAGTTTATCCAGAAAGACAACAGACATAAGAAACAGCAAAAGAAATTGCAAGTAGATATATGGGAAAACATCTTCACAATGAATGTGGTCAGACACTGGAAAGAGAGGCTGTGGGATTCTGGAAATATTCAGGTACTTGTATGAGGTCCTGAGCAACCTGGTCCACCTTTAATGTGGGTCCTGCTTGGAGCAGGGGTTGGATCAGTGATCTCCAGCAACCAAGCAAACTACTACCAACTTAGCCAAATTACTTTCAATGTAGAAGCTCCCTGACCACTTGAATTACAGAAAAGACTTGTTTGGCTGCTTGGGGTGGGGATTGTATCTCTGGGGAAGCCAAGGATGGAGAGCATTGGGTGGCAGCTGTGCTGAACCTTCCCCAAATACAGGTGCCTGCAGTGTTTCCATTGCTGCCAGGCAAGAGCAGACTTTGGTGCAGCTTATTACAGGGAAATTATATTAAAGAATTTGTGCAAATTATGAGAATGCTGGGAAGCTGTTCTGACACCTGATAAGCCACTGCTCTTCTGCTCTAAAAATGCTCTGTATCTGCTTATCCTTTGCAATGTGACACCAGTACGAATGTATCTGATTTTGTAATGTGTGCTTTTTCTGTAGGCATTCAAGCTGCTTTGGGCTGTGTTATTATGAGAGCTGAGTCTCAGCTCCCTCTTCGCTGTCATCATCAGCATTCATAACCATTGCCTGAGAGGCACTAGCTGGTGGGAATCAAGCCCCAGTGCAGCTTCAGGTGATTGCCTTCCTTTCCCAGATCCTCAGCACATGCTTCAGGAATGTCACCGTGCAGTGATTGCCATCACCCCACTGGATAGCCAGGCAGGTAAGGAAGGCTTGTTCCTGTCATTTAAATGAGATGCTGGCTCATCTGAGGTTCACTGTCCTGCCATGAGGTTAATTACTTTTCTTTAACTAAATATGGCAGTGAAATGCATTCTTTTCTTTGGTGTACTAAAGCTCAAGGAAAGGAAAACTGAAATTAATTTTTACACCACAATTGCACTGTTATGCCTGGAAATATTTGCCCTAGTGTAGATACAGAGAAAGCAGAATCAATGATAAAATGATCACACAGAGAGCAGAAGGGTTGTCTGCACAGGGGAGAAGCATGACCAGCAAACCATTTCTCACACATCCAAAGCCTAACCAGTTCTGCAGGCTGGAGAGGTGGCCGTGGCAGGATGAAGGTGTTTTAAAGCTGACAAATGCCTGTAACCATCCAGAAGTTTTGATATTTGTTGTGAATAGTCTAAGCTGGGCATGCATGGAGGGAGCTGTCCCCAGCCACTGTGAGCTGAGCATGCTTGTATGGGATGTCAGTTGACTGGGGATTTGCAGTGCAACTGGTGGTTGGTGCTCCAGCAGAGCTGCAGTAACAGCATCCTGCCTCGCTAAGGAATGAAACAGTGAGGGAGATAACGTTCTCTGCAAAGAATGGACCATAGTGGCTCACTGCTAGCATATGCAGCACTAGTCTGTACATAGGCAAGGCTGGGGTGGCTGCAATTTCAAACAACAAAACAGGAGAGGTTTACAGGAGGGTAGCAACAGCAACTGCACCTCCTTGTGCTGCCAAGAGATCAGATACCAATGGGCCAAATGTTAACACTGAGATGTTTTTAGCCAGTCATGGTGCTTTGAATTTTTTTTTTCCTGATCTGAATGTATTTTCTTAAAGGCTAAAATACACTTTAAGTGCTGTATTGTCACTGCAGAGTCCAGGCCTGCTGTAGGATGTGCCAGTGTCCCAGAACAGAAGGTGCATATATTTTTGTTGAGATTTAGTTTCTGAACAAGCGAAACATCAAGCATTTGCCACAAAGCTTTTCTCTGAGTAATGCTCTTGTCCTGCTAGATTTGGGTGACTACCTGACACAGTCAATATTGGCTGAAGATTAAAGGGAAGATGGAGACTGTGGGTCTGGCTGTAGTTTCCTTCCACACTGTCCTGGCAAGACAAAACAAAGACAAATGTGACATCCTCTTACATTAGGTAGGGGAGTGGTTCAGGGAATCAAAGGCAAGTCAGCAGGGGGATGCTGGGCTGAGCTATCTTCACAGATGGGGCCAGGCTGAGTTCATCCTCTCTGGCCATAGTGCAAGGGGAAAGGAAAGAGCAGTGGGAACTGCAGCTGTGGCATGCCAGGTGCTGTCGGCATCCCAATAGAAATGTTGACAGTGTGCCCTGAGGATTTCCTGGGAAGGATCACACAGGCTTTGGAAGGCTTTTAGGACATGTCAGAGTAACATGCATTGAGAAAGTCAAAATGTAGCTTATCCTTGGGACAAGGATGTGCTAAAGTCCAAAAGTGTTCAGTTGAGGTCCTTCCTAGCCTTTTTGTCCCTGTGAGTCACAGAATCATAGAATTGCTTTGGTTGGAAGATGCCTCCAAGATCATCAAGTTCAACCACCAACCCAATGCTGCCAGGTCACCACTAAACCGTGTCCATCAGCACCACATCTACATGTCTTTTAAATACCTCGAGAGATCGTGACTCCACCACTCTGTTTTGCAGAGGTGTTACTGGGCTCACCCCATCTGCATTTTCATCTCCTGGTGACAGCACTGCTCTATTGGGTATTTGCTTTGAGCTCCTCTGTCCCAGGGGAGGGGACCCAGGGCAGAGGGGTACTGGGGGTGTGGGCCCGTCCCAGGAGACACCTCTCTCCACACTTTGGCAGGTAGGCAGTGGTGAAGGCAGGAAAGTAGGGAAGATGGACATGTAAAAAAACAGGCAAGCTTTATGCCCAAAGGCCAGGCAGAATCAGTATGTTCCCCCAGAGCATATTGCATCAAACCAGTGTTTTCTGGTGGAAAATTTCTGACGCCCTTGAAACCTAAGACTGGATTTATTTGCAAAAGCCTAGTGAGTGATGAGCAGGTGATTTAGTACAACATTTATTTTGCACTGGAAAAAGAAATATTTTAAGGTTAGCATGATCTTTTTTCTCTGTGATGTTGGGAATGGTGACTGCTCAGCAGGTCATGGCAGAAGCTGTGTCTGCTCTATTTCTTGGCGAATTGTTGTGTTTTTGCTACTGGAGATGGCAAAAGATAACCACCATTAATGAGAGTTGGGGAGTTGCCAGTTCTTGATTTGGAATAAAACTGAAAGTGCTGGCAGATTTTAGGGAAAGCTTTTTTTGCAAAACAATTGAGATTCACAAGTCACTAGATCACAAATCTAGTGGTGCTTATGGGAAACAGTAAGAAACCCCCTTAGCTAGCTGAGAAAAAAATGCTCCTTTTTTAGTATGCTGTATTCAGATCCTTCTAGATGGAGTCCAACAGATTTATCAGCAGAATGAAGAGCCTTTCCTTGCCTTTATGCTGAACTGTGTGTGCTAGTGCTAACTGCTGTTTGTACAGGAAGCTAAAGTAGTAGCATGGGGGGTTTAGAGATCCCAGACTTTCATCTTGTCCTGAATCTGCTCAAAATATCCCACAGGAAAAAAAAAAAAAAGGCAGTAAAAAAAAATCACTGCTCCACATAATAAAAAACACTACAGAAAATATTATTTATACATAAATATGTAGAAATCAAACCAGAGCCAAGAGGACACATTTCAGCTGTATGGAAGTAAAATGATTTTCTAACTCTCAGGTGAAGGTGATGGCCTGAAGGAGAGAAGTTTGCACAGAAATGTGTCAATATGGTCAAAGCAGCAGTTTTTGCTGAAAAGAAAGAAGCAGAAACTCTGCTGGGAGTTTTTCATGCATCTCTGAAGCAGGGGGCTCAAGGCAGCACTCACACTGCTACCATCACAGCTGCATGCTTTGTTCTGATCCGTCACATCAGAGAGAGCCAGGAGAAAATCATTACTCCATCTCTTTCTCCCTGCAAGGTTGTTGTTTATAAATGGGAGGAACAGCTCAAACCTTCATCCTGGAGTCCTTCCTGGTCAGGAGTCCTTCTTCCAAGATGCCCTTCAGGGGTGGTCTCCTTGTGGTGACCACTCATGAGACCTGGCCCATTGGAGTGATGGCATGCATGGGACTGGAATGGAAAAGAAGGGGACAACTCTGCACTGAACAACCCTACACTGGGACAATCCTGCACCAGGATAACTCTATGCTAAATAGGTAAATAAATTGACACAAAATAGTTATCTGAACCTATCTCATCTAATTTCTATTTAAGAGCTCCTATTTTATCCTTTAGGGTAGCAGTAATTTGATTTGGTAGACCACAGGCTTTGTTTGGGATTTGGAGCTCCAGAAGGGCTGGGTGGGAGAACAGGCAATGGTCTGCAATCTTGCAGCTTTCCTGACTGTCAGCTGCAGAGCAATTCAGCTCATGGTAGTGGGACTGTACCATTGGTGGGACAGAGGTTTGGGTTTAGTCTGAGATTGTCCAAAATTAACTTTAATTTTCCACCCATAACATTTGCTAATAATATTTATAGTACCTCGATTTAAGTTTGTTGGTCACTTGATTGGTTCGTTAAGATAAAGGCTCTCCTGGCTTATTGTCATACCCAATAAAGTAACAGGTGCAGGAGGGAGCTTCACAGCAGCCAATGACAATGTGCAGATGAAATGATTGCAGAGAACTGGGAACTTCAAGCTGAGTTTGCATCACAAAGTAAGTATCCTGTCAGTCCCAGGCAGATGACTTCTGTGATTCAATCACACACCCATGAAGTGAAGATTATTATTTTCAGGATCCTGAAGCTTCTAATAATTAACTCTTTTGAGGCCAATATTTAAATGCATGTGAGCAAGGAGCCATGTATCATGCCTGCTAAAAATCAATTACCAGATTTGACTGGGAGAAGGAATTTCATTTTTTATGCCTTTTTGGACTATCATCCTTAATCATTCCTTGCTCATTTGTGTCAGTATTGAAGAGAAGACCATACTGTTTCTGGAGATGAGAGGATTGGTCCTCAACCAGTGGACACTCTGGGTGACATTGATAAAGCAACATTAGCACTCAGGGGGTGAGGACCACAGTGATGAGTTTTTCTTTTAGTGGGTTTAGGTTTTTTCATTGGTGAAAGAGAGGTCCCCTTTTTATTGAGCATAGTCAAAACCTGAGGAAATTATTCCTCCCTAGAGGACCAGAGTAGGTGTGAATATCTCAGCAGTGAGTAAAGATGTTGAAACCCCACTGGGGAGTTCCTGAAGGTGATGAAAGCACTCTTTCCAACTGTTTTGCAATGTGTTTTTATCTCCATGAAGCTCCTATCAAAACAATCACACAAAACCCCCTATATCTTGCTGCAGGCTGATCATATTTCTCTGTGTCATCTTCTTAGTAAACAAAATAATAAAAAAACCCAAACCCAGTTTATGATGCCAACAGAGATTGCTAAACCTTGCAGTGCTTGGGGCAGTTGGGGGTGTGTTGCACGTTGTGCTGGGTGGGTGGCATTTTGTCCTCAGCCCTGGGCAGTCATTAAGAGACAAGTCAGATAAAGAAAAGGAAAGAGGAACAGAGGTACCCACATGGATATGGCTGGTAGGTCAGCCCCACCTGAGACCTGGATTAGTTGAGATGGCAGGAGACGTGGGGCCATGATCCCTTCCAATCCAAACTGTTCTAAGATTCTGTGATTTGCTGATGTAGCTTTACTGATTACAGAAGTTTGGCTGCAGAGGATGTCTGTCTGTCTGCTGTACCCAGGCCGCTGGCTTTTGCTCAGGGGCATCCCACGAGGTAGATGGAGCCCTGTCTTTCTCCAAAATAAGGGAGGTGCTGTGTTGGGCAATGCTCCTACTTCCCTGGGACTTTGCAGCATGAGCAGTGCTGGGGTTGCCTGAAGGGAGCCAAAAACCTGCCAAACCTCAGCCAGGTTGAGGAGAGAGAGAGAGCCCATGTGGGGCTTCATTATTAGGGAGCCGGTTGGGGTTGTTGAACAAAAGGACTTGTCCTGCAATGGTACAGTAAGCAGGGAGAGATTTATTTTACTGTTTTTCAGCCAGGTCTGATGTTTTATTTTTCCACTTTGAAAGTTCCTTTATTCTTATTTGTGCTGCCACAAAACAGCTGCAGTGTTTCAAGGCTCCTGGGTGGTTTTGTGTGCACAGTACAGAGGGGTCCAAGTGAGGGCTGGGATGGGTTCACAGCACATCCCTGAAAACTTCCTTCGGCCCCATCCAGTGAACATTAAACCTCATATTGCCCAGATCAACACCTAAAATCACTGCAGTGTGCCATAGCAGCATAGCAGAAAGGGCAGCAACAATTTTATGAAACTTTACAGGTAAGAGGGAATTTGTAAGGTAAGAATGACCATGTGATGCAAGAAGTGGAAAAACCCTAGTGGCTCTGCCAAATGTTACCCTGGCATGGAGGGAGCCTAGGAATAATATATGATTTATACAAGTTCTTATTGTTAGCTTTCTGCAGTTGAGTTCTTTATCTGGTGAGGTTTTGTTCACTAATGCTCTTTGAGGTTCTCTTTCATTTCCCCCAGTCATTCTTCCTTTCCAATGGCCTGTTGCTGTCCATCCTTATTACCTGGAGTCATTTCGGTGACATTTGGTTTTCCATCTTCAAAAAATTCTACTACCTTTGTTAAAGGATAAATCACATCCTATTTAAAGTCAACAGAAACACTTCAATGAGCCCCAAACTGGACCTGAGACTGTTGCTTCCTTTCAGATTCCTCAATGTATTTGCCTCCTAGCAACCACCATTTACAGGCAGTGGTACAACAACTTTAAGCTCTTGCTTGTGTGGTGCAACTGTCATACCAGTGCACCCCACAGAGCTTCACAAAGCACCCAGTGGTATCAACTCACTCTGCTTGCTGTAGGTGTCATTTAGACAGCAGTGTTATGTAACAGTCTGAAAAGCAAAGAGGCTGTAATGGGAGGATAGGGAGTGTTGCAGGTGAGATTAATACCCCAGGTGTGACAGAAGTACCCAGAGGATGTTTGGGGATCACCTGTGGTTTTAGTGCCTGGAGTATCCCAGATGGGCGGTGAAGCTCTATCTCAGAGCTGCACTTTGTGCATCACCTCCTCCCAGATGCAGTCTTCCAGTCCTCCTCTTTGACAGCTAATTTGGTGCCTTTTTCTCCCTTTGATTACAGCAATTCATCACATTCTCTGCCAGCTCATCCTCTCTGATATACTGGGATGGCGAATGTCATTTGTTCAGGTAGGACAAGGTGAAGCTTGCCTGCTGGGAGCAGTGATTTTTTCCTTAAGGACCTGGAAAATGCTCTCAGCTGAGTAAAGTTTTAGGGTTATTTTAGCTCCCTTCTGCTTCCTTTTCTCCTATTTTTGCATGTCAACTCCATAGATTCAGCTCCTGATTAGCCAGACTGCATCAATTGTGGGTCTGTTTGGAGAAACTCAAGTTATATGTTGTTCCTTTGGGGCTGGAGAAACAACAGTATTCATGTTTGTGGTTCAGAACAGCCTGGCCTCCTTAGCTCTTTCTTAAGGACCTCACAGTAACAGATGTCTGACAGGGTTTGGATGAATAAACTCCATTCTAGTGTATCCTATTTGAAAGTTGCCAGCATCTCTTCCTCGTTTGTTAGCCACTAATTTGAGATCTGAAGGACTTGTTGCTCGTGATGTTGGTGGGGTGATTCAAGGTTATTTAGTTGTGGTGTTTCATGAGAACCTTAGCTTTCATTACAGGCGAGGAAAGAGGTAAATATTTAGTGCACTAAGCAATTCCAGAAAGAGAGCAGCTGAACATACAAAGCTGCAGGGCCAAAATTCAGAAGGCAAGTTAAGACTCTGCCACCTTTAAAACTATGTTACAGTTATTATTATTTTTAGATGTCATGACATTTTTAATGAACTCCTGAATTTTTAGAGCCTGGAGCAATTCAGTTGGGAAGAATTATAGTTTTATGCTGCAGTACACCTTTGGAATCTTTTCTGGCTTAGCTGAGAGGGAAGAAGATGCACTTGGGAGTTGCATATATACATATGTATTTTTTTTTGTATGCTACTTATGTACATTCATATATTAGCACATCCATTTTACTTTAATTGTATCTGTCTTGCTAACTGGACAGTTTGCAAGGGTCAAGTCTATAATCCAAGAAGATAAAAAGTTCAAGAGTAATGGCACTAATATACTAGGTTTTTTACTGGTTCAACAGTCATAATATCTGGATCATATAAAAATAGCTATTTAACAACAATTGTTTCTCCCACAGCAATTAAGAACCTATGAAAGTTGAAAGAATGAGCATCATATAATTGTTTTGTGCAGAGTCTAATGAGACTCTATTTTCTTAGTAAACAGAATATTCTCTTTCTTGAGACTAGAAAGAATAATTGATGATAAATATTTATAAGTGAGTAATATCTTTCTTCTGTTGCAGAGTCTTCATCAACAACCTACATTTCAAAAATCAGGTACTCACATTAGAAATGCAGCTTATTTACTATTCTTTCTTATTTGTACTATGATGGTGCCCAGAACACCCAATCCAAGATCTCATACTTCCCATGCCAAATTGCTGTATGCACCGATCAGGCTATAGTGAAAATCCAGGTATCTCCAACAGCATCCTGGTGTCCAAATCTGTCCCGGAAAGGTGTCTGGATGTTTTCCTGTGCAATGTCCCCATGGCCATGTGAGCAGTGTGAAGAGCACATGAATGAGGCCATTTCATTTGAGGATGAAGGTTGAACAAGGCATGAGAGCTTGTGCCTGCTCTGGGAACAAATCCTGGAGTAATGTGAAGCAACAGAAGCAACCTCAGGGTTACATATGGCTTTTCTTAGCTGCTTGCACATCTATTTACTGTGCTTTGTCATCAAATTGGGTTGGACACTACACAGCACAAGTGGTTTGTGTCAGGGCAGTGGATAAGTATGTATCTTGAGAAATGAGTCAACTACAAGATGTCTTTCAGCAAGTAAAGATTCCTTCAAGGCTTTGTTCCTTTGTTTGATTGTACACAAGTTTCAACAAAAGACACCAAATAGTTTCCCCTGTAGACTAAGAAAACTCCCAACTTACCCTCTTTGGGCAATGTTCCAAACCACCTGTATTTTGATGTGAAGCACAGCATCCTTGGAGCTGCTGCGACCGATGTGGCAGAGCAAGCTGAGGATCCCAGACTCTAGACACCATCCCTCCAGCCTGCTGCCTGCAGAGTACTCCCGGGGAAGCATCAAGTCTTAGGGGAGACTTTTGGAGTCTGGAACCATCCTAAATACTGCATCCTCTTGTTGCTGCCTTATTTTATTTCTGCAACCCCACTTAATGTTCCTAATAAAGGGTTTGGGGGATGCATTTTCTGTGGTAATTCCAGTCACTACTGGAGTGACCGGTTGAGAGCCATTTTGGCCATGGCATGAGCTGTATGTGTGCAGTCTCAACCTGTATTGTCAATATGGACTGTCCAATGCACTCACTCTTGGCCAGCTCAGTTGACATGTGCTACAATAATGGCCTGACAGCAAGTAAAATAATGTGAAGATAAATATTGATATTTCAATTACTTTTTAAATTGTACTCGTTGAGATCCTTATGCCTGACTTGGGCATTAAAGTATGGATTATATCTGATTCTGAGAACACATCATTTTGTCTGTTCAATGCACATAATAGCTTATACTTCTATCCTTGGGTAATCGCCTCTGCTTTAAAGAGTGACCCTAAATTGTATTTACACAATAAATTAATGTTCACTTCTCACAGGGAAAAAATCGGAATCTGCGTAAATGCAATTTTCTCTGCTCTTCTTCCATGGTCTCAATCATAAATAAGTAGTTGTGAATGCTCATGGGATCCTGTAAGGGCTTCTCTCAAGCAGTTGTTTTTACAGCTCGACAGAGAGGGTATTGAGGAACTAACAGTTTGAAACAGAAATGGTGGTGGTTGTAAATGTGTCTCTTAACATGGGTATATCTTAATATTTTCCAGGAAATCACATGATGGTAGGACAGATTCCTGAAGAACCTCTCTCTGAAGGCAAAGGTGACCTCTTTTCAGCAACATATTAATGGGTATGTGGACAGCTGCTGTGACTGCAAGGCAAGTTTCTTTATTTAAGGAGGAAGAATTCATACTTGTCACCAGGGAAAATTTGAAATGCACAAGAAGTGTCTCATGAAGTACGAAATACTACTGTCCTCTTTCCTGAGGCATATGCTTACATAGGATGTTCTCTAAAGAAAATGAGGGGGGAACATTGCATGCCAGATGTCTTAAACCTACTTGCTAAACAAGGTCATGTTAATTCATGTGGGTTCAAAAGAATTTCGCTTGCAGGATAAGGGATTATTATTTCACTGAGACTGAATAAAAGGTGCAAATCTTAAAAGCAACAGATGAATTTTTTTTTTTAGTGATATTCTGAATGGAAATTGTATTCTCTTCTTAAATTTTAAGTGTTGTTCACATGTAGGAGAACAGTGAGTGAATGGTTTAACTTCTGCCTACTCCGTTGTTATGGTGAGACTGGAACAGCAAACATGGTTCTGCCTTCCACATCTTGGAAAGGTTGTTGCAAAGCTGGAAGGGGTGCACAAAGAGACATAGTAAAGAATGAGGGCAGGGAAATGTGCTTTACTGGAGTAAGATTGACAGCTCAATCTGTTTGGCTTATCAGAAAGATTTCAGGGTTGATTTGATTACAGGTTTTACACATCTGCATGAGGAATAAATATTCTACAGCTACTATTCCATCCAGTACCTATACACATAGCAGGAACCAATGTCTGTGAGTTAAGATCCATTTATGGTTCAAACAGCACACACATTTTCACTGTTGGCATGGTAAGCCACCAAGAATAGCAAAGAAAACTCAAAAGGAGTAGAAGGTGGTCCATTCTGATGCCTAAAATCATAGAATCATTGTTGTTGGAAAGAACCTATGAGATCATCAAATCCAACCATCCACCATGCCCACCACTAAACCACGTCCCCAGGCACCATATCTACATGTTTTTTGAACTCTTTCAGGGATGGTGATTCTGCTACTTCCCTGGGCACCCTGTTCCAATGCCTGATAACCCTCTGGGTGAAGAAATCCTAATATGCAATGTGAACCTCCCCCGGTGCAATTTCCTCTTGTCCTATCACTTGTCACCTGGGAGAAGAGCCTGAGCCCCCCCCTTACTACCGCAGCACGGCTGTATTTGTCAGCGCTCTCTTCCTGGGAGAGCTCCATAGGGATGACTCCTCAAGCACTCAGCAGGGCTGTCCATGCATCCATCCACAGCTGTGGTGTCCAGCTGTGCACTCAGTCCAGCTCCACGTGGGCAGGGTTACAGCAGAGGGTGCTCTGAGCTCGCCTTGGCTGGGTGGCCCACAGTCCTCGGCCAAGGAGTTTCCCTGGCAAGCTCTCCATCCGTGCAGGACTTCAGTGGTCAGGCTTGTGAGGGCTGTTACGCCTGCACATTAAATCACTGTGCAAATGCAAGGTCCTTGAGAGCTGTCACTGCCTGGGTTTTTTGGCTGGGAAGCTGGAGCAGCTCCGTGTGTGCGATTCCCACCGAGGGTGGTTATGTAAATACTGCTCTCACGATAGTTCAGCAACAGAATTAACTCATCTGGGAGGCAGAGGCAATATTCCTCTAATTTGTCCTCTGTGGTCCTTTCCACACCCTGCTGTTGGTAAAAGGGCATGCTTGTATCAGAGCTCTGGCAGGACTTTTAATCATAAAATCATAGAATGGCTCAGGTTGGAAGGGACCTTAAAGATCATGAAGTTCCAACCCCCCTGCCATGGGCAGGGACGCAACATGCACTAGACCAGATTATCCAGGGCCACATCCAGCCTGGCCTTAAACACTGCTGTAAGGTCCCCTCTAAGCCTTCTCCTCTTCAGGCTGAACAACCCCAATTCCCTCAGCCTGTCCTTGTAGGGGAGGTGCTCCAGTCCTTTGATCATTTTTGTGGCCCTCCTCTGGTCCCGCTCCACTAGGTTCACATCTTTTCTATGCTGAGAACCCCAGAACTGGAGAAGTACTCCAGGTGGGGGCTCACGAGGGCAGAATAGAGAGGCAGAATCACCTCCTTAGACCTTCTGGTCATGCCTCTCCTGATGCAGCCCAGGACATGGTTAGCCTTCTGAGCTGCGAGTGCACATTGCTGGCTCATGTCCAGCTTTTCGTCTATCATGACCCCCAAGTCCTTCTCTGCATGGCTGCTCTCAATGAGTTCTTCTCCCAGTATCAACATAATCCATTTTAGAATAATTTTTCATTTATGCTTCCTGTTTCCCTTTCTCTCTCTCTCTCTCTTTTTTTTTCTTTCCCCCTCCTTTTAACTTTTCTCCCTGTGATGGTTTGGCTCTGGCCATTTCCCTGGTAACCAGCTTGTAACCAGGGAAGTGGTCAGAAGTTCCCAGTATTCCATATGATTTTTTATGTAACTGGGAGTATAAATAAGAAGGGCAGAAGCCTGCTTGCTCTCTTCCTTCTGGTGGACCTGAGGACACAGGTTCTCTGCTATCGGTCCTGCCCATGTGGGGAGTGAGGCCTTGTAGGCTTTGGGAGCAGCAGCTGCTGAATCTCTAGGAGAGCTGTGAGATTTATTTCTTTAAGCTTACACATCTGTTTTGTTTTCTCCTCTTTGTTTTTGTCCCTTCTTCCCTTTCCCCTTCCCTTTTTTGGGGGAGTGTTTGGGGGTTCCCTCTACTTTATATATGGTATTTCATGTTATATAACTCCTATATAGATAAATGTATTAATCTTTAATATAATTTGAGTTATTTCAGACTCTTCAGTTTTCCTATAGTTTTTTCTCTACTACTCTGAGAAGGAAGGGAGGGAGGGAAGAAGGCTTTCACTGTGAGTTTGGGCAGTTGGTGGGGAGCCAAGTCCAAACCATCAAACTCCCTGAAAAAAAATCAAAACAGGCAGAGAGAAACATGGGGAAAAAATACACTACTCATTTCCCAGTTTTGTTTTTAGAAAAAAATTAAGAAATTGGAAAACTTTCAAAATCCCTGAAGCATTGCTTGGGAATATTTCCCATTTCAAAATCAGGCCAGTATCTGGGCTTGGGGGAGAAGTCCTCCAGCTCACTCCAGCCAGTTCTCATAGCCACTTTAAAAAACTCTGTTAATATTCAAGCTAAGGATGGAATATTGCCTCCTTCCTGAAAGAGGAAGGGGAGCAAGCTTGGATGACATGGCAAAGGAGTGCGTGGGAAGAAAATCATTGCTTCTTTTTCACAGAACCCATCTTGCAACATAAGGTTAGGGGTGGAGGAAGGAGAGGGGATTCTTGCAACAGTCTGAGCCCTGCAAGGTCTGCAGAACAAGGTGACTGGTTGGGCAGGAAGAGAAGTCAGTCTGCTGTAGCTGGGTTTTGGGTGTCCTCTCTATCCAGACAAGGCTGTTGCACGGAGATGTTGAAGTTCTCCGAGGCAGCAGTGTCATAAACATGCTCCTTGGCATTTGGAGGTTCAGCAGACTGTTGGCTGTGGTTATTAGTCTGGGTTCCCTGCTCCTCCAAATCTTCAAGGAAAGGCTTGGTATTTACTCTTTGACATTTTATTTGTGAGAGAACTCTTCTTGAAATGCTGAGATTTATGTACAAAATATTGCTTAAGTATAAAGTATCATCAAAGCTCAGCTGAGTCCTGAGTTGACCTCTGCCTAGCCCTCAGACCTTTCAGCTTCTTATTTGATCTGTCTCACAGTGTAAGACATGCTGCTCCCTCTCTCCCTTACAGTACACAAAGCTTGCTTCCCAGTACACATACTTAATTTGCAGCTAATACTCTCATTGTGGCTACTTTAATAACAGTATAGATTTTTTCTAAATGAGATGCACATGGGGCTCCTAAGCCATCACTTTTCTGTTTCAGATTAAGCACATTTTTGTTTCCAAGATGCCACATCATACATAATTTTTTTATAATCTTTTCTATTTGTTTTCACTCTCAGCCTTCACCAAAGCAGCAATAGAGCAATCAAGGAGCAGATCGTGACCTACCTTGCAGAGAAAGAAAGGGCATGAGGAATTTACTTACACCTTTATATTGACCTTCTGCTTTATGGGTAGTAGCCTCACGTTGAAAGAGGCTAAAGAATACTGTTTCCAACGGTGGGAGTCCTGCCTATTTTCTCCCCTGCTAAGGCTCCTAGAAGCATCTCTCTCCCTTGGGACACAGAGCTGCTAGGGGGTACCATCTCCTTCCAGTACAGGCTGAAATTTCAGAAGATGCCTGTGACGTTCTTGCAAGGCCACAGGCAACAAGTACAATAAGGACAAGCCCAAATCTTGAAGGGGAGCAAAGTTGTAACTCAGCCAGCTGGAGCTGGGAAAGGTCACTGGCTCAGCTCCAGAAAGACTGGTATGTTTTGATGTTTGTGGAATAGCCTTATGTTTCTTACCAGGACACACTGCTGGGATGAGATCATGCCAGAGTAAGTTCATGATGCTGAGGCATCTCCCTGGGTTTGACTGCAGCAGAAAACCTTGTGGTTTCTCTACATCTGGCAGAAATTAGGAAGTCCCTAGAACACATGAAAATTAATAATAAAAATAAAAAGCTTTCCTTCATCCCCCTGTCACCTCCTCCCACTGACACCATTTCAAGATTTAAAATCAGTTTGTATCATGGCCAGAGATTGGAGTTACGATTGTCAAGTTCCCATTTAGAAGGAGGAAATTGAAGTAGAGCAATTAATCAATAACAATATGGAAAAATAAAGACTGAGACAGTCTTTCACAGCTTGCAAGCTTAGCTGGGTAAGGGGAATTTTAGAAAACTTTTTCTGCCCATGTAAATTTTATATTACGAGCTTTCAAGTACAGAGAGAAGTGGTGCTTTGTGTTGTTATAAACCTATTCATTTACAGGGAATGGATAATTAATTATGAATAATCCCAAAGTGTTTCACTGACTGTTCTACAAACTGTGGACTCAGGCCCACTTCATACAGCCATGAAATGCCATCATCCCTCAGGTGAAACAAAGCAACTCCTCAGCAGCACAAAGCAAAGCTGCACAGCAATTTAGGAAAGGAAGTGAAGAATAATGGATTCATTTGAAACTGCAGGGGGATTTTAACTATGCAGAATGCAATTACCAGAACTGGAGTTTATCCAGGACACTGGGGTTAAGACCCCATCTATTACAAAAGATGCCACAGAATTGCCAGCCTCTTTCCCCTCATTTCCTACATGTTACTCCCTGGGCTCCTAGTATGCACTGAAAGAGGCCAGTCCTGTTTAGACTGTAAAAAGGATGACACCTCAGGGCAAGGTGCAAAGGGAAAAACCTGTATTTCTCACTGACCAGAGCTTTCTCTTTGCATGTGATGCAAAAGGCTTGGTATTGGAAAGGGAAATGAAGGGCTCTTAGGTTGGTGACTTCATCCAGAGCCATCAAACCAGGGCAGCTGCTGGTCTATGGTGTAACTGATGGGTTGCTGAAGTAGCACAGCATCACAGAATCATATAATTGTTTTGTTTGGAAGAGACTTTTAAGATCATCAGGTCCAATCATTAACCAAACACTGTCAGGTCACCACTAAACCATGTCCCTCAGCACCACATCTGAATGTCTTTTAAATCCCTGCCAGGATGGTGACTCAGTACCTTAAGCCTGAAATAGACCATTTACTAACCTAGTTTATGCAAGTTAGACTGAATTCATTTAAATATCTAAATTCATTTAAATCTTGGCTTGGATTATAAATTCCACAATTCAATGGAGGCAATAAACCAAGGACAGTGTCTCTAACATCACTACTTGCAGTGAAGAGCTGCATCACAGCACAGAAGAAAGAATTAAACCTCATCTGTGTGGCGTCTGTTAGGATCTCTGCTGAACTCTTGAGTTTTGGAGAGTTCCTTGACCTCCCAATCATGTCCTCCACTGCCTCTTGATTGTACACACAGTCCTCACCATTGTTAAATAAACTGATCTGAAAAGTAACCAGAGCTCTTTCTCTTGGAGCATTTACACTTCACCAGCATGAGAGAGAAAAAATCAGACTCCACAAGCTGTTTTTAAAGGAGAAGAGAAGGAGGAAACAGAGCACTAAAGAGAGCAGGCAGAAGTGTGTGGAGTGAGGAGCAGAGCAGGAGATGCTCCGCAGCATTGTGTCCCAGGACTAGCCCTACCTCCCCTCTTGCCACAGGCAAACAAGCAGCCTTGGTTCTGCAGGGGAGGAGGAGAGGCAATATTTGTTCAGAAATTAGTATATTTTTAACTCCCACAAAATACCAGTTGTGAAACTTTGGGAGCAGCATTTTTTAACTTGGCACGAAAGCCTGGGTGTATCTGGAAAGCTTTCAGCTGATTTGTGAGATACAAAGTCAGTGTTCAACACTTTCATTTCTGGGCGTTTAACTGATTAAATTAGAAACCACTAAGTCCTGTGTCTTTTTGCCTAAAGATCCAGGTATTAGATGTGCTCAGTGCTGGAAACTCCTAAATTTCTTACATCCCCTCCATTTACTGTTGAGAGTGTTTAGGTCTTATTTAAGAGTAAGCAGTTAGATACCCTTAACTATTGTTATCCTCACAACTCTGTTGAGAACAGAGAAGTAAACAAAAGAAGTAACCATCACAGAAAATGCATAACAGAACCTGCTTACCAAGTCACAGGTGCTGGGGGAAAAGTTACCAATTCCTGGTGAACCCCCAATAAATAATGTTCAGTCTTGTAACTGCAAATCTTCCTAATAGAATCTGGCTATTTCATGCCCTGCACAATAAATCAGCGCCCCTGATGAGTGGGCCTTGAATGGCTGGACAAAAATAATTAATCAAGATTAAATCAAAGGCAGCACGCTGCATGCGAAGGCAGTGTTAGCCAGGATGCATTCCTAGGAACGGAATCACTTAGAAGTGGTTTATAAATCTGGGACATGGCTGAGGTTGATGTGAGGAAATGTGACTGGTATGGATTTTTCAGGTTTTATTGTGCATAGATATTGCACATGGTTAAGTCTTCCTGCTCCTGCAGGCAACATCAGATTTCAAGCCACATGTATCTTACATCTTCATCTGTCAAACATAATGGGCGACGACGCTGAGCTGAAGGACTGCTCTCACACCCCTCCTGCCACGGCACTCAGCCGAGCAGCCTCTGATTTATGCCAGCAGAAATGCAGAGAGGACCACGTACCACAGAAACAAACCTGGGGAGATCAGACTCCAATTGTAATTTTACTGAGAAGGTGAAGGACATGCAAAATCTGGAAAAATAAACTTTGCTGGGGTATAGTTTTACTCTGTTGTAGCCGTTGTTCTCCCTTGTGGTGTCTGATCAAACTGAGCAGTGTGTGTGTTTTCAAGCAGATTGGAGGTGACTGTGTTCTGATGGCTACTGCACTGAGCATTGGCCCAATTGTTGAGTGTTTATGCAGTTTTCCTCTTGTATTTATTAACCATAAATAAATCAGGGCTTATTCTTCAAAGATACAGACTGAGCTAAGCTATGGCTATGATACAACCAGGAGCAATGCTCAGAAACACAAGAACACACACTTGCCAGCATCATCAAGGAAATTAAATATACACCAGAGGTGGTTTATTTACCTAGTGTGGAATAACGCTCTATTTCAAATTCATCCTTAATATACTCTCGTAAACTAGTCTGATATACTTTTTACACATAACATTCCTGTCTGGAATACTTTTCAGCTTATTTTTCTCCAGTTCTTCTCTAGGGGAGCAAAGATTTGCATAACATTAGGTCAAAAGCCCACTGAGGATATACTACATGGAAATTCTGTAAAACAGACTCATCCTCTGGCTGTGAAGGGGAATTGGGCTTAGAATGTGGCTTTACAAAGGCACCGAAAGCCAGACAATACGCAGAGGCTCTGCTTGCTACCAACAGAAAGTGTGAAGGCACTGAATAGTTAATAGATCTATCACTATGGTACATAAAGCAGACATTACCAGGGCAATATAAAGTCTCCTCAGAAGAATGATAAGGTGGTAACTGAAGAGTGATTATGATTCATAAGCTCACAGAAGAGGCAAGGCTGGTGTTAAGTGTCTCAGCATGGCAGTCACCTTTAATGTAGTGGCTGTACACCTACTACTCAGTAACTGAGCACACCTTGTTATCCTCAATTCCAGTCTCTCAGCATGGAAAAAATTTCTATTTGGGATAATTGGTAACATTTCAATGGCAAATAATATACATTTTCTTGGAATTCTGCCTTTCAGCAAAAGAACAATAACCTTAACTTTTTTAATAGCCTTCATCATTCAGAAATCCGGCTGAGAAGATTAATAGTAATAGCCATATTTTATTATTTTTACAGCAGGTTGTAAGGGAAATGAATGTTAGTTTCTGTGTCAAATGAAGGTCACTGTGACCACCACTTGTTCTAGGGAAGCTGTAGCCCAACTGCTGCTATAGTTAAACTTCAGGTAACATCGTTAATGAGGAAGGGGAAAAAACAGCCTTTAAAATTCAGTGTACAAAAAAAAAAAAAATCTGCAGTGCCCAAAGAAAATCAATAGTACAGTATGAAAAATGGCATAGGAAATAAAATGGCTGATCTACTGGTTCATTTAGAAGTACTTCACCCTGCACTGAAATTTCAACTAAGGGAAATAGGAGTTTTTCACCTAAACTTGTGTTCACTTTTTGTAATGAACTCCAACCTAACTGAAAAGGGCCTAAGTCACTCAGTCTGCCTCCTGGTTGTGTTTCTTCTCCCTCTCTTGCACTGCAGCATGCTGTAGGCAGAGGGTGAGACTTGCAGTACTGGGTCACTCTGGGGTTTTGGGGTAGTTTTCCTTCTTCCTGTGCATGCAACCTTATGGGGAGGGTCTTGTGTTTTCCATCTTAGATTGTTCTGAAAATGTCCATATTTGCAGTCCAAGTCAGAACTGGCTCCTCAGCTACTGTTGATTCCTCCTCCAAACTCATTGGTTGTACAAGGTGCCGATAAGAAAAGGGGCCTCAGGAGGTTCTTGTTAGTGCCTAATGACCACAGGTGTTCCCCAGCCTGATAAGTAGTTTTTAAATGAAGAAAGAAAGGAGCTCTTTGGAGTTTTCTCAGTTTAAGGATGCTGGCTTGTGGAGGAGAGGATGGTCTTAGCACTGCTAGCTGTGGCTTCTTGGCAAGATGGTGAGTGAAGCCTCCTGGCTCTACCACTCTTACAATGTAACCCAGTGCTAGACCAGCCTGATTTGTGTGAAGATCAGCCTGGGAATAAGTTGGGGAAGTTTGTGGATTCCATATTTTGGGTTGTGTTTCAAAAACCATGCCTTCTTTTGTATTGTTGAATATGACTTTCCCTGTCCTGCTGATAGCTCTTTTATGATAGATTTTGTTGAGCCATAGGCAATGGGTATGTGTGTGTGGGAGGGGGGACAAACAACGGAGTGGGTGTGCAAGAATAGAAAACATCCTTAAAATATGTTGAGGTGGAACAGCAAGGATTAGAAGAGGGTAGCAATTGTCTCTTTATCTGTAAGAGTTTTTCCCCACCCAGAATCAGTCTTGAGAATCTTCCTGCTTTTTCCAAAAATAAAGGCTCTCTTATATCCAAAACACTTCAGAGTAATTTCATCTCCTGTTTAACTCCTGGCTAATAATTTCATTTTTCATTTCCTCCCATTGTTCCACCTGGCATGCATCCCATCTATTATAAGCCTCAGATATAATAAAGTAGGTTTGGGGTTTTTTTTAGATTTAGGGAGAGGGAAATAAGAGTGAGGTGGTTTGAAGTAAGGTTTTTACAGCAGTACAACTTCTGGAAGCATTGCACAGAGACTAGCACTAAAGAAATAGATGGATGGGAGGAAACTGCAGTGAGGAGTCAAAGCAGCCCTAGTTTTCTGTAAGAGCTGTATTACTGCCAAGGGGAGGGCAATTGCTCCTCTTTAGGACTCTAATGCAAAATGGTCCTTTGCAGACACTAAGGAGAGATCTGAGGTTTTCACAGGCACATAGTAGCTACTAGATAAATACTCAGGGGAGCTGAGCTTTCTGAAAAATCTTCATCTAATTACTGCACTGAAAAAGCTGGCTGCAAACCAGCCTATTTACAAAATTAAAGCATCTCTATAGATGACTTTTGCCTCTGTGTCTGCAGGCACAAAGACAGAAACTGCAGAGTCCATCAGCTGGACTTGAGTATGTGTCTGCCAGTAGGGACTGGGCTCTGCTACATCATACCTCAAGGTGTTGTGCTACTTCCACATCTTCTTTCTTTCCTCTGAGACAAATAGGCCTAAGACTTCATCTTCCTTTTGTCTTATGAAAGTGGATCAGAATCCCCAAAACATCAGCATGGGTGTGAATGCTAGTCTGAGAGTGCTAAGTGCAGTGTTGTGGCTCTGCCAACATGCTCCTCTGGATCTGCTTCTCTTACCTGTTATACCCAAATATACCCAAACAGCAATGTGTTGCCTACCAGGATGCACCAAGGTGTGTGAGTGCTCTTTAGCCATTTAGACAGGGAAGGATGATGGGTTTTCCTGGAGGACACAGAACATTGGTCCTACTAGCAAAACTACAGAGGAAGTGGGTGGTGGGACAGGAGATGCAGATACTGGGATTTTATTTGCACTGATGCCCCCTCATTCAGTTCAGAAACAATGTAGAGCATATAGAAGATGGGACACTCCCTCACAAAATTGCTCCAGGAGTCCCAAATCACAGAAAGCCTCTACAGATTAGATTTAACTTTGGAGCAGGAAATCTAGGAGCTGTGTTGGGCTGGCAGATCTGTCTGGGGCACCGTGGGTTTTCTGTCCTTGCTCTGAGATGAAAGGGATTCCTTGTAACCTGTAATGTAAATAGCTGGCTATGCTTTGATGTGTAGAACTCAAGATTAATTAGACAATATTCTTACAAACCACAGCTTTTCACTAAACTCTTCATCTTTCCTAACCTGGACCAGAAGGAAGGCTAACACTCTGCAGGCATCTCCTGCTGTTGTGGGCCTCAGTGTTATAAGAGCAACTCTGCTAGTCCCAGGGAACCTGAGTTATTCTTGAGGGTATTTTTCACAGGTCACCTTGCCTCCTACACCAAACACAGACCTAACAGGAACCAAAGGTCAGTAAATGTAGTTTGTTTTTTCTGAGGAGTTTTTCATGGAAAAGGTGTAGGAGGACTGCAGGAGAGGAAAACTTAAGTTTGGAAAGGATACAGCAGTGGCTCCACCAGGTCAATCCAAGGTCCAACTTCACTTGAATATGGGATACTAACAGCAGAGGGCACGATGAAGGCATCAGAAAAAGACAGAAGATGCCTCAGAGAGTTAAGAAATAAACCACCCATGATGTGAGTTTGCTGTTAGCTAGTCCAGAACACACATCTTGTCTCTATCCAAAATGTTGTCAAGTAATTCAGGTTTATTGCAGCAGAACTACTGAAAGAACAAATCTTTGTGTTTTCCTGAAGAATTATTAGGGCTAATAACAAGGGAGAAGGGATAGCTTTGTTTTACACCACTTGTGTGAACTTCCTTGAGGGTTACAGAATAAGGTTTCTTCTGGTGTATGCAGTGATGACCTGCAGAGTGGCTGGTCACCACACAATGCATGTTGTCAAAGACCAGTGTATTTCCAGCACCTCTCTAGCACTTGCACTTGCTGCATTCTTCAGGTGTAATCCTGCATCTCTTGAATCTTCCAGCAATTCCAGTGACACTGATGTGTTTGAGATTAGTGTGCAGGGATGTAAGCCTGCCCTTACAAGTGTTAGGGTTTTTAAAACCTTACTGTTCTGGATTAGTTGTTGTTCACCTGTACCTGTGTTTTGGATTTAATGAACAGTTATGATGATAACCAGGTTCTCTTTATGGAAAAGCAGCACTTCATAAATACTGAAATGTGCTCCTTCTACATCTGTGCTGGTTTCCTACAAACCTGGAAATGAAATTATGTGGCTGTTGTCTTAGGACTGTAGCAAGTAGCTATTGCTAGCAGAGTCATCCGAAATACATAAGGAAAGGAATTCCATATGGTCTGGAAAAACAAACAAATACCACACAAATGTGGCGTGGTGTTTCTTGAAGAGGAGGGAAGAGTGTGTTTGCTCTTTTCTTGAAGATACTACAATATTAAAGCAAAAACTCTGCAGTCTTCAGCTTTGTATCAGCTCCTTGACCTCGTAGGGTTTGTTTCACCGCTGCCTCTACCTGTTGTATGCTGATGGCTGAGGTTCCCTGAGTATCTTTGGTGTGAGATAAACAGTTGTTTATTATGAGTGACACCTTGCAAGGAGAACATGAACAATATTACTGTGAATATCTGTGTTTTGGGACTGCAGGGCTTCAGTTTCTAAACAGGGCAAATATCTTAGTGCTGTCTAATGTGTCTAACAGTCCTAGTCCTGGTATCTCTGAACCCTGGCACAACACATGTGAAACCAGCTGGGATTATTTTGCATTGTGTGACTATTCTTTCCTGTTGATCTCTCTAGAAGAATGAGTTGAACTGGGAAGAGAGATAACAAATGGGAAGCTATTGGAGCACAAGCAGAATATAAAAATGTAAAAAGAAAGAAATTGCTGATGTTCTGCTGCAACAGCTAGTGAGGGCTTCTTAGAGGATGTGAGACACAGGCAGAAAATAACTACAGGGCCTTTCAGAAACATCTGCTAGGACATTTCTTAGTCAGCTGTGAGATTAGGTTATTCAAAGTCTTACGTAAACCCTAAAGAAAGTTGCTATAGCTCACGAAGTCAAACTGGATATTTGGGACCCATCACTTTTATGTCCCTACTGGTGTAACCTGGTAGCAACAACGTAATTCTGAGCTTTGCAGGAGGATTCCCATCAGCTGTAGATGATGAGTTTCATTTAATTGTAAACAAACCCTCTAGAAATGGCAACAGCACAGTTTTCTGAAAGCATCGCACCTACCTCCCTCTTCGTACTCCACCCTCCAAGAGATGCAGGAAGATTAGAGAAGGCCAGAAGGAAAGACCTTTCAGAGAAGAAGGTAGTAAAAGGTATTTTGGGAGGAGCAAAAGGAAAGAGGACAGGATCTGCAGTGGCTATTTTCAGCATGGGAAGATTCACAGAGAAAGAGGGGGTTGTTTTTTTTGGTTTTAATTATCTAGTGGAAAGTCCTCAGGAGAGTTGTGAAAAACTAGCTGAATATTTTATGAAGAAAAATTGGTTGTTTTGCTGCAGAACTTGAGGAAAGGAAACCTACCAATGAGAAAGTCCTGGAAATGTGGCAGACCAGATGAAAAAGCCTTATGGGGAGAGATATGTTGTCCCCAGCTTGGGCTATCAGGATCCTTGTGGGCAGGAGAAGATAAGTATGTGCCGATCAGAAGCATCACTGAAGCTGTTACATGACTTTAAATCATTCTGGGAGCAAGTCAGTGCTGAACACATAGTGACTTCCAGTAACCTTTCTCATCTCTATCCTCTTCCCCACCTCCTCTGTTAGTAGTCTGTTACAAAAAGAAGGCCAGCCCAAGGCAGCAAAGAGTTAAAAACTACACCAAAAACTCCAGGCAGATTAAAAATTAAACTATTTTGACACTCATTATGTTAAACAGTCAATTATTTACTAGTGGCACTGGAGAGAACACGAGTTCTCTGGATCAGAGCAAATGCAGTGATGCAGCCCAGGCTACTTTTAATAGTAAAGCTTGGACACAGTGTGCTGAATCTGATGTCTCTCATCACTGTGCATCATTTAAAGCTTTTATAAACAGCCATGCTTTTTCAGGAGGCAGACATTAGGCAAGCACTAGGGCAGCACCACAGAGCAGTGACGTAGCAGTGTCATAAACATTTGTAGAGATCCAAGTAGGGCCTTGAGGCAGCTAAATGTTTGAGAAAACAGATTATGTGGGAAGGAGAGGTTGTTATGGGATTTGGAAGGCTGTATTGACTGTGCCAGCAATGTGTAAGAAGCAAATGCTCTTGAGCTTCCAAATTCCCAGAGTCTTCTCGAGGTCTGTGCCAGTCAAAATAGGAGCAGGTTGCTGAAGAACTTTCAGCAAAGGGTAAAGTATTTCTTCTACTTGCAGCAATATAGCAATAGCAGAAGAAATGTCTGCGAATGTCAAGAGGCAGCTGTATAAGGCAGGATGCCACTTCTTCCTCCTGCCTGTGTCAGCTGTGTGGAGATGAGTTGAACTGCCAAGTGCACTGACTCTTCTCTCATGCAAGATTGCTGCATTCAGATTCTGCATGCAGGAGTGGCTGCAGGGTAATCTTGTCAGAGCTACAGAGGTGCAATTTTAACTTGGTGTGTTCTAGTAAGTTACCCCAGGTTTTAAGTACTCGTACCTCTTGTGTAACAAGTACAGCTCAGAATCTGCTTCCTTGGAGATGCTGCTTTGTGATAGCTGTTTATAGCATTACTGGTGCAGGAGGGGCTGAGGGTATTTCAGTGTAGTTTAGGTTCCACATTTCTCATCTTAAACATGAGTTCTGGAGCTGAGCTGCAAGGCAGTAAAATGAACTGTAAAGAATTAGTGCAATTGATACAAGATCCCATATATTTACTACAGTGAACAGCTCTTTGGGAAGCTATCTGTTGTGGATCCTTGAAGGAGAGGAGCTGGCAGGTCCTCTAGGAAGACAGGGAAAAGAGGGAAGGGTATTTTGTATGTGCATGAGACATAACCACTTTGTGTTCCCCAAATTACCTCTGTGGAGGGACAGACATTTTGCTGGTTTGAGTATAGCAGTCAGTGCAGGGAACTCTTATCTCTAACTGAAGTGCAGAGGTAAACTGAAATATAAGTAAGATTAGAAAATGTATTATTTAGCTGACCTGCAAACTAATATTATTTAAAAGCAGCAAGAAATGCACCAACAAACCATTCAAAAATTACACAAAATAGGAAGCAGTAACTGAATTATTTAAACCCAGAAGAGTAATGCAGAATTGATGTTCAGAGTCTGTTCCTGAGTGCTTCTGTCATCTGTTACAAGTGCTGCATACCCATCCAACTGATGCAATTCCCATGGATGTCTTGGCAGTACTTGAGTTACATCCTACCCCAAGGGAGCTGACCCTTGCTTCACTGAGAGGAGGGGGAGGTAAAAAAAGTCCCTCATAAAATTCAATGACCCTGTTGCAGTTTGACCATGTACTTTCTGGTAGCTTGCTGAGGTCATATGTGTTGACTTACCCTATTCCTGTGTAACAACAATTGGCAAATCTCTTTGGAAAGAGCCCATGACTCTGCACTTACTGAGCAGTATCAGACTGCTGAGTTGTGCCTCTTGTTTTGACAGTTCACACAATGCTGTCACTTGTTTCCATAGGCTGGAGCAAAGAGGTGCAAGACAAAGAGGTCAGCATGGAACAGGCAGAAGGTACTACCTCTTGCCATGAAAGGCCATCCTAAACAATTCATCTGGGATCAGAAAGGTCATGTTGTAGAGTAAATAAATGGAGTCAGCACTGAGAGTAGTTCTTTCCTACCAACACAAAGAAAGGAAGAGAGCACATGTTCTTGAAGCATGTATCAACAGCAAGAAGGGGAGCTTGTTCTCTTAAAAAAAGTAAAGTTTAGAACTATGGAGAGAGAATAAATGGTGAAAATACAGAAAGAGAAATGATACAAAAACAAGTTGCAGAAAGGAGGAAGAAGATGAAAGAATAGTGAAGAGAATGATCAAACAAAAAACCCCTTAAAAATAGAAATTGAAGAGTGATGCTCTTTCCTGGTAGATGCTCAGATTAAAATCAAAACCAATGTGTCTGGGAATGAAGGTAATGAAGGAAGCAGGAAATAGCAATGCTGTCTTCAGTGAAGGAAAGCTTTCAAAGAACCCTAGGACTAGGAGAGAAACGGGAAAATTTCTTTCCTGTACTGTTGGCAGCCTTTTTCTCTCTCTCCATCTCATTCCTGCAGCAGTGTCACTTGCTCAATCTCTGGACTACTGATAATAATGGAATAAGGAGGAAAGGAAAAAAATAAGCAAGATCTGAACTTTGGCTCTATATATTAGCACAGAAATCAGCAATTCTGAAACAGTGTATTTTTTCCCAGCTGAAAGTTTCAGACAACTTTCAATGGAAACAATTGAAATATGATGTAGCTAAAACATTTTTCATGCACTGCTCCCCAAACAGTGTTACACAATGTCAGTGTCATGCTTCAATCTTTTTCTTTCTAATGAATTTTTTTAAGCATATGTAAAGTGGGGAATCTTTACAAAAGTCAAATTGAGAATGCTCTGCACCCTGTCATGATCTCGTTTTGATACAAGGAAATAAGAGCTTGCACTAAGAGGACTCTGGTGCCACTACTGCCCGTAGTCCTTGAAGCAAGTTTCTCCTCAGCTGACATCTGCTGCCACCAGATGAATTGCCTCAGCTCCATTAGCACAGAAACCATTGAAAAGAATATTTTGAATATTGAGAATTAAATGGCTAATGTTGTGGGCTCAGCACCCAGAGGCATTAGTTGCCTCTCTTATCCAGTATCTTGATGTAGTTTTAGGAGCCATCCAGATATTTGCACCTCCTAAGGCTTCACAAAATAAAAGCCTTTGCTATGACGCTATGCAAAATGTGACAGCGTTTCATAAGGATGAAGCTAAATGAGCAAACCTCAGATCTGAGATCACTGAGAGTATGGCAGTAGGGTCTGGCTGTGCCAACATGTGCAGGTGCTGCAGCCTGTGCTGTCACAGCTAAGCTGCTGGTGCAGTGGGGCTGGTTTGCTATTCATGGGGTACTGCCACTCCAGTGTAGGAGTGTCAAATGAGAAAGGAGCCCTACAATCTCTAGCAGAAGGAGCATGGGGGCCGAAGAATGATACTGCAGAGAGGGAGGTTTAAAGGAAAAGCAACTGAGGTATTTTCTGTCTAAATGTGACAGTCAGCAACAGTCCTTTTGAGAATGGACAAATCCAAGTACTGACAGAGAAATTTTGAGATCCTTTTTCCCCTAAAGAATATTTGATTCTTTAAATGAACACCTGTATAAAGATGACAAAGTTGGGGGGTTTTTTTGCCCTGCCTCTGAGATAATTACTGATGTACCTAGAACATATCGAAGTGTTTGCATTTGGGGAGGGATAAAGTGCCAAAAGGAAGATGAACTTCAACAGAGTTTAGATCTGCTCAAAACCCAGAGCACTCAAAAAATCAACACATCCTCTGCTTGCATATCCTCCCTGTTTTGGTACTCCTCCACATCTCCCTGCTTTCTGTCAGTTTCATTCTGCCAACTATAAAAATTTTGGCATGGCAAAACTACCAGTGATGCACTAGGACTGTTTAAAATGGGTAAATGTGTTTTCAGATGCTCTGAATAGGCCATAAACTAAACCTGACTCTTCCTTCATACATTAAGCTCAGCTGCTGCTTCCCTTTCTGATCTAATCTGCAATAGGTGGTTCTCATAGCCTGAATGCTTCTCCACCTGGATCTCAGTGGTTTCTGTAAAAAAGTTAGGCATTCTCACTGGAGAAATAAAATACACACATAAATTTGGCATGCTGTTCATTACACAAGGCTCAATCCTATATCATCCATCCCATGACAAAGTCTGAGTGGTTGCAGCAATGTAACTGTCACAGATTGCAGCTCCAGAATATAAGCACCACAAACTTTGCACATTCTGGAATAAACAGCACAGCTGAAATGTGAAAATATTTCTGCAGACACTGCAGTGGAAGAACAAGGCTGTGTTATTGATTCAGCTGAAATGCTTCTTGCAGAGCAAGCATCAAAGCAAGGCTGTTTTATCAGTTTACATACTTTAAGCTGAGAGTTTATTCCTTGTGTAATCCTCCTCAAGGCGCTCGGCTGGCTGAGCAGAACCACTGCCAGAAGCCTCTGCTTCCTGCTCTGCAAATGTAATTTGTGCTCCTTTCCCTCTGTTTTTGGGCTGACTTCTGGAATTTCTCTATATGCTCTGTTGCTGAACCTGATAGAGGTTTTGGTTTTTTGGAAAGAAATCCTGGATTTGGATTTTTTTAAAGGATTCCCCAGTATGGACAAAAATGTCTGGTTTGCTCCTTTGGGATCAGCCTTGTCTCACTGTGAAAGCATGCTGGAACAAGGGACAATTTTTTCCATGTGCAGAGGATCACACTGGGGCCAAAAACTTGTCTTGGTTGACTGCAGATCTGCTGCATTGCACTTCAGCCATCTGTTCCTCAGCCCCTCTAGCTGTAAAATAGCCTTGGTGGAAGAGATAAGCTGTGAGCATTTTGGGACCAGTTAGTCTCTACCAGCCAGGTATGACTTTAGATAGTGTGCTTTAATGCAAGACTCCTACAGCATGATATCCTTAGAGATCTGTCTTCTGTCTCTGCACTTTCCTCTTGATATTAAGATGGAAGTCTTATAAAGATAACTTGGACCTTGAAACAATAGTGAGGACTGTAAAAAGAAGCTTATTAATCATACCTTTGCATTGACTCCAGCTCAGGGAATCTTCCTGATGTGAACCTCATGGGGGATATATACCAAAACAAAAATGAAGCTGGTTTAAGATGTAGGTGAAGTGGGCTCATTACTTTCAAGGGTGAAACATCTGCCTTGGGTGGGAAGTCTGTTGCAGCGTCTACCAGAACAGATACTTTGCATATAAAAACCTTTCTCCTGCGTAATATTGACAGGTCAGTGAATAGCTGGATATTTCTGTTGTCTTGTCTAAAGTAAAACCTGAGCAGTGTAGACTGAGTCATGTTTACAGAGATGTTCTGAGCACTAAGTAGTGACCATCTCCTGTGGTCTCCTCCACCTCCACACCCTGCTCCAAAAAACAGATTGAGATTCCACTTGGATGTTCTGGTTTACAGAGGATTATTGTAGCAGCCCCCAGGAAATAAAGACTCCCAAGCTAAGAAATGCTGTGATAACTGCTGTTACCTTTATCTCCTACTTGTGTTGAAGCCCCTGGAGAACAGTTACTGTGGGACTGGTCTAACATCAGGCCCCTGTGGCACTGCTGATGATGCACTCAGTTGAGAAGGATGGTCCCTGTCCCCTTCTTGGACTGGGGGTTGTTTTCACCTCTGCCATTGTTGTTCTTACTCTTACTGCTTCCTGAATTGTTTGTCCAAAATAAAGCTGGTCAAATCTATTTTTGTTGTGCTGAACAAACCCAGGCATTTTGTGGCATTTTGAAGAAGAGAGAGGGAGAGAACAAGCACAGCAATTCTTTTTTTGGGACACTTTGTTCCTAAGCACAGGAAGTCGTAAAATTGCTGATACTGAGCTAGTTGATTCCTTGCTGATGCCAGAAATGACTGCCTTCAGTAAGGTACTGTCTTTGTGGAAAAGAACTGAAGATTGACAAAAGCAGAGAGTTGTCACTTCTGGCTCAGCCTCAGTGGATGGGTTTTTTTGCCTTGAAGTCTGACAGCTGCAACTATTTCCCTCAGAGTAGATAGTCTTGGTCCAGGCTGGTATCTGCTTGCTTTAGTAATTAATACTCCCCCAGTGCCATTTCTCTGCTGTGGATTCTACTGACTAGATACCAGAGGTTATTTTCTGAACTGTTGTAAACAGTTGGTATTTCAGCTCCTGCATTGTTACTGAGGCATTCTGAAAAATATTTTCTAAATCTGTTTCCCAACATCACAGTAATTCTAGATTTCTCAAAATGCAAGAATGTTTGTTAGTCCATGGGAAAAAAAAAACCAAAACACAAGGCTGAAACGTTTCTTAGCACTTAATAGATGTGATGCTTTTATGGGTAAAATTTAGATCACACTAAGTTACAGTTAAGTGACAATAGGCCTCTCATTTCAGAATAAAAAGTTGTATTTTTGCATTAAGCATAGAGACTAACATTCATTTGCTTGGAGAGCTTCCTATTCTGTGTACTTGACATACTTGTGGAAAAACAAATGATCTCGGGGGTGGATTTTTGGTATTAATTCTATTTTCCCATCTTTGGTCTTACTCTATCTCTGAAACATCAGGAGATATGTCATGATTTCAGGGAGGACAGTTCATGGCTGTTTCTGGTTACAGGCACATCTGGGAACCTAAACAATATTACAGGCCATGCTGGAGCACAGATTACTTGCAACAGGGATACATTGACCCAAACATCTCCCTTTCATTACCACTTTTATTTTTGAGGGTTTTTTTAGGAGTAGCCTGGACTATAAAATTACTGAGTTCATTCTCCCTCTGTTTGGTTTGTGGCTCCCCTCCTGAGACTCGTCACGAGGTTCCTAGCTAAATTGGCTGGAAGAATTGCATAGGGCAGATGATGTGAGGAGGTGGCCTATAAGCAGGACCTCTCTTCCACAGTTCTGTGTCCTCTCATTGAGGTATCAGCTAAGGTTGTGTGGATTTAGGAAGCACTTTTTGTAATGTACAATCCTGACTCCAAATGTGACCACTCTTCTGTTCACCCATATCTGTCAGGGAAAGAGGGCTTGGGACTTTAGGGCAAAATCATTCAGGATAGTTGTTCTGGTAAGTCTCCTTCCCTTCTTAGAAGGGCTCTGGCTAAGCCATGTGAGAGGTGCATCTCATTGTGACTTTCCTATACAACTTATCCCCTCTATCTTTCTAACACTGGCTTTTAGATGAATTAAGAGCTGCTTCTCAAGGCAGGGCAGGTACCCAGAATAATGCTTTTTCAGCAAGAGCAAAAAAAGTCATCTCAGAGTGAGGCTCTTGCTGCCTCAGATTTGCTGATGCAACAGTTGTATTTATCACACTGCCTTAGGAATGACAAATGACAGTGAAATTGTAATAGCTACTTTGGCTTGTGCCATGTTAATTTAATAAACACAACCCAAGTAACTCTACTCAGGGTTGTGCTTAACAGGATACAATCTGAGAGTTTAATCTTTATATACCATAATGTGTTTATCTCTGTTTTGATCCTTTTGTGTTTAAACATGAGCTTTAGAAGACCTCACTTCTTAAACTACAATTATGTGTCCTTGTATTACTGTGTCTGAAGGATTAGAGGAGTTTTTCAGTTTGAAATCGGTGGTAGAATTCCTCTTCACTGGCTTCACTGATGGGTCTGAATCTGGGTTATGGTCTACTCTTCTCCTTTGCAGTGTTTTGCAATAGAAGTAGCTGCAGAACAGCCAGCCACTGGGGAAGAGGAAAATCTGCTGTCACTCTAGCAAGCTCTGAGAGACTCTGGGTCCTCCTACAAGCTCTTACTGGGTCCCTGAAGTTGGTTTACACTTCTAGACAGATATCCAACTGTGTTGCAAGACAGGAATGGCTCTTTACCCTTAACAGTCCACACAGATAAGGATTGCTTGCTGACAGAGAACCTGCTTTCCCGAGTAAAGAAGTCAAGCCAAGAGGATTGGTGACAAGGGCTTGCCTTTCCTAGTCAGGATTCACCCCAGGAGATGGTGCACTGTAGTCAATGGCTCTGACATTGCTGCAGCAAAACCATGAAGCTGGAGCCCTTTCTGGCCTGTGAGTACTACAGAGAATTTTTTGTAGACTCTAATAGTGGCTTTTAGGTGGAGTCACTAGGCATAGTGCAAGTAATGTAATGGTAAAATTCTAGTAGCGTGTGTACATGCTATGCTCTGGTGGAGAAAGCGATTTGATCCTTATTAATGCACAGGGAGTTGAAACCTTCCTAAATGTGCCTTGCATGTGTTTCTAAAAGAATGAAATTGCAGGACTGGATTATCCTGTAGAGAATAGGTGCATGCTCAGAGAACAAACCAGGATGCAGTTGCTACATATGCTGTAGAGCTTATGTGCATTGCTTTTGTGTTTCTGCAGAGCTAAGCCTGCTCAGTTAGGGGTAGCTTTATGCATAAATCTCAGTATGTGTGCCAATAGTCATACACTTCTGTTGTTGCAGTTGCTGGGTTGTGCTGATAGAAATTTAAGCAGGTTTTGTCCAAGCAAAAGGAGAATGTGTGTGTATCTAATCAAATTCCACCTTATTTTGTTCTCCTGTTCAACTCTAGTGACTGTTACTAACATCAGACTCTGGCTTTGCTGCGTGGGTTTGCAGGAAGTTTCAGCAAAGCCAGGCTTGCCACTACTCACTGCAGAATTTCTGTCACTGGGAGAAGTTATTATATTCACACAGGGAAAGACATTGTTAGAAGTATTTTTGCTTGCAGTGATTTTCAAAGCAGCACAGTTGACAATTAACTGTTCCCTATTAACGGAATGTGAAGCTGCTGAAATCTGGCCCATTGGCTGCACTGACGCTGAGGAACATCTGCACTGCCAGTCTTTCAATCCTGCTGGTTAGGCTTAATTATTTAGAGCACAGTGAACATCTGAGTCTGGGTTTTTTTCCCCTTTGCTGAGAGTAGATGCACTAACATTTTCCTGGTAATTTGTACAGAAAGGTAATGATTCCAAGTGCATGTCATGATGCAAGATATGCTTTTGGAGACTTTCAGATACTTAAGTGAAGCACACAAAATGATCTTGCTATTGCCTCAATGTAAAATGCTGCCTGTGATTACTTTTTATGTAGATGTTAGTCTCTTGAACTTTTTCAAGTGCAACATATTGGTGCATTAAAAATAAAGTACTGATCAGGGCAATGTAGTGCCAAAGCCAGCTTACAGGTTTGATGGTTATGGTAGAGATCAGGCTGGGAATAGTGTTGAATAGACAGACTTTTTAATATTTTTTAAGAAGGAAGCAGACATGTAGTAAACTTTCTGGTTATAGCAGCTCGTATATTTATAGACTTTATGCAGTAGAAACTAAAACTATTTGTCGTAGACTGAAACACAGGATGAGTAATGAAATGCATGCATCTCAAAGCAGCATGATGCTCTCTAACATTTTATGAAATATTTCCAGTAAATCACATACAGATGCCAATCACCCATTTGAAAGCAGGAGCCTCAGTGTTTTTAATCCCAGGTTGGCTCCTTATTTTCCTTTTGCTTGGAATGAATCTTTTGGCTTTTCTGTTGAGTTATTGTCTCTAAGAGGCACTTTGTTCCCAGGAACAAGTGTTGTGAAGACCACTTACTGATAGTCTGTAAAGTTAATTATGGAGAAAAGGTTCTACAAAAGACATATGCCAGGTACAACTGTTTATATATTATATATTTGAAATCCATGTACCAGATAGGATTCTTCAGACAGTAAACTGTACTGAAGTGTCATCAATCACACAGCTTTACACATCTGCCAGAATGGCACTTGGAGGTCAGTCTACATTGTTCCAGAAAAGCACTAACCTGACCAGATTACAAATACAATCTGCTTAAAATGGAACATATGACAAGATATATGGTCATGGTTAGAATACAGCATAAAAATAAACTTTATACTCAATTGCTCTGATTTCATGTTTGAGTAGAATCTGCTGTGAATTCTCTGATGGTATGCTTTCCTGCTCTTCTTCAAAGTATCTGTCCTGTGTTGATGTGCTCTAGCTGGAGGTGCTCTAGTTGGGGGATGTGACTAGTAGCTATTGTCTCAAGTTTGAGATGGAGAAACCCTTGGGGCATTTGCATGTCCCCATTAAACACAACACACCCACACTCCTAATCTACCCCTCTGAAATCACCATGTCCCAGGCTGGTTCTCCGACAGCTGACCAAGCTCTTCATGCAGTGGTTGCCTATGCTTCAGCATTTGTAATGAACAAAATGCTGAACATTTGGAAAAATTAACACAATATGACAATAAAAGGGTGGGTCTGGCTGTTTAGAGCTTCATGACAATGGTTTGTCTCATCTGAAGACTTTGTTCAGAGCCTGATGTCACCAACAATGCAATGCCATGAATGTATCTCCAACTTGCATTATTGGTTTATAAGTGTGCTGAATCTTAATGAGTGAGGAGCTGCAGCATCCCTTGGATTTGTTGATCTAATCAAGCATATGATTTGTTTTACAAAGAAAAACCAGGGGAGGCTTTGTGTATATGACCAGGGTAATTAAATGTTGGAGGGAAGGTTGATGTCTGGAGTGTCCCCCTGAGGTGTCAATGAGAGAAAATACAACCTATTTCATACAGAAAATATGAGAAATAACCATGGAAACAGTATCACTTGAGCCTGCCAGGTGGTGAAAACAGGATCTTTCCCCCCATTTTCCATTATCACAGTTTTTATGTGGTGGGAGGAAATCAGGTGACCAGGCAAGAGGACAACTGTGGGGTGTGAGGAAGCTCAGTTCTGTGAAGCAAAGAAAGTGCTCTCTGGTGCTGCTGTCCCTTCTACACCCAAACTATAATCTGGGCCATGCCTGCAGAATCATGGCCATTTTTCTAGCAGCAGAGGGAGGCTTGCGTGGCTCAGGGATGTTCAGTATTCTCCAACCTTGCAAGGCTGGCTTACCCAAAAACCTATGGGAGCAAGAGCTAGATGGGAAAAGAAACTAATTTGAAAGTCCTGGACATTATTAGATGAGCAAGAGGGACTCCATTCCTCATTTGCACAGTCCTGCTAAGAAAGTGTATTATCAGGAAACCTAAGAAGCTCCTAACTCATCTGCTGGCAAAAAAGCTCTTGCCCCTTTCATCAAAGCAATGGAGTAAGAGCTGCAATCAATTACATAAGTGCCAGGGGTGATTAAAATTAATTCCACCGAGGACTCATCTTCAAGTTTTCTTTTTCCCCCTGAGGGGGGGGGGGTAATGTATTAGAGAGGAACAAGGTATTAATTTCATATAAAAGAAACTATTAAAAACAAAATAATAAAGGCACAGTTCACCTCAGACACAGGACAGTTGACCAGTTCTATGTGAGACAGGGAGAATACTAAAAAAAGAAAGAAACTATTAAAAACTATTAGAAACTGTATGAAAGAAACCATTAAAAATGCAATAATGAAGGCACAGCTCCCCTCAGACATAGGGCAGCTGACCAATTCAATGGGAGACAGTAGAATATATATATAGGACTGACGGCATGCCAGTCATGAAAACAGGAGAGCTTAAGAATAGGAGGATACTTAAAAGGATGGACAATAAAGAAGCATGGAAATGTCTTTCAGAAAGGCATATGATTCAGGAGAAGAAATCCTAGATTAGATTGATTAGGTAACCACTCAAGTCTCAGTCAAGACATCAAGAGCAGGCACTGGTACGGTGCCTCAATATGCCACCACTGATATAAAACCTCTAGCTGCTCACCCAAGATCTTCTCTAAGCAACAAATTTAGTGAAATTTAGTTGTAGTTGCTTGTTTCCTAAGCTACAGTAGCTAATTATGTTTGAGCATGGGAAAAGGGATGGTATTAGCTACAGACTCAGTTTCCTTCCTGCCATGCACAATATTTTCCCCTGCATTCAGAGGGTGAAGACTTTCTCCTAATGTCCATAGAGTCATTGGCCTCTCTGTAGGCTTAAAGAGCTTCTCTTGTGCAAGGCAGTCTAGCATGTATAGCATTAAGCCAGTGACTCCAGCTCAAGTAGAAATGTCCTATTACATTAGTTCCAAATATCTATAAGATACTAACTTCAAAGTGCTGTAAAAGGGCAAGTTTCTAAACAGTGACTTGGGAAAGGTCTGTAGGGACAGAAAAGAGAAAGGCACTTAGAGACCTGCTGTTAAGGGAAGATCTCAATTTCTCAGTTTAGAAGAAGCCAAAATTTCAAGGGGGGATCGATCTTGAGTTGTTTTGATTAGGTTTTATTTGGTTCATCTGTTCCTTCATATATATGCCCAGAAAAAAAAAATAATTCTGTTTAAAACTTTTGAGTGATTAGAAAATAAACATTTCAATTTGATTTGAAGGAGTTAAACAATGTGGTTACACTTGAAGACACTATATTAAAGTGGTGACAGATGTCCAGGTCCACTTTCCTCCATAATTAAAGCCCTACTTGAATAAAACCTGAAAGGTTGTTGCCAGATCACTTCTTTCAACCTTATTTCATTATATTTGAGGTTCAGGTTTTGTATAAACCTTGGCAGAAACTTGAGAACCACAGTTAAATCCAGACTATATTTGACAAATAGAAATGAGAACGGCTGAGCACTTGTGGCCAAGTGCATGTTGGAGTTTTATGACTCTCTGCAATGGAGACTTCAGTCATCAGTTGTGTTTTTTGAAAATTAGCTTTTTTCCTTTCATCCCCAGAATTGGGATATTTGTAACACAAAATTTAAACCTTTTTGTTTCTGTTGCAATATTTCACCCAAAGCTTTCAATGCAAATATTTTGTTCATCTGGTTCTCACTGAAAAATGTGAACTCTTTGCTGTATTTTCTTCAAAACTGCAGTTTTGAAGTAACATCTCAATTATTTTGTTGTGGATGCTCATTCTAACAACCTGGCCAAGCTGATACACTTTGCTCATGACCCTACCTCACCAGCTCCCACAGAAATAAATCTCCTCTACTGTGATTATAATCTATCACACTTTTTCTACTGTATGACCTTGTAACAAGGTCTTATCAGCCAAAGCTATGCTGTTTTATGCCTACAATCTTACATGAAATCCCTGACTGAAGCTCATTGACCCTTGCCTCCTGTTCCAGTTGTCAGGAGTTAAGACTTCCATTTATTAGGAGTGCTCCTAGCAGGGGAAGAGGTGGGGCTGAAGAACTGTTTCCAAGCAGTTACTATACTGTGTATTAAATTAGCTGCTTCATACTAAACTTTTGCAATGAGTGAAAGGTATTTGCAATGCTTCTTTCTGCAAGTGTGGATTAGGCACTTAATATGCCCTCTGTTCCCTGGGGAATGCAGATGACGTGACATCCCTGGAAGGCAAAGTAATAATCACTGAAGTCAGACAGAAAACTTGTTCTATCTGCTGAACTGAAGGATATCTGAATGGCTTTGTTAGTGCTAAATACACTAAGAATATGAAACACAGGCAGACCACTGTGGCAGGTTAGGAAAAGCAGCTAAGAACAGGTCTAGCCTTTTCCTCTGATCTGAAGAAAAATATTCATGGCAGGTATTTGTGAACCATCTGAGAGTTACACAACTCTAAATCTTCACAGCTGGGATGTACTGGGAGTCCTTGCTGTGATATTGCGCAAAGTCAATGGGATATCTCCTGTACGTGATTATCTCCATGTAACCTGCTATTAAGGCTGCAGAGTAACTGCTCTTCTGAGATGACATTTTCCCTTGACTGTCTCAAAAGGATTTAAGCATGATGTAAGGCTGGTTTTGACACTCTGTCCTGAGGTGAACTGAGCTCTTAGGAAACACCCTGTGATTGTACCCAACCCTTGCCGGTTATTGTTCTGTTGCAGTCATGTGTGCTTCTGTTTCAGTTTAACTGAATGGGTGCTGTTAGAGCTATAAAAGTTGGTAACCACACACTTATGGGGAGGGGACATTGCAGTTAGTTAGTGGTTTGAGGATGATTTGCTTGCTGTCAGATATACACTTTACCTTTGTTAAGAGAACTATTTGTGCTAGAAATCGTCTTACGTAGTTAGCTTTAATTCCTGCCCATTCTTAGTGCCTTTAAGAAGAATAGTCTATTTTTCCTTTTCATTCATAAAACTTTACTCCTAATTGTGGAAGGGTGATGAGATCATGAACAGGTTTCAGCTATTCCAATGTAATGGTTGAATACATGTTTACTGCAAACTGATCCACAGGCATCCTAATAAAAAAGACTGTATCTAAAACCTCTCATTCATTGCAATAAAGTGAACAAAACCAACTGAGTCAATAGAAATAGATATGTTGACTCACGCAGAGCATTAATCAGAAGCAAGTGTCCAGATTTACCCCAGAGAGCAATGTGCATGCCCTCTTGAGGGAAGGGGGTTCCAGCCTGATGGGGTTGCTAGTATGTGATGAGGACACATGCCTTGAAAAAGGGACAGTGCTGACATCTGGAGCCCACAAATGGGATCCAAACTGAGGGAAGAATTGAGTCTGAATGAGCTTTGATGCCTTAATATTTGAGGTTATGGACTGGTGCTGGTAGGGAGTGCCTGCAGGCAGCTAGCCAAGGAGTTGCCACATTGAGAAATTAAAAACTTACTGTTTTTTCCAAACATATTTCAGTTAGTCTTTATCTCATATTGTTATTTTGGTAATATTTTAATGCTAACTCATGCTTATGATGTTTTAAACTTCAAAACTCCAACCCACAAAATACTTGAAGGTGGTGTGCTAGCGGAATTTACTCATGTGCTGGGTATTTTAAGTTTGCTTCACTGCAGTTTTACTTCTAGCTAGTTCCTGGCAAGAGTGAGTAGACAGAAGGTCATACCTCAGCTTTATACATAGGTTATCTTAGGCAAATATTTCTTGTGCTACTTGCAATAACTCCTAAGTAATGCTGTAGGTACTACAGAAAATAAATAGTGCATGTTTAATTTTAGAGGAATTACATAAATATGGCAATGTAAATAGCAGTGGAAAGGCTACTGGTTCAGCTGCTGAAGGCACTGGAGCTGAGACAGTCTCTGGAGCTGAGCAAGCAGGCAAAGCCCAGCAGCTTATCTAGAAAAGGGTTTGTAGTGCACAGCTTCATACTTTTTCTTTGGTCCTTGGCTGGCTAGGCAGAAGCTAGGCTGAACCTAGCTCCCTCCTCCAGAGGAATGCCTTAGCTGCTGCAGGGGTACACCACAGGCTGTTTCAGTAATGCTGTGTTCTCAGAGAAGCAAATATTATGGAGACATGCCAGACTCAGTTATGTAAATCTCTTAGGAATGAGAATACCATGCATTTAAATCCCCAATTTGAAACCTCTTGATTCTACTCACATTCTTTTCTTGTTGTTATTAGTCTTTTTTAAGTTAAGCAGTTATCATGTTGCAAATGGAAGCCATTACATTTTTGGAAGACTAGAGCACCTTAAGACTGAAGTTTCCTCCCTTTCTGCCCCAGCTGCAGACAGAAAGCTAACTCTTATTAGAATAGTATTTTCTAGGCTCCTGTGTGGAAATGAAATGATACAAAGGGTTGAGTAACCCTGTCTATGGAGCTGCTAGAGGAAGTATTGGGAAACTGGAATGCCTTGCTTTCTTTAAAATGATCATCCTTTTCTTTACTGACCTCCTGACGTGCATGGAGCAGTCTCAGCTTGAAATGTAGCATCAGGATTTGCCAGGCTTTCTCTTTTTGTGTGCATTGCTTTTGTCACTCCTATCATATTTTTGCTTGACACCATGTGGTTTTTATACTGCTGCTAATGCTTTGTGGATGTCTGTTCTCAGGGTTTCTTTTGATGACTTTTCTTTTAAATTAACTTACATCTGCATGGCAAATTTCAGTTTTTGAGCTCAGACTAATGACTGGTCATCTTATGGGAGTTCATGAAAAAGAGTCTGGTTTGTAAGTCAAGCCAGAAATTTGTTTCCCAATACTGTGAATGTTCTCCTTAGTCAAAAACTTTTGCAAATGTCTTGATGACACTGATCTGAATTTGTTTTAAGTATGACTCAGGGCTTTGCTGTAAAGCTTGTTAAATTACCTAATTAGATTTGTACAAACTGTTCTTCTGGAATAAACTGGAGTCACTTGGCCTTTAGAGGGTTGTGCTGGTGAAGTGATTTACATTTCTGTTTTCAGAGCTTCAGATTAATAAAGCAACTGAGTGTGTGCTGGAATTTAGTAGATGTAGACATCGTTTTTTGGGTGGTTTACTATGTGTTACAGTACTGCCAGGATAAGCTGCTAGGATCTTCTGTATGAAATGGCAAGAAAGAGGTGTTTCCATAGCAGGATTCATTGTTTTTAGTAAGCTCATGTATATAAGTTTTCTCTCTCTGCAGTGCCTGACTGGAGCAGGAGCACAGGTTGCCATTTTATACTAGATGCCTCACATTTAGGTGACTAAAGGTACAGGGGGTTCATCTCTGGTTCTGCTGCTTCTGTGTGGAAGAAGGATTTTGATTGCCAAGGAAGAATGCTGCTCAACAGGATTGAGAAGGGTAGCGTTAGGGCCTAAATTGTCTTCTGGACTGATTATAGAAAGCCATAGGGATAAAATTCTGGTGATTTTGATAAGATAATGTTCTTTTAAGTCTAGCTAACTCCAGCTGAGCCTACTGAGGTCACCTTCCAGCTGGAAGGGAAATGGTACCCTAAAGTGCAGGGAAGATTGTTACCCTGAACAAATGTGCAGTAAGTAGGACCTTGCAAGTGGCTCCAAACTGTTGTGCCTGCAGCTGTCAGCAGAAGTTGTGCTAAGCTCTGCCCAGGGCAGGCACACACTTGAGAGGTAAACCAGTATTTAACAACGATGAAGACTGAACTCTGATGCCCCTCACTTTCTTCTGCCACAGCATGATGTAGTCTACATGTAGTCTGTCACTCTTGTGATTTAACATCAGCTTCCTCTGCCTCTTTTCACTCCCCTCTGCTGTCAGTGGTGGCATTTTCCAGATCCCTTCCCAGGGCTTAACTCACATTCTGAGCCTCAGCAGTCCTGCCTCTCAGGCTTGTGTTAAAGTGTCTGCCTGGGCTGGGAGATGATATACAGTAGTCTCCTTTATTTACAGGAATGTCTCCTGAGTGAGAAATGCCCTCTAGAATTTCCTCCAAAGAATAGTCCAGCTGCTTGTACTCACATGTCCCATTCCCTGGGACACCCATGGAAAGGGCATGTGGACTTCTCACTGCCCCAAGTGAAAAATGTTGCTGGTGAACACAAATTTTCTTCTGAAGTTCATAGGTATATTGGGATGTGTGGTTTGGAGTGCTGCTCTACTCTCTGCCTCTGGAAAAAGGGGTTTGATTTATAGCAGTTCTCTATGACAAATGGTAGTACATGATTTATAACGGTATTCAACCAACAACAATGATTTCTCAAGTGCTTATTTAAGAAGAAAAAATTGCAGGGGAAGGCTCAAGCTGACCAGTAGATTTGAGGTCATTTCCACCATGCCCAAAATCTTAAGCTATGGGTTCTTGTGAGGAGATCTAGAAGAGAGATGGGTTTGTCCTGCAAAATTTGAGAAGGGCATCTCATAAGCAGTACGAGACCCCTTGGGAAAAGCTGAAACCTGTTATGCACTCTCCTGAAATGGTAAAGCAGGCTTGGGGCTAGCCTCCACCTTGACTTTCCCTCACCACCAACCACCTGTGGAAGAGCTACTGCACATTGATGTTTCATTGTTGTTCAGCAGTTCCCTTCATCCTGCATTTCTGATTAGATGTCTCTTTATCTTTCCACTTAAGCTCCTTCCCTTGCTGCATGAGTTTGTGTCAGAATGAAAATGTATTTTTGCTGCTTACTCTAATACCTTGTCTGGGGGGGGGGGGGGGATNTAATATTTTACTCTCCCGATGCCAAAGGAGGGTGCTTGCAATAACAGCAGGTGATTGCTGCCTGATTCTTTGCCAGCATCTTCTTAGCCCAGTGTTTCCTAGGGGGGTGCTTTTGGCTTCGGTGATGCATTACTTGCAAAGATAATGAATTGTGGCCTTTTCTCTACTGACTAGGTGTAACAAGTTTCTCTTCTTAAGCATATTTCATTAAAACTTTATCCCTAGGTGCTGCAAACTGCTCTTGTCATAATAGTGTCCAGATGTGTCTTTAAAATTGTCTTTATCCTTTGGTTTTGATAACCTTTCTTGGCAACTTACCCTCTATGATGAACACTGTATTCATTACCATGAGGAGTTCTCCTCTACTGTCTGGTTGTCTCTTGGGGTTCTCATAGTTTTTTTTAGTAAGAGACTCAAACTGGGAAACACCAACTTATTTCATGTTGGCCAGGGCTTTAGATTAATAGTTCTCTGATCAGAGACCAAAAAAGTTAAAATAAAAAACCCAGTCATTTTTGCCTTATCTTGCCACTTAAATGCTATCTGCAGGAGCTGAATTCATCCTCTTGTTTTTGCTGGTTTAGCTGTTCATTATTCCCCCTGCCTTTTCCATTCCATGTTTCCCAGCCTCTCGCACAACAAAGCTCTTCTTTCCCATGCTTTGATTGAAACTTCCTTCCATTTCAGCTGTGCTCTACCAAGAGTACTTTGTCCTGAGCCGTAAAGGAAAGACTCAGCTCCTCGATGCTGGCTTGTGAAGCCCATGCTGAGAATTCTTGTTCTGATACAATAAGAGCCTTCCTAAGGAAGGCAGTCGGAACAGCACGCACACGTCATCCGCCCTGGCTCAGGCAATGGTATCGCTCGGGCTGCTATGATGTCCTTTGTTAATGCACCCTCTGGACCTATTTGCATTCATACATACAGTGGGAAATTGTAAGGACATCATGAGAGCTATAGCTGATAAATCTTCTCAGGAGAGGATTCCTGGGGGCCTCTAAGTTGTGTTCAATCTGGGAGGTTTACAACTTTTTTTTATGCTTCCAAATACTTCACATGAGGCTTGAATATGTTTTTTATTATTATTCTACTTAAGAGACATGTTTTGAACTCTGAGCAGGATTTTTCTTTATGGTCCTCTACTGTCACAGCAAAAGATAAAACATATGATTAATATTCAGTTTTCAAATTATCAGCAAACTTTGGTATTTTCCTTTTCTCCCAATGCTGTACAAATACCCACAGAAAAGGGCTTTTCTTTATTTTTCTCTTATCAGAATCTTTTACCAATATTTGCTACCTATTCTGACCATTTGCTAAATCCTGTATGTGAGACTGGTTTTTATCAATGTGTTGGTTTGAGTGGTCTGGATGCTGGTATCCCTTTGGTACTGCCACAGCTGGACTTGTTAATTAAGCCTTCCCTTTGTAAATCTATTTCTGATAGAAAGTGCTAACCTCTTGCATGTGTTCTGGAATATTTTCCATCATCTACCTTTAGTTTTATCCAATATCAGGCCCATTGCTGCAAATTCAATACCCAGAGATTTAAAATAAATGAACATGAACATTTCAATAGTGACTTTAAGTGTAAATCCCTGAATTCACATCTGTTTTATCTTCCCTGACAAGAAAGGATGGCATTAAAGGAAAAGAAAGGGGAGGAGTAGAACTAAGATGTTACAGTTCTTGATTGCTTGAAGCATGGAAGATAAGAATTTCAGATCTTCCCAGATTTCATTTTTCTCCAGTCCATCATTTGCCATTTCAAATGAATCAGCATCCTGTCATTGAGGCAGTCCTGCTCTGTTATTGCAAGAATTGTATCTGAGTCAATCAGATTTAAAGTATGATATTGTGTAGATAGCAACATTTCAGTCATGTCAGCAGAGAGAAATGGAAAGTGGTGCCCGTGTTAGACAAAGGCTGGCTGAAAACCTGCTCAGTACTGCCTGTCCCTGCCTTTTGCTGTTCTGAGAACCAGGCTGACCTTTTGTACGAGTCATTTAAGCACTGTTGATGTTAGTCCTGTTCCGTAAGGCAGAAAAATGCTCACTACAGACAGCACTACAGTGCAAGCCATGCTGCTAAGTGAAGTTTTGCCTATGGCACTGCTGTCCTTGTGCCTGCAGCACGCTGCTGAGGCTGGAGGCTGACAGGAGATGCAGAGCAGGCAACCTGCACTGCCACTGCTCTCAGCAAGGGCTGTACTGATGGGTGTTGAAGGAGAACAGTATGTACACCCTGTAGCATTGTAGGCTTTGAGAAAGACGTTTGGTACATCCCATCCAGAAAAACAAACAAAAACCAAACCAACCAAAACACTAAAACCCAAAAAACCCTAGCAACCACCAACCAAAACCAAAAACCAAACCAAAACATTCTAAAAATAGCTCCAAAAGCAGCTGAAGTGCTGTCAAGTTCTTGTGCCACTAGAAGAGAACTATTGTGTTATCTCCTGGAAAGATCACAAGTTTGAGAATGGACTGCCCTGAATTGGGAGCTTGCTTTTGTTACATTTTTGGTTACATTTTTGTTACATTTTTGGTTACATTTTTTCGGTTACATTTTTTTGGTTACATTTTTTTGGTTACATTTTTTTTGGTTACATTTTTTTTGGTTACATTTTTTTGGTTACATTTTTTTGGTTACATTTTTTGTTCCAAGTTGCTTTTGTGTTTATTTGCATGTTTATTTCCTTTCATTCCAACTGCAGTGGCCTGTGGGTTAAAAAAAAAAAAAAGCACTTTTGTTTTCTGATGATTAGAGTATAACTATGGCATAATATACTAATAGTTGCACAGGAGTAAATGCTGCTGTTGCTGTGAGACACATCTCATAATCTGGTGTGGTCCTCCAAGCGTCTGGCACAGAAGAGCCCTGATAACCCCATACAGCAGGGAGGAAGAAAACTGGCAAGAGAAATCCTTGGGCTGTCTAGGGTAATGATCTCTATCTTCTTCATGCCCTGCAAAATGGTAAACTCTGTTCATCCTTTTTCCTAAATAATGAGAGAATTTGACCCTTCAATCCTTTCTCTAATTACCTTACATCTGTACCTTCCTTGATTTGGGCTTTAATGCAGCAAAGCTTTTTAAGCATGGTAAAGTGTTTTTCTTAATCAGGTCCTTGGATTTTAATTCAAATACTCCCAAGGCTTTCCTTCCCTGGTTTGGACAGTGTTTCCACATTTCCAAACAGAAGCAAAACTTGTTGGGTTTTTTGCCTCCTTGGCATGCACCACAGAAACCTCTTATCAGTGCTTGAAAGTATTTTGGCTCTTTTTCTCTATGTAGGCTGGTAATAAAGCTGGTCTGATAAGTAGATACAGTCAGGACAGACCTTTGAATAGGGCTTAGAGCTCCTGCTCATGCTGAGAATGCTCAAGGATTGAGCATCTGACATGCAGTTGTGCCCCACTGTCCATCCTAATTGTTGGGGTGCTCCCCAGGGCTCCCCACATCCTCCTCCCTGCTGTGAACTGGCAGCACCTTCCATATTGCCATGCAGCCATCCAGCTTTCTTCCTCTTCTAAAGCAAAGGAGTTTGGTTCGTCTTGAATATCCATTTTAGTTTTCATGCCATTTCAATGCTTCTTCAGAAAGTTGATTTGCTGTTGTGCCACCCAAAGTTGGGTTCACATCACCCTCCTGTAGCTGTATCAGCTAATAGCAAAGCCTCTCCTGCTTTGCAGCACCTCCCTTTTGATTTGGTGACAGGCTGGTTTCTAGTGGACTTTGTGGTGTGGCTATTTTTCAGTGCAGGCAAACATATACCAAGCATATTTCTGCCTGAGGGTATGACTTTCCCATTCCTTTGTCCTGCCTCACCATCCCTCTGCCTATCCTTTCCCTTCCATCTCCTTCTCTAGCTCATTTGCTCCTAAAACTTGCACCCATTCACACTCAAGAATCTAATGTCACATGATGCACAGGGCTCATGGTATTTGCAGCAAGTTGCCCTATTACCTCCTGCCTGTATGCAGTGTTTTCTCCCATCTCCACCTCTGTTCTCTCTACTGACACTGTAAGGCAGAGATTCTGCTTCTTTTCAGAGAGGATGGTGATTTCAGCTGAGCCCTACAGGTTTCTGCATAATACAGAGTAATATTTGCTTTAGTTAACTGTTTGTATTCTCTTGGTGTGTTGCATTCTGCTCTGAAGATTTTGTGTTGCTAGGCAGGTTGCTATTGCTGAACAACCTCATGATACTGAAGAGCAACCCCTAACCTTTTAAGAGGGGTTGGTTCAGGCAACCTTGAAGAGTGTGTCATGATGTGCAGAATATCCCTTTGGAGGTGAAGACAGATAATTTATATCCCTATAGAGTGTTCTCTATGAGGGTCTGTGTGCTTTTAAGGGGAGTTTTATGAATCTTCTCAGGTTTTATAGAATTGTATGGGTGTTGTCCATGTTTAAAATTTTATTGGTCACCTTCATTGTGACAGAAAATTGAGTTTCCCTTTTATTAGTCTATAATAGTGACTGGTATATGTCACACCACTCAGTAAAAAAATAAAACAAAGTCTACTTTAAAGTTGGAGACTTTGCTGTATTTCATCTTTTCACTGCCCTGAGGAAATATCTTAAAATTGCTTTACTGCCTTTGAAAGAAAAATGTTCCGGCTGGATTTGGAACTGAAGTGGACTGTTGTATCCCTATTTCACATTAAAGAAGCTAAACTGTAAAGAGGAGCTGCTTCTATGCTTATCACAAACCTGTGGCAAAGTGCCATAGGTTATGAAGTGCAGATGAAGGCAGAGAAAGTCTCTCTAATAAAAAGTGTGGAAACAATTTCACTGTCTTGTTATGCTTACAATGGCCTGTGGACATACAAGGCAACAAAGGGCATCCCAAGGTAATTGATACAGGCCAAAAGAGCACTCAGAGTGATAACAGCAAGTGAAAGTAGTCATACCCCACTTCTCAGAGATGTGGCACATCTCCAGATTGCAGACTGCAGCTCCAAAGTACAACTTTTATTTCTCCTTCATGCTCAGATTCCCTCTTTTACCTTGGACCTTGCTCTAGCTTATGCTGAGGTTGAGAGAAAAACCCAAGTTTGGTTCTTTACCTCCTCAACCATCAGCCTATGGGTGGTTTCTTCCAAATTTTTCCCTCTCTCCAGAGAGCAGCAAGCACTTTGGCATCCAGACAGTCTTGGGTTTTCTGTGCCTTTATGATATTTAATATATTAGGTCTGCATCTCAGGTGGGACTTAGAGGTGTTATGATATTATCATAATCATCATAGGCAAAAGGCAAGGGACTCAGGACTCAGAGAAGATGTTTTCTCTTGGGTTTGGCCACTGGTGTCTGCCTGCACGTGTTCTGTTCCTGTAATCTTGTCTGAGTGCACTTCAAGTGCCCACTGTTTACTACTGGGATTCGTTGAACATATCATTGAATTACTTCTGCAGGTTAATTGAAGAAGCTACATGAGTTCAGGCATCAGGATGAGCTGAGTACTAATCCCCTCTGTGTGTTTAGAAAGCTGGAAATCAGTGAGTATGCAGCTATTCTCATATCTTAAATGAATATTGTCATAAAGGGCCCAGTCCTTACTGGCATACACAATGCTGCTTGGGCTGTTCTGTTAAAGTATTTTTTTGGTGAAAGACACAAAAGGGCAAACCATAAACGCCAAAATAACCACTTTATAGAGTGATTCAGATTAAAATCCAGCAGGTTGTGAAGGAAATAATGTCTGATTTATTGTACTTTAATTATTTCAGGTTTGCATCACTAATTAATCTCTTTTATGGTTCACTTTACTGCATATTTCTAATGTGATGGTTTGTCCTTACTGCTAGTATATTCTTGTAAAATGAGTAAGTAGTGATTTCTGCCAGTAGTTATTTCCTGTGAGTTTCCAGTCTTTCAATGACATATGAAATGCACAGTAGCTGTAGTGGAAGACAGGAGGCTCTGCATGATCAGCAGTAACTGGAGCTGCTGGTCATTCACAAGTTGTGATCCAGTAGCATCCACAAGCAAGAGACTTGTTTCTGGGAACTTCAGTTCTTTGAAACACCCCTGTCTGACCAGTAATTGTGAAAATGCAGGTGTAAACTCTGTACATGTACTGAAGCAGAGGATGTGTGATGTTTTTCTCCATGGATGGAGACCTCATGATGCAAGTCACCAAGCTACAGAAGTAAATGAATTGGAGTAAACACGGAGATGGCAGAACTGACTGTGTTCCTGGATGTTGCTATAAAAATCCATCTCTTGGCAGTCAAGTATGTGCACAGTCCTAGAAAGATCCAGGGTTGGACAAAGTGCTTTAATGTTGATCAGTTTGCTGTGAAACAAAAACCCTTTGGAGGTCTCAATTCAGCTCTAAATATGTTGTGTATCTTCTGCTGCCAGCTGTGGTAACTGGTGTGAGGTACAGGACAGGACTTGGTCTTTAGGCATTGAAATAAGCTAGCTTCCAGAAGTAAAGGCATCAATGGATCACTTTAAACCTGCTAACTCAGGGTTGTGTCCACCCTAGCAGATGAATGGGGCTGGGGCTGGCAGATTCTTGGATTAAAACACTGACACCCAATATTTTATCAACAGAGAAGGAATGAGATTGATGCACAAGTCAGTCTGTGGAATCTGAATGCAGAGGCTGTGTTTAACTGAGCAGTAGGAAAAAAAGAGGCTTCCATATTTCTGACAGGGTCTTAAAGAGGCTTTACAGATCCTGAAGAATCATTGATACCTGGCTGGAGAGAAGCTGAGAAAAATTAATTGCTGCTGTGCAAAGGGAGGCCCTTTCACTGGCCGTGATGTGCAGCATGCTGCCTCTGAAGGAGTGAAAAGAGGGAAACAAAGCTTATGAGTGAGATGCATGACAAATTAAACCTCTGGATAACCCCATGTCAGTAAATCACTTGCTCCAAACACTACTACCTCGTTCCTCAAAGTGCCATGAAATCGTGTAAAAGCAAGACTTTACACCCTGCCTATTTGAAGCTGAAGCCTTACTTAAGTGCAAATAGAGCAGATCTTGGGAAAACTCTGCAGGGTCATTATATACCATAGAATATATCTGAATGTGGTGTTCCAGGAAAAACATCCCATGGTTAGGCTGAAAGGAGGGGAAATACCTTTGATATGGCATTTGAGATATGCCAAAAGTTGGGCATATGTTATGCTTAACTTGAACCTCCACAGAGAAACAAACTAACTTCCATCCTCTAGGGACCAGCCTCAGTTCTGCATATTTGTGATAGGCTGGACCTGCCTGCATGATGTAAGATCCCTTCAGAGCCTTGAATGTGATAGAATGATTTAGTTGTGAAAAACTTTCATTAGTTACTAAATAGCTAACTCTTATTATACAATAGTCACAGGTAATGTAATATTCCCGTTTAAATTATGTACATGCTGAAAGTCAGCCAGAAGGAGAACCAGGGGAAACTTTTCCTCTGCCCCCCTATCCTCTTTCCCACTGCTCAGCTTTGCAGAGAGACAAAGCCAGATGCAGCCCATGTGCTTGGATAGATTTGCTTCTTTTGCTCTTCCTTCGGTAGGCAGGGCAGAAATGGAGAGAATCTCTGTGTGCACATGCACATTTTCAGGCATATGAAGGAATTTGGTGCCTTTGTTAATGCCGTTTTGTTAGAGGACTTAAACTAGCATTATGAACTCTAAAATGGGCACAAAAAAGGCAACCGTTCTTCTCCCTCTTGCATCTTTTTCTGATGATGGCTGCTCAAAAGTCCTGTGCTTGAGGCAGTAAAATGTGACTTCTAGCTGAAGCTTAGTGTGGTGTATTACTGCTGTAGATTCCTGAGTTTCACCACATGGAGACACAGTTCTAGGTAATCTCAGGCATGTCCTAAATGGTGTTAAAACAGTGTGCAAGTTCTAGTAATGCACATTGTCCTTCAGGCTGTATCAGAACCACCTGCTCCACATGTAACCACACATAAACATAAAATGGTGCAAGCAGCTATGCACTTTATAAAGTCTTGTACCAAATGCTGAAATTTGGGTGAGTTTGTGATGCAGAGAAACTATTACAGACTGGCTGGAAGGCAGAGGGATATAAGGTAGTTAGGTGCAGTGTTAGGTAGCTGCCCCTGCACCACTTACTGCACTGAAGCATGACTCATTGCAGGTAAAGGGAGTCAGGCAGAGGGTTGTCCCTGCTGTAAGTTCAAGCAAAATTGTGCTTTTGGGTTTGCTTTATTTCAGAAAGAAAATGTGACTGTAAACTGGGTGAAATGAACTTTTGCATGTTTTACCAGTAGGCATCCCTGAAACCACAGGCAAATAAAGGGAAAAATGAGGAAATACAGGGTGTTCTGTCAGAGTTTGTAGATAGCAGTGAGTGCAGCCTGTTTTAGAGGGTTGCTTTTGTGCATAAAAGAAGTTCCCATCCCTGAAATTCCTGTCAGGCTATAAGCTCATGACTGCTTTTCTGATGGCTAGTGGAGCAGCCTTCCAGCAGGACTAGCTAGATTGGGACTGTTCCTGGAAAGCTGTGAGACTTGTGACCTTCAGCTCAGCTCTGGGGTTTGATCTTCTCTCTGCTGGGGTAGAAGCTTTCTCTGGATTACTTTGCTCAGTCAGGACAGAAATGTTCATGTCTATCTTTTAATTTCAAACCGAAGGAGGGAAAATTCAGATTAGATTTTGGGAAAAATTCTTTACTCAGAGGATGGAGAGACACTGGAACAGGTTGCCCAGAGCAGCTGTGGATGTCCCATCCCTGGCAGTGTTCAAGACTAGGCTGGATGTGGGTGGCATCCCTGCCCACGGCAGGAGGGTCAGAGCCAGAAGATCTTTAAGGTCCCTTCCAACCCTAACCATTCTATGATTTTTTCCAACCTGAGACTATTCTCATGATTAACTGAATAAATCAGACATTGTTGACTAGTTCTCAGAGCTGTTTTAGTTAAAAATCTCCATTCTCCCTTGTAGCAAGGGAAGTTAATTGAAGTAACAACAGGTTTACCACTATCTTGTTTTTTCAAAAAATAGTCCTAATAAATGTTTAACATTTTAACAAAGTTCAGTACATGCTCCAGCAGCACTGCATCTGTGTTTCCTCTGCTCTTTTTTTAAGCTTGGCATACAAAGTACCATTTAAATACCATGGTGAAAAGGGCAAGCATTCAATTTAATGCCTTTGAAATTATTCTGGAATTAAATCCTGGGCAATATATCTCAGTCGAGCAGTGTTGCATGTAGCCACATGCAGCTAATGAGCCATCAAAGCCAATGCTTTAAATCCCCATGCATACAGTACAGATATCCTTTATTTTTGCTGTCATAACACAAATCACCAATGTTGATTCTAAATCAACCACAAGAAAGAAAGAAAAGGGAAAAAAAAACATAAAAGAAAAAAAAAGGTTAGTAACTTTGTGGCTAATTGGAAAGAAATCTGAAAAAAAACCCCACCAAAAAACAGTTGGAGTTTCTTTCAACACCATTATTCACCTCTGCTGGAACATCCTTCACAGTCCAAGCTTTTCTTGTTCTTGCTGCTATTTTTACTCTTTAGCATGGTACAAAATGTACATATTCTTTGTTGCCCTTGAAAGCTGTTTCTGTCATGGTGTGGTGGAAGGGCTTAGAGTATGCCCCATTACAACTCCTCTTGGTCTTGGCAGGGCCACAGGTTTTCTGCCTTCGTCTGGTGCCCTGAATTTACCAGTAAGGACATAGCTGTTTCTGCCCAACAGGGTGAATGGGGGAGATCCTGACTCATCTTTAATGCTGTCCAGCACAAGGCTGAGACCTCAAGGACATAATGCAGTGAAAATAAGAAGCCAGAATGGGAGGATTCAAGATGACATTTGTGTACAGAGTCAAGAAGTGGGTTCAGCCAGCTTTTCCTTCATCTCCTTTGTTTTCCCCCAGGCAAGGTAAACATATGCCACAGCTTTGGATCCATGCTGGTTGTCTGCAGGCTGTTTAATGGCCAGTGTAAAATGAGTGATGGCTGTTAGCCAGCAATATAACCAAGTGCATTCACCTTGTTAAAATCCTTGAGGTATCTGGAAGGAGGAGGCTCTGCTGAGGGCTACCTGGTGCTTCTGCAGCCCTTGAGCAGAGAAGCAGCACTGGAAACGTATAAAAGGCCTCATTAGTGGCCTTGGCCACCTTGATATTGGTAGGGCTTATGAAGAGATCAAAGTAGGTTATCCCTTACCTGCTTTCCACTTGGTTGAACTGTTTGCCAGCAAGATAGCTGAATGGGTGTTCTCTCTGTGTACGTGTGTGTGTATATTTTTATAACTTTTAACAGTTAGAAGTTCTTACTGCATGTAAGAAGGCTGGTAGCTGAAGTGAGGGGCTGTACACCCCACATGTACAGTTTCCAGTGCCTTTTCTTAACTGGTTTGTTTCAGGCAACCTCGTGGAGTCAGTTTTTAGTGTCTCATGTCAGATATCCTCTAATTACGTGATGATGATGGAAGCTAGAAAATGAGGAATTGCTAGAAGCACCTATTGCTTTAGGAGACACGTTTGTAGGCTAAGAGGTTGTGCTTGCCTTATTTGAAATGCCCAAGGCAGTTAAAAAGGTGGGAGCAGGGAAGGGTTGTTGCCTCTACAGCTGTATCAATATAGCATAGAGGTATTAAACTGCCTGGACACTTTAGAGAGGGGATCACTTAAACCCAACCCTAGACATGGAGGTGTTTCAGTGCTGTGGCTCAGTATCCACATGCTGCTCACATGTACTCTGAAGCCACATGTGTTTGTAGATCATGTGCGTGTGTGGAAATGCCCTCATTTCCTCCAGTATTCTTAAGTGGTGAGTGAAGAAGTTCTGAGCTGGAATTTGTAACTATGATAATCCTTTAAAGAACAATTAATAGTCTAGGAAGTAATAAAGAAAACTGCTTAGGAGATGGGAGGAGAGATCTGTACAAGTCCTTCAGCCTGTTCCATTAACCAGAGTATTCTCAAGCTCTTACAGTTTATCTTTGCAATATAATTTTTGAGCAAAATAGCATTTAAATAAGAATGCACAAACATTATCAGTTCTCACTAATGGAGTAGTTAAGAGTTTGTAATATTTACCAAGCTTTGTTATTCTCTCTGGTTTTGATCATCAGGCAATAGAGTCACATTTTTAGTTGTTTACCTGTATAGCAAAAAGAGGCATAGAAAAAATATCAAGCTTTACTATTGTAGTTAAAATAACATTTTCTACTTTATGTATATATATATATATATATACATACAAAAATGCTTCAATGTGTGCATTTTTATATAGCACACAAATCTTCAGGTTTTTTACTATCACAGAAATTCTATTTGTAATCTTTTAAAAAAAAGACATCAATGGACACTGGTCATTTTTGTATTCAGCATACATTAATGTGATGAATAGAGATATGTTCCCCATACCATTGTAAATATTTATAAACTACAGGTCACTGCAGTTTACTTTAAAATGTAGTTTCTCTCACAGGAGTTTCCTCTGTTTGCCATGGTATTTATCCAACAGAGAAACACTGAAAAATGGGAATGTGTTAACAGAACAAGCTAGAAGGGTACAAATCATTCTCTTTCTGCCCCTCTGTGGGAATAATGTGAATATTTATGGATTTGGAAAGCCTTCGTAAGTCTTTTAATAAGTGAGAGCCAAACCATTCTCCTTATGCTGATACCGTTTCTTGCTTTGACCTGAACATCCATCAGCTAGGAGCTGTAGTCCCAAGAAGACTAAATCAAATCAATCATCAAATTCATGTGGGTTTTGTTGTTTAGGGTTTTTTTCTGTTAAAATTACAATAGAGGAGGAGCAAAGGTGCAGAGCCCTGCACGGGTAACTTGTGTGCAGGACATGGTAAAAAATCCACATCAGTGCAGTCATCTTGGGGAGCAGGAAGCATGTGGAGTCTTGCTTCTTGATGCTGCTGTGAAGTTGTGTGGGCCAATAGCACGACCTACTTGACCTGTGTTCCCATGGTGGTGGGCAGCAGTTTCCAGGCCTCTGCAGTGGTTGCCTTTGCCAAACTGACTTATGTGGAAGGTGAGTAGGATTTTATGAGAAGTGAAAGCACACTGATAGGACAAAAGAGGAGTTTTCAGTGAACTCTTGCTTATTGAAGACGACTGATAGACTGAGGAAAGGAGAAGGGTTAACAGGATCTGGTGGGAAAGACAGCAGAAAAACCTCTTCAAAGCCAAGGCTGACTAAGGGTTACAAAAAGTGTCAGGTCCAAAGAAATGGAGAGAGAGAAAAACCTGAACTCCTTGCATCTTCCCTGAAAAAGAGCAAAGAGCAGTATTGGGCACTAGAAAGAAGAGTGGAGGCTGGCTGAAATAGGCAAATGGCAGGGGAAAGAGTAAAGAAATCTAGCAAAAAATCAATTCATTGTGATTTAAAACAACAACAACAAACAAACAAATAAAAACCAAAAAAAACCCCAAACCAATGAACAATGCAAGCAGGATATCTTGTGAATAATGGGTGAAAGTTCTCCTGTTGTCTCTTCTTTTTTGAGTTTCCAGGAACATGGTAAGTGAGTGGGCGTGTGTGTTTTGTAAGAGGAGACACAAGGTTAGGATTTACCATAGCTCATTCTCCATCTGACTTTTTGATGCAAAGGTCATATTTGATTCTTCTGTTGGCTTTAAGGACTGAAGGCCTAATTCTGGCTATGGTAGAAGTCCCATTTTCTGTAATATAGGACCTGTGTAAGATAAAGCTGCAGGATAGATGCTCAATTCTTTGTTCATATACAGCTGAAACAAATCAATAAAACATTCAAAGACTTGCTTGGGATTGTAGATCCTCTAAAGCCTTCTAGAATGTTTATTTTTATCAGAGTATTTTGCCTGTGGATGTTGTGTAAGCATGAAGTAACTACATCCTACAGCTGTAAATGGTCATATAGGAACTAGAAAGTTATCTGTTAGAAAACACACAATTTTATTAGGGGCATTTTATAAGGATGGAGACAAAGCAGTCTCAAGCAAATAATGTAGGGCAGGAAGAATGAGTTACAATTGCTTTAATCTGTGTTACACCTACCTTTGGAGGGAGAGGGGAAATAAGAGTCAGGTGTGACTAAGTATGACATAAGGAGATGTACAGTCTGCACTAGGGTCACGTATAGCCAGCTGGCTGCTGTACTCGTCTGCAAGGGCTGGGAGAAAGTGGGGTGTAGAACCACCTCAGCAGCCACACATGCAGCTTCGCAAAATCACAGAATATTAGGAGTTGGAAGGGACCTCAAAAGATCATCTAGTCCAACCCCCCTGCCACAGCAGGATTCCCTAGTCCAGATCACACAGAAGCGCATCCAGACGGGTTTTGAATACCTCCATAGAAGGAGACTCCACAAGCTCTCTGGGCAGTCTGTGCCAGTGCTCTGGCACCTGAACTGGGAAAAAATTTCTACATGGATTCACATGGAATCTCCTATGCTTCAGCTTACAGCCATTGCCTCTTGTCCTGTCACTGGGCTTCACTGAGAAGAGCCTGACCCCATCCTCCTGACACCTACCCTTCACATATTTAAAAGCATAGATGAGGTTACCCCTTAGGTATGTTAAGAAAGACTGTTTGAATTAGTCCTACCTCAAACAAAGGCCAACCCATCCGAGGTACTGTATTTGCTCAAGGACCTGGTTGCACTTGGTGGGTAATGCAAAAAGATGGGGAAATACGTTGTGTACCACAAGGGGAACTAATTTTGAGTGAGAACCGTCTGTAATGTTTTGTTGTATGTTTATATGTATGTATACAGTTAAATAGGGTATTTAATTTGGCCGTGACATAGATGGTATAGAATAAGGGGTGGATAATGTCACAGTTTTTAACTGCTGGGATCAGTTTTATCAAAGCTGTGTATTCCATACCCTATGTCACTTTAACAACACAACCCCCCCACCCCTCCCCTGGGAGTAATTTCGTGCCCATTCCCCAGGCGAGGAGGGGTCGGGCACTCCTGGGGCAATTGGGGAGGGTATTGTCTTGGAGCCAGCAGAACTTCCAGTGAGTGACGCGTGGAGCTGGAGAGGAGAACCAGGCGTTTTCCAGGAGCTCTTGCAGAAATTTCTTTCGTGCCACTGGGATTTTCACCAGGACTTTCTTGCCGGTACCCTTTTTCCAGCCACAGGAATTCTCCAGAAATCTACCTTTCCTGAACTTCCTTCTCGACCCCTACTCTTCAACTAGACTGTGACTTTTCATCTGCAGAACAAATAGGTTCCTCTGTTTGGGACTCAGGGGGAGGGGAAGCACATGGAGCTGGGCGCAGAGGCTTGCAGCACCATTCTTCCCATGCCCCAGGGTGCCGGGCTGTTAGTTCTGGTTTTAAAACTAAGTTTGTTGTATTCATTATATTGTTCACTTTCTTATCTTTTATTAAATTGCAATTTTGACTTGCAATCTCTCTTGTATTGAGATTTAGCTTGCTTTTAACCTCTTAAACTAGCACAATTTTGATGCCCAACGTGGGGCTCGAACTGATGACCCTGAGATTAAGAGACTCATGCTCCACCGACTGAATTAGCCGGGCTTCATGACAGAAGTGGTAGGGATTATCTTCAGAAGATGACTGACTAGCTGATACCAAAATGGAGACTAGATTATTACTGACTTGTGCTGAAGCCCTGGCCCTTTGCCTGGTTTGCTACTAAGCTGCTTGGCAGGCTCTTGTGGAGTTTGGGTTTCCGCGGTCTGCTGGCTCAGTGCCTCTCAACCATTCAGGCTGCTCCTGCCTCCGGGGTCTACAGGTTCAGCATGGATATGTCCCAGAAGCTGCCTGGGTTGAGGGTACCCGGCTCCACAGTTTCCTTATTGAGAAGCCAGCAGTCTGACCACCTCTGCTGTGCCCTTCTGACAGAATGGGAATGGGCTTGGGGACACCCGGCTCCCTCATGGATTGCTGGAATGTAAAGATGAGTGACTAGCAGTCTGAGACACCAAGAAATGAGAATCTCAGCTGTTGTTTAATTTGGAAAAACTTATTATTTTGATGTTTACTTTTGTTTTCTTATTTCCTGGCTATCAAGAATACTATAATTTCTAATCCTTTCTCCAAAACGGAATGATGACAATTTTATTCCAAACTCCCCATGGATAGAATTTCAGTCTTTCTACCCTAAAGTTTAATCGGATTTTCTGTGCTAGTCCTTTGGTCTTTAGGGTTCAGTTGCCTTGACCATATCTACACTGTCAAGTAGTTGCTTTGTTTCTTCTCCCAGCATTTAGAGAAACTTGCTTGCCATCATTTTCCCTGAAGGCCGATACAGATGTTGTTTTCTTTGCTGATTGTTTCTGTCCTTTTAGTAATCCTGAGACATGGCAGAGCCTATCTGTGCTAGCTTCTGCATCCTGCTCCTGAGCTGCACGCTCCTCTTTCTCAGTTGCCAACCTACCCTATTCTGAGACTCCTGCTCTCCTCAGGCCTGCTGTTTTATTGTCATCACTAAGGGTGTTCAGCTGCTCCCTCCACCCTGGAGCAACCCTAAAATACAGTAAACTGTTACAATTAAGAGAAAATTCTGAGTCAGGGAGCAAAACGGCACAGAGGATTTGAATGTCTCAGAGAATCAGTTGCATTAACAATTAAGATCAGTATGGAAGACTGTGGCCTCCTCTCTCATTTTGATGATTTCTAGCCAAAATCTCAATGATGAGGTCATACTGTGCCCAAGTGAAAAGGCTGTTATGTTCAGCAAGTGAAATGTATTAATATTTAAGAAAGTGACTGTGCACCAATATGTTCCAGTGTATTAATGGTTAAGTAATCTTCAGCTACAAGAAAGTCAGGAAGGGCCTTTTTTTGTTTGTTTTAATGTTGAGGAGTGATAGATATCCACATCAGGAAAAGATGCAATATGCATAGAGCAAATGCACTGATCTTGGAGATTGCTGGATGTCTTGAGGCTGGACAAATGCCTGGAACAGTGGTTTCATCATTTCTGTGCAGACAATAAACCCGTCCAAAAGCTTCAGTTGTCTCCTTGCTGGTGTGAGCACTCTGGCTCAGCTCAGCCCCCCTCTCTGCCCTTCCTTGCAGGAGCACGCTCGAGAGATTCACTGTGCCCTGGGTGACGTGGTTTGTCCTGGGATTGCCAGTCTTGTGTCTACAATAACTCAGAGGAGAGCAGTCTTAATCTGTGGCTTTTGTTAACTGATGAGATTTGCACCTTAGCTTGGGGAGAAGAGGATATTCTGGAGAGTCTTGATTATATCAGGAAAAGAAAGGATTTGTTCCATGAAGAATACCCCACTACGTGTCCTTAGCAAATATAGTTATCAAATGTTCTCCATTTCAGGGACTCTGTGCTAGAGTATTTGGGAATTTAAGGTAGGAGGTCAGGTAGGTCCATCACAAATGCCCCTTCTCATGCTTCATTATTATTTTTAATCGAACTGTTAAATAACAATGCTTTTAAAAGAAACAAAAACCTCTTTGGGAGAACATTAAGTCCTGAAGTACCCCAGACAATAATAGTGCTCCTAATTCCTGCTCTGTGTGTGGTGAGGAGACCAGAATAAGCATGAGACTTTCTATTATGAGACCTGAGCCACTGCCACTGATGAGAAATGGAGTAAGAAAGGTGGAAGGGAGTCTATAACAACACAGAGGAAATGCTGCTGTCTAAAACTGGCCCTTTATATAATCTGGGATTTTGGCAACGCTTTCACTGGGGTTTATTTTAATGGCTGTTAGGAGTTATGGCTGATTGGCAACAGAGGGGCTCACACCCTGCCTTGGATGGATAGCCCAGGGAAGGCAGTGGCATTATGAACCTCCACGCCCTGCCACAGTGTGCCCCAACCCCAAGGGGACCATAGCTGAGCCCTGGCAGTTGTTCACCCGTGCCCTTTCACTCCTTGCTTTCCCTGCTGAGCCTGGCAAACAGACCTCCAATTACTTCCAATTGTGGTGATGGTTTTGCACCAGGTTGGACCCCTGTCTGCTGTGACAGTGAATGAGCTGACTGCCTCATTAAGCTACCAAGCTGCCTGTCCATAGTGACTGTTCTCTATCACACCTAACCTGTCTCACTTCTGCCATAGTGATGGATCTGCAAGCTGTGCACGTGCAGAGGTGGTCTTACCATGAGAAGTTCAGAGTCCTCTGCAAAGCTTTGAATGGCCTCACTGGAATCCATGTGCTTCTGAATTCTGATATTAGGGAGATGATTCTTCTACTCTGCTCTGGTAAGACCTCACGTAGAGTACTGTGTCCAGCTCTGGAGTCCTCAGCACAAGAAAGACAAGGACTGGTTGAGGTGCTTCCAGGGGAGGATTAGGGATGATGATCAGAGGGATTGAACATATCTTGAATGCTGAAAGGCTGAGAGACTTGGGGTTGTTCAGCCTGGAGAAGAGAAGGCTCTGGGGAGACCTTGTTGTACTCTTTCAGTACTTAAAGGAGCCTAAAAGAAAGCTGGTGACAATCATTTTGGCAGGGCCTATTACAATAGGACAAAAGGTGATGGTTTACAACTAAAAGAAAATATTTAGACCCTGGAAACATTTCAGGTCAGGCTGGATGGGGCTCTGAGCAACCTGATGTAGTTGATGTCACTGCACACTGCAAGGGGTTGGACTAGATGACCATTAAATGTCCTTTCCAACCCAAACTATTCTATGGTTCTATAAGTATTTTTGCTTTATAAGAAGCACTTTATAAAATTCAGTGGTTCAAGAACAGAGCTTCCCTAGGCAAGTGCAAGCCAGATGAAATTGTAACCTCTGACATGACTACAGCATGAAGAAGCAACTCCTTTTTGATGTTCTATTGTGCCTGCACAAAACTCTTGTGAATGCTATAGTACAGCTTGTATTGTTTTCAAGTTAGAAGTCTGAGGTTTAGTGCATTTGCTTGGGGACAGATACAAATGTATCCAAACAAGGCATGTGGAAAAGTGGGAAGTTGGAAGAGGAGTAAAATCACATTGTGTGGAGGAGAGCTGCGGTGACCTCCTACCCCCAGGAGAAAGAACAGCTTTTACTTGCCTTTGTCAACTGAAAGTTGTGGAATGCAAATGCAGCTTTAGAGTAGCTGCCTATGAGCTCTGTGTGTCTCAGCATGGATGAGGTGATAATCCTATTTCTGATGACCTCTAAACAACTGTGTGCCTACTTGCAGCAACTTCCTAAGATATAGTGACAGAGATGTTTCAGGAGCCTTCCCTGTTCTTCTAAGGCACTGGATAGCAGGGATGTCTTTTACAGTGGTCTTGCTCTAAACTGTTGAGATCACTGGTTTGGGATTCAAAAGCAGGCAGTAATAAAACACCCCTAGAATGCAGTAGCTTTTCCTCCTCCCTTCAATTATTATACATGTTGCATTTAATGAGATTTTCTTTTATTGTAACAATAAAATGATCATGTGCTCATTTAAGCAAGAGGTTGGTGTCAATTTTTCTACTCTGTTGTGCTGCATCCACCACTATTTTCCAGGAATGAGCTTCCCAATGCATTTTGTCTGATTGGTTTTCATGACCTTTCTTCTATTTTAGCAGTTTGGTGCCTTGGGGCAGCAGCAGGTTTCCTATGGAGATGAGTCTTTGTGATGTCATCTTCATTCCCTTCTTCCTTCCGTCATTGACTTCTGCTCCCACTTCTATTTCTTCATGCTTTGTAATGGTTGTTCAAGGAGGGTGGGAACTGTTGGCCAGGACACACTGCACCCTCAGTCCAGATTGTTATGGTTCTTTTTCTAGATTTGCTGTGTACTGTTGAAAGAATGGGAGCAATATTTATGTTATTGTGTATCACAACAGCAGCCGGAGGCTCAAAGCAAATGCAGACTTTTGTGCTTGCCATCATGCAGGCAGAAAACCCACACCATGAAACATCCAAATGCACAAGACAGGCATTGAACTGGGGAGTGTCCACTCATGGGGAGATTCCCACTTCTTAGGCAGTTGTGGTCTGGGACTGAGTTTCTCTCTATAAAGCTGGAATAATAATTTCCTCCATTCAGGTTGTGTTTAAATCTGTCATATCTGAGATGTTTTACTATTTTGGTGTTGAACAATGATAAACCTTTGCTTCCTATATCTCCTTCTCTCAGGCTGCGTTTCTGTGCATTCACTTTCTTCTCACATCCCTTGTTTTTGTTTAAGCACAGGCTCACAGCAAGTCTATCAATTCCAAACCAGCCTTTACACAGTTTTTTTCCCCTCTTTGACGGGTCATTTATGTGTGCAGCAATGTCACTAAGCTCATTAAAGACTTTCTTTTAAATCTGTGTGATCACTCACATTTAGATAACCAGATGGAAAACTGACTGAAAGACCTTTTAAAGCACGATGAGAAACTTTTTGCTTAACCTCCTTATGTTGTTTGGAGGAACCAAACTTACAGCAGTGTCCCCTTTTCATCTGGGAAGGTTTTGCCTTTTAGGTTGACCCCAGTCTGCGGGGCACTTTTCTTGAGCATGGGTTAATACACTGCAGGACTTGGGGCAGAAGCTGAAGCTTTGGAGGTCTGGAAAAGCTGAGCAAAGAACTTTGGACTCATATGAGTCTTACCTCTACTGAAAGCTGCTTAATGCTCAGTGGAGACTCACATAGAAGTATTTTACACTGCAGAACTTCAGTCCACATGAGCAGAGAGGGAAAGAGAGTAGCTTTAAGGGTAGACTTTAGTCTTTGAGAGACTGTCCTAAGCAGGCTGAGACAGAAGATTCTAGAAATGAAAGCACAGCTCTAATTGGGTGCTAGTCTGGCTTTACTGCACATGCTGCATCTGCAGCTGCCAAAATCTCAGGAAGCTGAGTGTGTTCCCATCCTGAGGAAATTTCACAACTCTTATGTTGATTGTTTTCTGTGTTGCAATTTAAAGCCTTTACATCTCAAAACTCTGTTGGGGTGACTACAATGAAATTGTAGTAGTGATTGAAAACTTCACAGTTAATTTGGTAATTTGAAGATGTCTTGTCAGCTTATCAAAAAACTGATAAGGTATAACAGGTAAAGTGTCATCTTCCATTCCTGGGAGAAAAAGGTGAATTTTGGGATTAAAGTATTTTTATTCAGATTTACATATTGAAATTTATATATCTAACATTATGCTATAGAAACATGAGTGAATGATGCCTTTAATGTTCTCTAATTTTAGTTACAAGGGTAAAGAGAGCAGAAATCTTTCACCACTTTCATTATCACTAGCTGTGAAGCATTAGCAGTGGTGAGAGGCGACTACAGGTACTGCAGCACTTTTGGATATCAAAAGAGGTGTCCTATGTTATCTTGTGTGAGAAAAGGTCTCTCCTTTCCTGAGATCTGGGCAAAGCCTGCAACTAGTTTATATTTGACCTGTATCTTTCTGGACACTAGTGATGATATAGAGCAATCAGAGATCCTATTCAGAACACAGCCTCATTCAAGATGTGACTGAAGCTGTAATTGATTTCACCTGTAAAACAGCTCAGCTGAAGAGCAGATTCTCTTAGCCTACTGGGGTACAGTTCACTTGAGGTAAAGAATGTCAGCCATCCTTCTCTGCCAGTAGAGTGCTGCACGTGGGAAAATAGGGTACACCTGGTTACCAGAGGAGCTTTGGTGAATCTTTTACACCAGTTAGTGACCACACGAAGAGATGCATTTTCCAAATTGAGTGCAGAAAGGGTATGGGAAAAATTTGTAGGAAGCTGCGTGACAGTTAATGCTGATAAACTTTAGTATAAGCCCTTGATAAGGGCTCTAATTTTGCATTAGTTACAGATGTCATGAGGACAAAGCTAAATGTCAACAGGCTATGAGAATAATGCAGTAAAAGCCTTAGCTATGTTCTGTTACTATGAGATGGAATTGTAGTTTTGTGGCAGTCTTGCACAAACCAGAAAATCAACATTTGGATATGATTTGATATTCCCATTTAAAAAAAATAATAAATCTGGAAAACTAGCATCTACATCAGCCCCAACCAAGCCAATTAAATGTTTCTGTTGTCAGAGACATATCAATCAAATGTGTATAATGTCAAATGTGGTGTGTTTCTTTTCCATGCACTGAGTCATTTGTTTGTTGTGTTGTGAACACTTGTAGCATGAGAACTGACATTATGCAGAGCTCAAGCACAAGGAGCTTTATTGCAAAAGGTGTCTACTCTTGGAAACAGTTCCTTGCTCTCTGACTGAATCCAGTCACTTGGATTTTCACTGGTGAAGTTCAGGCTTTTTTGTACACTTCTCCTTTATTGACATCAATAACAACTGCACAAGAATATTTAAAAGTGTAATTGGTTCTGGTAAGTAATTTGCCCTTTATATATTACTAATATATAGGGAAAGTGAAATATTTTTCTCTTCTCTACATTGTTGTTGCTGAAACTGTTTTGGTTTTTTTGGATAAAAACAGAGTGAGGAAATGTTTGGCACAAAACAAAGATGTACTCTTGTACCCAAAACATGGTGGGCTCCAAGAAGTTGTAGATGTACTTGACAGTGAGTAGACTTGCAGTGTATGCTCCATGTTAAGCAAGGAACCTACTTTGCCAAAAGACAGGATTTAGAAAGTGAACTTCTCAGGGTCTTTGTGAGTTTATAAATTTCTTACAATTTCTGACAGATATGATGATACAGAAAGTGCTTTTGGAGAACTTGCAAGGTGTAACTATTTACTTTTTGTTAGGGTTTTGCAGAAAAACATTAGTGCCTGGCAATTGATATGGGAATGCTTATTATGTTACCTAATAACATTATTTTTAAAATGATGCTTTCAGGAGGCTATGAAAATTACTTTCCACTGTGCTGTTCCATGGCTGCTGTTTCATCTCAGATTGGACACAGGAAGAACAGCAGCCATGGTTCCCTAACGGTGCCAGAAGACACCATCCTCTTTCACCTCTTGCTGCACTGTTAACGGTAAGGCATGAATCAGAGTCAGTGCTTGGTACATTTTGATGCTGATGCATGGTGATTCGGATGTGCGTCTCTGTAATTAATGAGAGGGAGCTGCATGGCTAATTCCCTGTGCAGAGCTGACATCCTGTCTGCAGCTTTGTCCCTGATCTTTTACTTACGTGTCTCCAGCAGCCGGTTATTGCATTATATCCTTGTATTATATAAATAAAGCCTTGACCTTTGTCTTCCACAATGTTGGTTCAGAGCAGTTTTAATTCAATTTAAAAAAGGAGCCTAAGTGTGAAAAGCATTTGAATCTCCTTACACACCTTAAATGTTGATGGTACTATTTCTGCTCAAAAGAAAGTGCTAAGGATAAGAAATTGCCTTCCAGCTTTTTGTCATTGATAAATGAATGTTTCTTCAGATTGAAACTGAGCAGGAAGTCTTTTCTGGGCAGGGAGTACCTGTACTCCTCTGCATTGCAAGGCTTCGTGGGTCTACAGAAATTATTAGCAGTGCAGTATGGTTTATTATTTCATCAAATAGTTCTGAAACAATAACCTGCCTCAGGCAAGCTCCTTCCCTGCTGTGGGCAAATCTCCAGTAGTCTTTTTATTTTTTCCCCATCACCATATTTTATAGCCTACTTGGGGCTTATGGCTGTGAATCCTCCCTAATAAAGCCAGGATGGCCCTTGAAATATTGCAGTCCATTAAGACAAAGACTCGTTTGCAGGTATATTGGTGACAGGAGCTCAAGTCCTCTCCAGGAAGTCTGACCTTGTTTCTCTGACACCGTCCATGATGTTGTGTTGGTTTTTCCCGTGATATGAGTGTTAAAGGTGGAGGTAAACAGGTTGGTTAGGTCTCTGAGCATCTAAACTGTTTACTGCTGAGCTTCTGTTCCACAGTGAAAGAAAATGGGGATAAAGGAGCTTAATTATCTTCTGTGGATATTTTGGGATAAATTCATTAAAGATCTGGAGTATTAGAGCTAGACACAATCTGGCCTTTATTAAAATTGTTCTGATAGTAATGTCATCAGTACCTCTCTGCAAATCTTAACAAAAGTAATTTTTGTATGATGGTGGAGACACAGATCCTCTAATTATCCAAGATAATTCAAATTAGCACCGCAAATAACTGCTAAAAGTTGAGACTTCACGATGTGAAACATAATTGATCTTGAATATGTTAAAGCGCAACTGCTGTTAAGTGATGTACAATGTTATTTTCTCCTGTTAGTGGTTTAATAATACTTTGAAAAAACAGAGATGTGATTGATATCATTGCTAGAGGTTTTGGGGAGCAAAAGCCTGAGAGAAACAAGGAAAGTAAAAAAAAAAAAGTGCTTGCTTGAATTTTTCACCCATAGCCACTTCCACCTTCTCTTGTTTAATTAGAAGTGGCTTTATATCAGGTTTTCATCATTTGCAGATTGTAAACTGGGTATAGTTACAAAATCAGAATTAAGAAATTATATAAGTACATATGTATTTATTCTTCATTTCAGATTTGCCCTGTTAGTAGAAGAAAAAAGGATTCATAGGAAACCTTGATAAGTCTTCTGTGGGAGAGGTAAAATAAACCTTGATCACTGATAAATTGACTTTGCTTCCCTCTCCCCGCCCCATTACTTTTGATACAATTATGTGCAAGCAGTGATTGCATGGATTCCATGTAAATGATATGTCTTTGGCATACAGGAGTTTTTGTAAATCATTTAAAGCAAGGCATTCTTCCATGCTTGGCAGAAGAAGAATAGAGAGAGCTTTTGTACCTCAGTTGCTTCAAACTGAATATTTCTTTAATCACCCTGGAGAAGAATGCACTTGATTGCATTCTGTGGGTTCCGATGTCATTGTTCTTGGGTAGACTTGGTGGGTAACAGATGACCTGACTCCACACCATTGCTACCCCAGCCCCCCCCCAACCAGCCAGATCTTTTCTCTTTGGCAAGACCTGCTCTGTTGGAGTAGTAATTGTGCAATAGTCAAAGGAGAAAAATGTGAGGGAATAGCCATTAATAACAAAGTTGGCAACCCCCTGTGAGGAGAGCTATTTCCACATGAAAATCTTCTCCAAAGAAGTAATGAAGCCTTGCTTCATTTGATGTCTTACCAGGTAATTGCACAGAAGGTGATTTTCAGGTAAGGACTCTCTTTTTTCCCTGAATGTATAGTGAATACCTATTATTTAAAAACAGACACAAAGCCTTTCATGCTGGCCACACTGTCAAAGATTAGAACCCAGTGCAGGAGTTTAATGTGTTTGGATTTTTTTTCCTAGTAAGATGGTGTTAAAAAGACAATAACTCCTATATGAGAGATTATTAATCTTCCAGAAGAGAAGAGAAAGGCTGATGAAAGCTTAGGACTGTTTTTGCACGCAGCTGCATGGTGATGCATTTAGTTTTGATGAATATTAAACAAATCTGAGCATCTTCCTCCACTTTTGCATTTACAGAAAATAGTAGATGGAAAGATATAATTAAAAAAGAAAGTAGATTTTGCTGTCATCAGTTTAGACATTTTCCTGGGAAACACTATGAAAAATATTAATGGAAACAAACACATTATGCTCAGTTTTCACTCATAAACCTCAAGTTTAAAATAGTCCCTTTAATGAATCTAGGCTCAAGCCTCAGCCAGGAGCTGTGGAAAGGAGTCCTCTTCTGCTGGTAGTTTAAATTGGCATAGTCAGACTGAGCAGCAAGAAAGCTCAGAGGAGTTCCAATCCTTGGCCTCTGTTTCTGAGCTAATTATCAATTTGTCAAATATAACTTTTTCAGGGAAGGACTCGTTCTGAGACCGTGACAGTGGTAAAAAAGGAGTTAAGCAGTTAAGCTGCTGCTGCTGCTGCCTTGACTGATGAAGGAGCAATGGCACAGCTTTGCAAGCCTTTCCCTGGTGCTTTGTTGCCCAGCACTCAGCACAGAAGGGATAAGCCTCTCCCAGCAGGCAGAGCAGGTAATGCTATTAGGCAGGAGCAAGAAGTGTTCATCCCATGTTTGGACCAGCTGCTAGAATGCAATGTATGACATCCTGAACTGACAGGATGAACACATCTTATTCCCACTGAGCCCTGTAAGTATGCGGGGGCAGAGTTTTGTCCACCCTGTTTTTCATTGAATCCATGTGTTAGAGGTTTTATTTTTGACATGATCAGCAAAATCTCTGAATATATGTCCACAGAAACAAGTGCAAACATTTGCTTTATCATCTCCATCTGGACATGTGGCAGTCTGGGCTGGGAGCTGTGCAGTCAGGCTTTATACACTGAGGCAGCTTAACTTAGACCCAATGACACAAATAAAAGGAGACTTCCCAGCTGCAACAAGCAGCTCATTCTGGTGGGACCCAAGTGAGCCCATGGCTGCCTGTGCCCATATGTGTAGACACATCAAATGTAAACATGAATCCAGTTAATTTTCACACGTTTGTTACAGCTTCCCTGCCTCTTTGGAGGCCTCCCACAGCCCTCCTTCTTGATCTTGCTGGGAAAGCCTGGATTTATGACAACAGACTGTCCCTTGGCTCATACTGCGGTGCCAGAAGTGGGGCGGGCCGTAGCTTCATCGCAGAGTCAAGCAGAGAGGCAAGCCAGGCTGATCCAGCCTCATCAACCCCCGTGCTCATCTTAATTTGTCAGCCACTGCCACAGAGAACAGGGAGCAAGACTGATAGAAGGGGAAGGCTCTTTTAAAGAAACACCTAGAAGGTTACAAAATGTCTCTTAAACTGGGAGGAGGAGCTTACTTGTAAATCGGTGCTTTCCTGCTCCCAGTGTGCCCTGGCATGGCTTTAGAGAAGCACTTCCCTAAATAGAGTAGCTGGGATGGGAAGTGATTTGTCTCCCCTGTTTGATGCTTGTTCTTTTAACCAGAACCAAGGAAGAGGAAAATATCAACGATTTCTCATACGTGTACTAAGTGCACACATTATGATTATTTTACTTTGTTTCCTGTGAGTATTTGGGGTCTATTTAAAGCAGCAGCATGCAGCAGCAGCCCCTGTAGCATGCAGGTGGCCAAACTGCAGGAGAGAAAAAATAAGGTTGGAAAAAACTTATTTTGCTTTGTTCTTGCTTCTGTAAGTTCAGCCAAGGTTTCAGATGCCCTGCTCCATGCCAGGGTGCAGTGGTGTGCTGGGGTGGTGGCTGTCAGGGCAGCTGGGACCAGGATCTCCTTCCTGTGTGGGGGTGGGCTGGGACAATGGCCTTGACCTCCCTGGTGAATCAGTGCTCAGACTTGCCCTGCAATCAGCCACCTGCCCTGCTTCCTCTCATTTAAATGATTTATTTCTAAGTGGAAAAGGCTGTGAGTTGTATTCCTTTTTGTCAGGTATTTTGTGTCCTTTACAGATCCCTGAAGGCTGCAGTGTCATAAGAGCAGCCTCAGGGACCCTCCTTTGGGGACCACATCCTGATATCTTCACTCAACACCAGGCACTAAAGGTGAGGCTATTCATGAGATACACGTGGACCAAGCTACTGTGGGTCTGGGTTCTGGTGCTGCAGTGAAGTGAGATATTCCTGTGAAGTGACTCTATTTCTGGAACCTGAACTGTTTGGTCTCTATGGCACAGCATCACACTGTGTAGATGTACTGGTTTCCTCATATGTCTTGCTTGGGGATCCCCAGCACACCTCTGCATTACATGCTGTAGGCATGTCTGTATTTGCAAAACTCCAGAAGTTATTAATGATTACATAGAAAACAAAGGAATGTCTGCAAAATCCTTTCTTAGCAATTCAAGGTCTATCCATGCTTACAAACCCCTCCTTTTACTCTGCTTTTACATATATATAAAGCATTCCCTTTAACACCAGTTAATCTATGTGCTTCAACCTCCTCACCCATCCTCTCTTTTCAAGGTAGAATAGCTTCTGGGAGGTGGCTCTATATCTCTCCCTGAACCTTGGCCAAACCAGTGGTTCTCTGAGAGAAATGTTGAGTGCTTAATGAAAATCAGTTTTATTTAGAGGGAATAATTAGCACACCTCCACCTGTATCAGAAACAAACCTGTCTTTGTGAGGGTAGGGTGGATTTTAACCGTGGATCTGTTTCAAGGATGCGTACATTGTATTTCTGTGGGGAAGGGGAGGGAAAGGGAACTCTCCCAGAGCCTTATTTCCCATTGTATTCTGTTAGGAAAGGTGCACATCATTTCACCTCTGAAAAGGTAGGAGTGTAGGTAATAGGAAATAATTCTTACCCGTCCGACCCATGTTTTCATGTGGTTACCATTGTTTGCAAAGCTCTGCAGATGCAGAAGGAAAGACAAACTGGATTGAATGTAAAATCCCAAGTGTTCCCACTTCTGTGAGGTTTCATGCCAATTTACCCAGCTGCTGTGACTAAAATCTTGGTGGGTTTTTTTTTGGCATTTAATTCCTATCAGAAGGTCTGAAGTTTTAGTCAATGAACAAGCCAGAGGGTTGGAGACACTCATCTAAGCTTAATAGAACTTATTCTGTACTTCTGGTCTTTCCTCTTTCAACCTCCTCGCTCTATTTTTAAATATTGTCATAAATCTTTACTTCAAACTCTGCTCAGGAAGCAACCAACAACATTAATACAAACCCTGTAAACAAGGCATCTTTACACAAGGCCAGTGTATGACACTATTCATTGATATTTCTAGCCATGATATCTTCCTTCTCCTTTTTTGAATACATTTCTTTGAAGTTCTTTCCTTTCTGTTTGTATTTTCCTGATTGGCATTTAAGGTTTTATTCTGTATCTTACCATACAGGACACCCAGCCTGATTTTGCACATTAGCAGCTTCTTTACCATAAGCACCACCACCTGTAACATTCACCAGGCTGGCAGCATGGTGCTGGGACCTGTGTGTATCATCTAACCCAGATTTCCTCCTAGAGCTGGATGGCACAATGGAAAAATATTGCAAGTTCATGCTTTCAGGGCAGGAGTTTATTTCTCACCTATTTTGCAAGAGTGCAATAAGAAATAGCTATAAAAACATCTCTTAGGTGAAACTCTTAAGTGACTGAAATCTAGAGGAGACTGAACTTTAGCTCATCCTGCAGAGGTAAGCCAGCAGTTGTACAACTGTGCAGGTCTGGAACCACGTTTCTCTCGTTAGTGAGAGTGGCTAAAGTCAAATCAAAAGGAAAGTCTTTTACTCAACATCATGCAATTTATCACTCCATTACAGATTCCCCAGAAGCATAAAATACATTACAGTAATGGTGACCAGAAAAATACCTTGAGGTTTTAAACAAGGATGTGCAGGTTGTGCTGGTTACTGGGTGAGGAATGGTAAAAATTGCACTGCAAAAATATATAAAAGAGCATTATCTCAACTAGCACAGCAACACAGTTTAGATATAAACTAAAGACAATGTCAGTCTTGTGGTCCTGTCAGTTATTCACAAGCTTCTTGAAGTATTTCCTTATCTGCCTTTCTCATAAGGAATTGGACAATTACAATAAATGTCTGAAGCAGGAAGATATCAAATAGTGAATCATCAAGACTTCATTACTTGGGAAGTAGTAACAAGGGGAAGGCCAAAAGAAATCACAAAGCTTTTTCAGCTTCAGGAAATCTATTTTAAATTATATAAAAATAAAATCCTTAAATAAGTTTTATGTGATTCTATGGAAAAACTGTTGCACAACAGAGATATTTGCAGCCTGAAATTCAACTTCATGCTATTCAGGATATTTCTAAACAGGAAAGAAATAACTACCATATCACTGAACTCTTCACAAAAAACTTTGTATAGGGGAATATTTACTTAGAGAGAAAGAGAAATGTAGTCTGATTCAGAAGTTTCTGAAAGATGGGGAGAAGAGGAAATGTTTCATTTAGACACTGTTTGTTAAAATCAATATATATGAATTCCTTATTACTTTTTGCTTTTAGTATATATATCCTCAATATTTTATTTATGTATCTATAATGTACCATAAATATATGTTGCTATGTAATAACTGCATCACAAGAAAAGTGTTTTGATTCCAGCATGGCTGGATTTTTGAGGGTTTGGGATTTTATGGGTTGTAGGATTTTTTTCTGTTTGTGGTTTGTTTTTTTTCCCCGGTTCTGATATTGATTTGATTTTTCTTTTTTTATTCTGAATCAGCACAAGAGCAAATTTTAAGATGCTTAATGTTGTTTTTTCCCAGGGTGAAAATTTGAGCTTTATTAAAGAGACATTACATTCTTTGCTAACCCAATCAGACATTCAAGATGTGTTCAGCTCCCCTGAACATCCAAAGGAGTGATCAGAACAAGTCTTGAGCTCAGTCCTGATGTGACAATTTTAAGGCAGTATTTTTTGACACTGCCTGTACAAACCTGGTAAGGTCTGCAGAGCATTGCTCCAGAGGAATACACAACTAGAAGATGCAGATAAAATGAGCCACTGGTCTTCAGGAAAGGGGCTGTTGATGTCCCTTTCTGCTTCTGCTCTATAAAAGATGAAATCAGGAAACTGATTGCCCATTCTTGCCAGAATTTGCAATCTGATCATGACGGGCAGGACTGATGGCTTTGATCACTGAAAGCTTCACACAGTCCTCTCCTCTGGCTGTGCTGTTATCAATCAGAATGATCACACCTGGGAAACTTTTTGTCATTTAAAAGAAAAACAAACAGTGCAGTCTGGTTTTAGTTCAAGTATTTCTTTTTAATAAATTGTGTCAAAGCAGGGCAAATTGGGTGGAAAAGACATTATCTGAGCTACCTCAGATTTGCGCAAACCTAGTGACTCTTTTAAGAACACCTTTGTCATGTGCTTAGGATTGGTAAGTCCTAAGAACGTGATTAACTTTGGACACATATCTGAGTACCAACCTGAAGGACGAGACTTGGGGAACATAATATCTTTTCCAGGCCTTAAATGTGCTGTAAGGCAATGAACAACTGAATTTTCATTTTGTGAGGGATGAGAATTCTCTAAGGCAGTCATCGTAGTTCAGGAGATGTCATTTTTGATGTAGGGAGTGACAGGGATAAGAACTCGAAATTTTGGGTTAATGGAGTACCAGGTCACCAGCTCTACATGGAATATGGCTGAAAAATGTAGAGGTAATAACAACAGCAAGGGGAGATCACATGCCATTGCTCACAAAGGACAAGCTATAGCAAAGTGAGTCATGAAAAGGAGAACTTTGGCGTTAAGAAATTATTAAATTCCCCTTCAGATTATTCAGCTTGGGTTCAGATCAAAACCTAGCACTTACAATAAGGCTGTGAATGTTTTAACATCAATATTTAAAGTACTCTTTGTATGGACTCACACCACTTAAAAAATGTCAAGGAACCTCTCACCACCCTGTTGAGGTGAAGGCAATGCAAATATTAAACAGCTTCTCCAAGTAGTAGTAATCTCCTTTGTTGCATCATGAATAACTTTGAATCCTTCTTTCTCAACAGATGCAACGGCTTCAGTGTGTTTGTTGTGTGGAGAGGTCCAAGTCATGAGTCTGAGTGCACAATGCTAACTTGCATGTTTCTAAGGGCCCAGGTGAGAAGGAGGATCCATTATGCAAGGTGCTATCTAAACATGTAGCCAGTACTTGCAGCCTAAGTAAATAAAACAGGAACAGAAAAGTTCAGTGACACACAATGACCTAATGAGAAGCAGCAGCAGTCTGGAGTCAGCCCAGCTGCTCTGACTTCTAGTCCATTGCCTTTTCCACTGGCTATTGCTGTGCTGTCATCTTGGATCATGCAAAAAGCATTGTATGATGTACACCAGTGGGAGGCTTGTCACAGTTATCTCTACAAAATCTGGCACCAGAAGGAATTAAAAAACAGACATCAAACGATAGGCACATAGCTGTATCCTGGACATATCTGTTTAACGTGGTAATGTATAACTGCTTGATTATTGACAATGAAATCCTCATGCTGCTACTCATCTCCACCTGTCTCAAAATGCGTTGAGATCAGTCTCTAGATTTATTTCTTGTTCTGTCTCAGGTGTAGCAATTAAGGAAATGTTCTGTATTGCTGAGAGGACCAGATGTGTGCAGTGGAGCATCCTGTACTGACAAACATTTTGTTTTTAATAGTTCCTTTGGGTACACATTGGCATCTGCTTTTATTTTTCTGTTTATACTTTATGTTTTATGGAGCTGTTTCCTTGATGGGGTTTTTCAGTTTCTTGTCTCGCAGGATGCTTTGGGGTAGCATGGATTATGGCACAGTAGCATCAAGAGTTGTCTCTTGTTTCTGTTTTCAGTTTTCAAGGTTGTTCTAAGTTCCTCATTTGTTTCCTCTCATATGAAATCAGAGCAATGACAGTTGATTCATCATGGGTCATGCTGATGTCTTCCTGGACCTTCCTGATGTCTCCTTTGTTTTCCTGGACCTGGAACCAGAAAGGTTCTTTTGGGAGCAAGGTCAAGGAGCAAGGTTTTTCAGTCACAGTAGTTGCAAACCTTGTTTCACCAGCACCCTGGAGGTGGTGGGCACCCAGAAGGTGGCAGGTGATATTTTATTCAAGTTCTATGTTTGTAGATTGGAGGAGATAATGTAATTTTCAGCTGGTTCTTTGTTGGCAAGTGAAACAAGATGCTGGGTTAAGAATGTCAGTGTGAGTCAAATGACTAAAGTCGGAAGTGCAGCACCAGGCATATTCCAATGATTTGGAGAAGTTTGATCTATTTTTCTCTGGGATATTTTGTACCAAATTGAGAGTGCCATAATGGATATGACTGAGAAAAGAGAAAAGCCACAAAACTATTCTATGTGAGTAGAAAGTCTTTCCTGACCTCTGTAAGTGATTATCTTGCTTCCTAAAGGGTGGAATTTGGCTACTTTGGCTATAGTATGAGCACTTTTAAATGTTGTTTAGGTTGGTGGATGTTATTTCTTCAAAAGAATACAAGCAGTGAAAAAGCAGATCTTCACTTGCTTATTATTTATGAGGAGTGTCAGATGTATCATGATAGCATAACCAATAGAATTTTAAATGGGAACTCCTTATCTTGCAAAAAGTCTTTTTTTAATTTTTTTTTTAATAAGGGCTCAGGTAAAACCATCAGGAGCAAAAGATTAAAGCTATGTCAGATAAAAAACAATGCTGCATTATTTCAACTACCCTAGTTTTCAAAAGAGAATGAAATATGCAGTAATTCACACAGACAGCATAAATATTGAATAACCATTGCAATGGATTGTATTAATAGATAAACAAGATTAATAAAAACACATTTCATTTAGTCCTCTGATGGTGGTGCCAGTGGATTGCAAAGACAAACCTCTCTGCTGCAATGTTACCCATCAAATAGCTATAATTCAACTATTTCCTTTTTTCCCCCCTCCCAGGAAAAACAAAATAGTCATGATAAGTATCTGCCCTTACACCGGTTTGTTTATCTGGAGACTGATCCTGATCTTACCCATCCAATTTCATGAACATGAATTTTCCTGTTGATTAAGGTAAGAAAGTTTTTCACATCCATAAATCATTTTGGGATTTGGAGCCACGATGTGTCATATTAATCCCTGACCTCATTCAACTATGTGTGTATCCTAAGATACCGGAGGACAAAACTTGGGCATAAATTTGATGTAAGAACTTAGAAGTACAGGAGCCAGGTAGCCACTATCAGCTGAAATCAGTTCCCATGGTGTCACCTCCCCTTCTGTCTTGCAGGGATGAGCATTTTGAGAGTGGAGGTTAACAGGCATTCCTATCTATGCAAGGCATCTTACTCCTTTAAGCTGACATGAATGGACTGTTTCCTAGGAGATAACTCAAAATAAAATAAATTATTTGAGGGATATCAATGCTAGAAAATTCCCCAGATTTCATCTTTACAGAAGATTCTTATTCAAGTTAGCTGGCTACGGATCAAGACTCCAAGATGTTGCAGATATGATCCATTTCCCTCTTCACTCTGTGGCATAAGCTGTGTGTGGCCAGACCACCAAAATCCTTTATCCTGTGCTATGCTCCCAGTTAGCTCAGGAGTGCTGCAAAGAGCCTCTGCACCCCTACTCCTGGCTCTTGGTGGCCCATGGTTCCCCCTTGGTGTCAACCTCTTACAGAAACATGTCCAATAGGTTGAGGACAAGTAGGAGTGATGTTAGCAGCAGATTTTCTCCATTGCTATGGATCTGGGGTGGTGCAATGTGCCTCAGGGCCCAAAAGGTTGAAGCAACAATTTGATATCTCCCCATGCTTTGGAGAAGTGATAAATCATACCCTCTCTTTTGATTAGCTTTTAGTAGCTTTTCAGATCACATCTAGTGAAAGAATTGCTAGTGAGATGACATTAGAGGTGTGCCTCTAGGAAATTTATTACCTAAATCAAAAGAAGCTAATTCAGAAATACCTTTCACCCCTCTTTGTTGCCCTTGTTAGAGAAAAACGCTCCACTTCAAATTCCGGCTAACAGATTACCTACCAGTTCTGAAGCTGTGTTCTGGAATTAACCTGCTCCAAAAGCCAACAGACTTGGCTTATGTTTGGGCACCTCACAGGAAAGCAGGGAGATAAAAAGCCTGAGGAAAACTTTGACAAACAACTTGGAGTGTTTGACCAGCTCTGTACAGCTGCTGCTGAATGAAGAATGCAGGTAATGTGTCAAAAAGAAACCAGAGGTGATCAGCAGGGAAGGCAGCTTTTGTATCTGCACTGAGCATTTTATTTTCAGGAAAGGAGTGGAAATATGCTGAATTACCTGTAGGAGGTGTGCCTGCTTTTGCTAATAGAGATATCCAGTGCATGCATTAATTCCTGACCAGTCAGGCCCTGTACCGATGTGCACTGGAATCGCTCTGAGGTTGGTGGGGGGTCACCCCTGCACAGCACCTTGATTTGCTTGATTTAACCCCACCCATTTAAACTTGCTTTACAGACTTTTTAGCAGAACCGAACCAAAATACCTTTGTTTCCTCCAATTCCCAATTTCAGGCTGTGATGTCTCCTCATAAATCCTGGATCCGATAGCACCAGCATGACCCATCACTTCATTACATCAATGTGCAAAGCTGTGGATTGGAGTGAAGGGGAGTTTATCTGGTCAGAATGGATCCAGTCCAGGAACAAATAAAGGAGTCAGGAATCTGATTATTTCTGGGCCAAGTCTGTATGAATTACAGCTGCTCAATTTTCCTGATGTCAGCCAGTTTTACTTCACTTTGTTTTCCCTCCCTACACAGGAGGTGAATTATGTGGCTAGCACAAGCATCTTGATTAGCTCCACCATCTAGCTGATTTCTTAACAATGCAGTTGTCAGGAAAGCTGACTGGAATTTTGGATCAGGTTGGGATGGAACATACCATATTCAGTGTCAGTTGGGCATAGGTGGAATCAGTGCATGCTAAGCTCGTTCCAGAACTGAGGATCATTGACAGGATCAGGGGGAGTGTGGTGCTTCCTGAGGCACCCCCAATCCAGCTCACTGAGTGTTGCCTGGGAGGAGCAGCCTAATTTCCTTAGCTTTGTGCAATGGAGGAATCCTTGCACAGAAAGGCAATTTCCTGATGACCAGATATGTTGGGCATTTGTATAGCATTTTTCACTGTCACTGTGAAGGGATTAAAACAAAATGATACATTAGGCTCTAGGCTGCTCTGCACTGGTTCAGATGTGACTGGTAGGGAGAAAGAATCATTTCTTCAATTTTCTTTAATGTTTCAAACTTTTCTCTATGCTTATTTTCCAGTGATTTCAAAGATAGCTCAAGAACGACCTTGTTTAGTCTGATGTGGTATATATCACTTGTTTATTATTGCTTGTTTAATGCTAGGACATTACATTTTCCATGTATTTACTTAATGGTTTATATTTGACTAATGCACATCTTTCAGAAAGACATTGAAAGTTGATTTGATGATTGCTGGCATTTCCTATGTTTTTCCAAAACATTAAGAATTCCATCAGTGTGTCAAGAGACATCCCTTGCAAAATTCCTCTATGGTTCTCCTGTGCAACTTTTGCAGATCAGATAGCTGTAGCAGACCTAGCTCTTGTAGGTACTCAGTAAAGTTTTGAAGTAGTTAATTGGTTTTGAATGTATAGTGCATCTCTCCAAATACAGGATATTTACTGATCCCTTTTGTCTATTTTGCATATTTAAGTTGTTATTTCCAGGTAGGCTGACATTTGTACAGAGGAACTGTAAACTATAGTGGTTTTCAGCAGAAAAGGAGATGTTGCTAAGGAGGACTTGTGGGTGTACGAGCTGCAGTGTGGTGACAGCTCCTCAGTTACTGCTTCTGGCACCTCTCTGTAGTCTGTGCCTGTTCTGAAGACTAGAATAAGCAAAAAAAATTATTCCACAGAAATATTTTTACCCTTTTGTAAAATTTGTTTACTCACCAAGTTTTCATTTGAATTTTTTTCATCTAAATTTTCATGTGATTGGCAAGTACTTCTGAAGGACCTGATAGAAATATTAGCTGGAATATTTCTCCTGCTCCTTCACAGGTGTGTACTTGCCTGGCCCCTGCGCTGCTGGACCTTTTTTGATGCACATATTCCTGTGCTAAAAACTCAGAACCAGTGAAAAACTGGCTTGCTTAGCTGTTTAATTTAGTTTCAAATCCATATGCTACTAGGGAATTACTCCTTTCCCAGTGCAAAGGACAAATACACATTTTTCTACCAGTATTGGTTAGCACTGGTAGCTAAGTACCAAGTGGCATCTTCAACTCCATATTCAGCCCTTTGATGCAGGAATTAAAGCAAATGTGTCTTATTACAGAAAACTCTTTGAAAATTAGTGTAATGCTACAAGGCCTGAGGGCTGACGAAAGCATGAAGGACACCTAATGTGAACCCTCAGTGAAGACTGGAGTCTGGAGGTCTCTTGCCTGACCTCTTACAACCCAAATTATTGGCCCATGAAAAAGGATTTCCTAATGCTAAACGTTGAGAATAGTATGGTGAAAAAATAGCACCCAGCTCCAAAGCCCACTTGAAGATGTGATGGTGCCATTGCCAGTACATTGTGTACAATGGTGCCATTGTGTACACCCCAGTCCTGCCCTCCTACCAGACTCCCTGAGCAGTCAGTGTTGATGTCCTGCTCCTGCCCACAGGGATGAGAACAACCAAAACAAGTTCTGATGGTAAGAAACTATGCTCTAGGCTTGTGACAGGTGATAGAGTGGGAAAGACCTCTTACTCAGCAGTCCCATTAACTCAGCAGAAGAATTTTTAATCAGGTAGAGGTTCAGATAGAATTCAGAATAACTCTTTTGACTAATAAAGTACAGTTTTATTTTAGAACTATGCCTTTTCTGTCATGATCTCTGAGAACACTGATGAGCAGAGAAGAGAGTTCACAGCCAAGCTGGTATAAATAGCCTCAGGTGAAAGACCTTTATCGAGTGCAACTGGTACAAATCACACTTCGTGATGTAACAAACACATGAGATTCCCCATTTCTCCTTTTTGACAAGGCAATGGTATCCTGTGCATAGCCTCTCCCGCAAAATTCAGGTTGTGGTAGAAGCTATCACATACACCAGCAAAGCATTCCTATGACGGAGATGACCACAGAATCACAGAATTATTCAGGTTGGAAGAGACCTTTAAGATCATCAAGCCCAACTGTCAACCTATCACCACTATGCCACTAAACCATGTCTGTAAGTACCATGTCTACACATTTTTTAAACTACCCCCTTGGCAGCCTGTGCCAGTGTCTCAGACTGGGACAGACTCAGCTCTCAGCTGAGGGTGGGAGGAAAATCCTCTAGACAGAACAAATCTAAAGTGTCTTTGTTGCATTTCCTTCTAACAGCCTTTCAGGTTCTCATCCTTTTGTCAGTTGTTCCTTAGTCATGAGAACCTCATGTGTATTTTTTAAAATGTACACCCATGCATCTTTTAATTTTTAAACTAATATTTTTCTCTGAAACTGGAATGATGACAAATTTGTTATGAATCCTTAAAGTAGAATCATATTTTCTTATCAATAAACTCTTACATAAAAATAACTGCTGAATATCTATTCACTGCCAAAACTCTGAAGAATGTCAAATCACTAAATGGGGCAAATTACTAGCTAGACACCTGGAATTGGGCTGCTTGAGTAAGAACTAGCTTTTAACAGCTGTAGCCTTTTTTTTGCAGGTGCAAAAAGAACATTTCCTTCTTTTGATTTTATCTGGTTTGCATCACTTAATGACTAGAATATTCCAAGTTGGGAAAACAACTCGGAGTTGAAAACAAGTAAATTTGTTTATCCTCTCCCATTTTTATGAGTAAAAGGAGTGTGTGGGAGCCTGAGATCAACTAATACTCATCTTGGAGAGCAAGGAAGCAAACAAAAATAGCTCAACTGGTTAACTGCTGATAATATTTGCACAGTTAGGTACACCAACTACCTTGAAATTCAGTGGATATTTTGATAATATTTCCCAAAATATGCAGCACAGAATGTAGTTCTATTTAAACAATTATGTTCTTCTGGATATCTTTGTTCAGAAGCAGAATGATACAAAGCACACATTAAACAGTTAAATCAGGTGGCAAAAAAATGCCATGTCCTCAAATTCATTCTCACAAATCAGATGTAAAAATCAGAAATCAAAATAAATGCTGAGATATACAGTGACATAAGAATGGTTTTAATGTATTCTCTTACTTAACAAGAGCAAATGTTAAATATAACCTCAAACTTACCTTTCTTTGCAATTAAACCTTTCTCTTAGTTGTCTGTCTCTGAGAATAACTCTTTCTTATGAATATGTTAGAAGGCACAACTGCAATGCAAATTGAGTTACATAAACTGTGATTTCCTAGATCTGGTTTAAACCACAACTAATGAAACCGATTTAAACCAAAGTGTTATAAATTGGTCCATCTTGCTTTAAAAACTAATTAAGGATGTGCCTTGAAAGCATGTTTGTGTCAGTGCTCTGGCTCAGTGGGTTCTCGGTATCGCTCAAGTCTTAATAAATCACAGCATGGGATGGAATTCTTATTTAGTTCAGCAGCCTCCATCTCTGAATTGAAGGCCACTGAAGAATAGATTAACATTTATAATTGCTAAGTTGATCAGTTACACAAATTAAAAATGTGAATTTCAAAACAAATTAACCTTTGCAGCATAGCATGGGGAGACAGACAGACAGACAGTGAAATCACTGAAAAGGTTCCCCTTGCCCTTGAAGTTATTTGTCACCCATCACTATCCTCTATGGTGCTTTACTGCTCTGCAGCAAGTAGCCTCTGGAGTCTCAGTGTCCAAAAAATAAACTGTGAGAGCTGAAAGATCAACATCGACAGTTGGAGGCTGGCAAGTCGCTGCATGGGCTATTGTTGCTTTGTGTTGCTCCAGGCAGACTTGTGTTTTTGGGACTGAGATTAGGATGTTTAGACTAGGGACAAATGGGTTTATAATTAGGTATGTGCAAGCTTTGACCTATTAATTGAGGCTTGTGCTTCCCTGCATCTACCTTCCTCATTTAACAAGACTGTGCTTTAAAGTGGTCAATGGAAAAAGGATCTTCTGTACCCACACACTTTTCTGCTTCACAGCTGCCCTTCCCACATGTTACTGAGAACCTTCCACTGCTCAGTCTAGAGGCAGCTCAGGCTTTTCCCAAAACCTCGTCCCTCTTTGGGATACCACATACATAGTGCAGGACAGTGTTTCAACGTAGTCTAGATTGTATTTGCTTACAAAATTAAGAGCTAGATCTCACTTGGAGGAAACAATATATGATCAACACCTATGTATGTGCCATGCTTCTCCTCAGTCAAAACTGGAGGAGATGGAGTGTATGTTGATGGCAGCTTATAAAATCTGAGGAAGCCCAAGACTTTTTTTCCATGCCTGGATACCTACAGAGATGAGAGATGCTGTTAAATGCAAGAAAATCTTGCGGACCCTTAAGGAAGAATGCACGGGGAAAGAGTGGGACAGCCTAAGGCTGGACAGCTATGGAGGGAGTGGGAAGAGCAATGGTATCATCTATTACAGCAAACAGTTTTGGTCTGGTCTCTTGCAGGTACATCAGCTCCTGGAAAGTTCTTGTCAATTGATGTAGCTGATGAGGACTCCAAGCTCAGCATGCTATGTTGTCCCAAGGAACAGGAGACAAGGTAACTGCTTTCAGCTTAAACATGTGGTGTGTTTCTGCCATGGTCCATAGGCTTCTAGAATATCGCTTGTTTTACATCTACTGTGCTTTACTCAAAATTTCAGTTCCTTTGAGCAACATTTAGTACCTTCAATGTGCATTGCAGATGACTGAAGCTGAATACAGAAGAAATACTCTCTTTCTTATCATAATTTAAATATGCCTGCACAGTCCTTACCAGAGCTGAGTAGTTATAAACCAATGTGGAGTACATGACCCACTAGTCTGACCCTGAGGAAAATACTGGATTATGCAGATGCCTATGCACATCCTTTGTGTAACAGTAGAGCTATTGTGTGACTTGTCTTTTTTTTCTATGAATGGACTGACACAGGGAGAACTGGTAACATTATCTCCTGATCCCTGGGCTCCAGGAGGATATAAATAGGGAATGAAGAGTGGTATTAAAAGCTTCCTCTGAACAGAATATTTTTTTTCTTTTGCTAAGTTTATTAACAGAAATAAAACTAAAACAAGCTAAATTAAACGGACTAGAATAAACACAGAACTGTGACAGGTATTGTCATCGCCTCTCACAGCCAATGAGTGATATCTCAGTTAATAGGAAAGCAAAGCCAGAGAGGGTCCTTAAAGGTGTCCAAACTTGAGCAGTGGAGACGAAAAATGTTTTTCTCCATGGTAAAACACAGATGAACAACCCAGCTTCTGAAGCTGTGGCATGGGATGCTGGTGACACTAGTGAAGGCGTGGTGGTTGGCCTCAAGGTGCTCCTTCAGGCATAGCATCAGGAGCCCCCCTTCCTGCCAGGGACATGCCAAACACTTCCAGCTGAGATGCTCTTGGCTACTATCATCCAAAGGATGGCAAAAAAAGGGTGGTAGGTGAAAAAAAGCTGGTGGGCAAGTACTGATAAGAGTGCTGAATAGTCAGCCAAATACTGGGAATATTTTTCAGAAGTTTTTGCAGTATGGGAGAAGGTACCTATCTGTCTGTCTGTCTGCTTCAGTAGATGCTTCCAGCTGCTGTTAAATGCTATAATAAGAACTAATACATGGCAAGTTATTTCCTTGTAATGTATGCAAAGGCTGTGCAACCTCCACAGGCACTCAGGTAAACAAGCCCTGCTTTGCATGCCTCATTTTTTTTCTGTCTAAATAAGCTGCAGTTTGTTCAAGGATCTCTCACTTTCCCCATGCCATATTATTTGCTGAATATTTTTTATTAGTGAGTTGGGGTTTTTTCCCCTGAGAGGAATGAAGTATTGCATATGGACTGCTTCCAAGATCAAAGCTCTTTAGTATGGTTAGCCTTTCTGCTCTTATTACTGATATTTATACAGATGTACTGGCAAAAACAAATTTATGGCAATATTTATTGGACTGAATTTGAGGTTATTTATAATGTGATTAGATGACTATTTATCAGACACGTCGTAGTAGCTATTTAACACTTCTATAGCTGTCTAGCTGTGATTAGCACATAAAGCAGTATTTATTGTATATGATCCAGAAAATGTTACAGGAAGAATAAATTCTAAGGGAGAATAACACAATCATCAGAGCAACAGAGGGACAAAGAACAAAAATGTAGTTTTAAGGAGCAGTTCTCAACTGGGCTTAGAGAGAGGCACATTTAGGATGTAAGGAAGTCCAGGTGCAGATTTAAAGTTCTCTAAAGTGCACCAGCACTCTACCTAACAGCTGACCTTTCCCTCATGAAATGGACATTTTTCATTTAGAAAAGGAAATGAGAATCATCTTTTTTTTTTTTTTTTGAGTAGTTAAAAAGTTCTATGGGAGTATTTTCTGTAGGGAACAGTTTCATGAAAATAAAGTGTTTCACAGGCAGGTGTTACTTTGACATTTTTAGTGTTTTGTGTTAAGGTGGTATTGACTAATTTTATTTCACTGTGATGGATTCAAATGGTAATTTTTTTTCCATATTGATGGTTTCTTAGCTCTGTGTTACACTGTTTCATGACAGTTTTCTACAACATCAGGACAGGAAGCTTTAGTTTTTACTACCATGTATAGGTTTTGGTTCTTTTTCTTATTTAAATCTTATTTAAGTCAGAAAATGAATGCACATATTGAATGTCCCATGAACAAATCTGAATGAGGCTTGCCTGCAAGAAAATAAGAGACTGTTAGAGCAAAAGCTTCCCAAAAGAATGATGAATTTCCTTTAAAAAAGAAAAACAAATCCTCTGCCTTCATATACAGACATAGGCCATCTTAAAATATTTCATCTTAAAAGTCAGTCTTATTACTTCTGTTTAACAGATAGACCCATTTCTGTGGGAGGATGTGGAGGAGAGAGGAAATGAGGCCACTGGAAAGTTTTGCAGGTGTGAGGGTGAAGCTGGGCAGCCCTCAGTTTCCGTTTCTCAGGAAGGTGCAGCAGGGGAAGGGTGGAATGTGGGGTGAAAGGAGTTCACCCTTTCTCTCATGTCTCCTTTTTGCACTTTCTTGTAGCAGCAGAGTGTCTTTGCAGACAGTGCCACTGCTGTGCAGAAGCAGCAGATCCCATCTCAGCTTTTGCCTTTCCAGTCTACTTTGAGTTGTCCACCCCAAGTCCCAGGAGGCTACCTTCCCTGCATTTGCAGAGCTAGCACATCGGTCAGCTAGCTGTTGTGGACCAATAAATATGGATTTATCCGTTGCTTCATGCAGATGGAAGAGCTGAAATACTCCAGATTTTAAATACTAGAATCTTGAATGGCACACAATGAGATGCTGAGTAGAGGCAGGAGTGCATGGGGGAAAACTCTTTGTCAAGATTATACATGGACAGGGAAGAGTTGTAATGGCTATTTATAAGAGTGTAGCTGCCAACTAAATTCAATCTATGACTGGTGAGAAATTACAGTAGATAATTCAAGGAGACTATACATTTTCTTAAATTCATTAGTTGCCTGCAGAGGGTTAAAGAGAACATAACTAAAAATAATTAAATAGGAATTACAGAGTTCAAACAGAATGTGCTGCTCTGCTCCCACAAAACTTCAAGGGAGACAAATTAGAAAGGATTATTAGCATATTCCACTTTTTCAACAGATCTTACAAGGAAGGAAAAATACAATAATGTAAAGGAGATGAAGATTCATATTTCTATAATAGCTGTACCAGCACTACCCTACCTGCAAAATTTATTCTCTGTGGGTGGTGATGCTCTTGAATATTTTTTCATTCCTTAGCCATCCTATTTTTTCCCTGTAAGCAGGTTTTTTGAGTATAGATATTAACCTGTAATCCTCTTAGCTAAAACTTTCTTTGGCTGAATTACACCTGGGCAAGGGTTCTTGCAGAGAGCAGCATGCAAAAGCCATCAGAAATACACTCACAAAAATCCATATTTGAGTTTGTTCATTCTAATTGTTCTCCCGAGGCTTGATCCAGAGCACAGACAAATCCAAAGGGAGTTCTCTGGGCTGTGGGTCAAGTTTTCAGGTCACCTGTACATGGCAAGTCGTGAATAATGAGCAGCATGCTGCATGGTGCCAACTCCTTGGGCCTTACCTTGATGATGGAGGTAAGAATTCAGTCACTAGTCTCACTAAGTGCAGTCTCAGGGCTGGTGGAGAACACTGCCTCTCACTCCTTCTGCAGCAAAAGGCAACACAGACTTTAATGATCAGCGGGCTGGTGTGTCCCAGTAATGCAGTTGACCATGCCCTGATTAACTGGTGCAAACTGTTCCACAGAATGTTTTCTCTCTAGAGTTACCTCTTTTATGGATGTCAGTGGTCTAAAAAGTTATTTAGAGTTACCTCTGGGGCTTGATATGATTACAAATATATTCCATGTGTAATTGTGAGTACTGTGATGGCTGATTTGTTCCTCCCTCTATAGGAATAGGCTGGGATTAATACATGTATTTTGCAAACAGAAGTACAGATAATGACAACTTCTTAGGGTGGACTTTATTTCTTCTCCTGGTTTTGTAGGTTGCTTTTCTGGTGTTCTTTTCTTTTTGTTTTTGGTTGGTTGGGTTTTTGTTATTGGTTTTGTGGGGGATTTTTTTTTTCCTTAAAAGAATCCTTTAAGCTGGTTTAAAAAGTTTGCTTTTGTAGACAGAAAGGTCCTTCCTTTAAGTCTAGATTAGGCATTCAGGTGGGAAACGGGATTTGGAGGTCCTGGCCCACTTTTTTGTGCCACTCTGTGCCATGGCCCTTTGTTGTCCTACCTAGATTTGTACTGCTTTGCTGGATTTAAAACTTTTTGGAGGTGGTTGTCATCTTTTGTGTTTTTTCTACAGATACCAACAGGGCATGGTCCAAGACCAGGGGTTCTGGACAGCACCATAGTAATCAAGATAAGGGTTTAGGAGCCTCTTGGTCTATCTCAAAACTCTGACCTATTTCCACAGTGCCAGAAACATGTCCCTGGTGAACTGCCAGCTTTTAGCACTTAGCATCTCCATCTCCATGGGTACACCTTCCTGGTGTCCCATTGTTTTCCATACACTGAGTTCTACCAGTGTCACAGGGATCTGGAAACTGAAGTGTAATTACCAAGCATAAGATTACTCTATAGAAAAAGAAATGTTCAAGCCTGGAAATAAGAGTTAATATGAAATTAATTTCTCTTACCTACTTTCCAAAGATGCCAACCTTCCTATTCCCTTGTCATTAATGTAGTAAAGCTCTGCTTTGTTCATAATTTACTACACCTTTCAATAAGCATTGTAATATTTGTGCAAGGCAAAAATATAAATCACTGTTGCCCTTCTTTACATTTTTTTTTTACTTTTCTGTTCCTTTCAAGGTCACTAACCTAACTTATAGCTTTCATCTGGTTTAAATATTCTGCTATTACCTTTTACACCCCGCTTCCTTATTCATGCCCATTTAGATATCTGCAGCTGCATCTTCTGAAGTAGCTATTGATCCATGTCTCCTTGCTGAAGGTTACTAACTTCATCAGCAGTAATGATACAAATTACATCTGTTAGGGTTCACTTGCACATCTTTGCTCGTTAGGAAGTGGAACTGTTTTCTGGATTTTGTTATTATTGACCATCTTTTCTGCCTACGGTATCTAAAACACAGAGAGAAAAATCATCTTCGGTAAAATATCCTCATTTTGACACTTTTTTAGGTTTTCAGTGTAGGGAGGCTAATCAATCCCTTCTGTCCCCCAGGAGCTTGAAATGTAGCTGGGTGTAAGGTCCCAGACCAGCAAAGCACTTAGGGATATCCTTGTGTAAACACATGATCAGTTCCATTTACAGTGTGATTCGGTGAGAAGTGCATTTAGGTGTAGAGTATCTCAAGGGATGCTGCTTCTTGCAAGGGCTGTGCAAGGCCAGGCTGTACCAGTCACAAATGCAAGCTTAGTCCAAGGTGTCTGGTATTCTTGCACTGGGCAAAGTAATTCTCTTCAAGTGTATTGCTTTGAGGGAGACTGTTGAGGTGCCCCCGCTCTAGAGTCATAGTGTGAGTTTGTGAGCCCTTGTCCTCTGCAGAGGCAATAATCTCCTAGGATGCTTCAGTTTCTTCTTTTTGTTTAAAAGGCAATGAAATTATTTAGAAGTGGGCAGAGTAATTGTCTAGGTCCTACAGGACCTGACAGCTGTGCTCACTGCATAATGAATGACTGGAGACATCATCCTATCTTCTGGCTTCATTGGTTCCTTGCTGCCACAGGTTCGCCATCCTACACCAGAAAAACACAGGTGAAGTGGAGTTCTGCTCTGGTTGTCTGCCAAGGAGCGAGGCTAGGACAGTTATCACAATGGCATAGAAGAACACAGAGTTAGAAGGCACTTGAGGAGGTAATTTCACCCACCCCCACACAAACTGCTTCTGACATGTATTTGTGTAATGTGTTTCTTTAACCCCACCAGCTGTAGAGAACCCTCAGCCTTCCTAGGTGACTTCCTCCAGTGCCTAATGGCCCTTGCAGTGGGGAAGTTATTCTAGTGCTGGACTTAGCTCTCCCTTGCCACATTTAAACCTCTCTCCGTGGGCTCTCCCCACGGATGTGTATAACAATTTATTGCCTTCCTCTTTGTGTAAATGAAGACTCTTATCATGTCTCCTCTAGACTAAATAGCCCAGATAGGAGGATGAAAGCTGGAATGGGGTGTCAGGGAGAAGGAGCTAGTGGAGGAAATCAGAGAGGGATTAATCCTGCTTCCTGTCCCTGCAGAAATGGACTTTTCCTTCTGAAGGAGAGGAGCTGTGGGAGGGGGAAAAGTGCTTCTTGGTGCTGGTGACACACTAATGCAGCTCTGTGGACTGTATATCTGATTGATGGGTTGCTGTCTTGCAGCCTAAAGTAGAGGAGCTTGTGCTTGACCCTCTGCTGATCTGGTACAGTCCTGTCCAGTCTGTGTTGCTTGGGAAATAAGGCTTTGCTTTCTTATACTGGTGAGGAGCACGTCCAACCCACGTGTTAGCTACTGTGAGATGTATCTGAGCTTCTGCATATTACAAAAGCTGTTTCTAGGTGCTGTGTGTATTATACAGTCAGATAAAATCTCACTGTAACACCATTGCCCTGCAGCAGCATCCGGGGCCCTGCCAGGGAACAACAGCCCTCTCCTCTGATGGTGAAACAGGGTTTCTGATGGGAGTATTGCCTTCACCACCATGGCCATGTTCTTCCCACCCATGCACCGGATGGAAAGCCACCCGCCACACACGCTGCCTACATGTGTTTCACAACTTGATTGCTGTTCATAAAAGCAGCACGTGGAACAGGCAAACGCTGTCTGATCCAAAACACCCCAGGGCATATTATGTCAATGTCACATCCATTAAGAAAGTACAGCAAGCACTCAGAGTGACTTCTGGTGTTCGTAGCCCTTTCCATTATTCACGTATCCTGTCAGAGCTGTAGCACATATACAGCCCTTGCATTGTAGCTGTCATAACCTGTAGGAAATAAAAATAGCTCCTAGCCTGCAGACTTCCAAAAGCATAAGGTGGGGGATAAGGGGGGGGGGGGTAGAAATTGTTCTTTGCTGCTTAATGGTCCCAAACATCTTTCAGTGACACCTTTTGCCTTGCTCTAAGCACTCCAGGAACAGCACATAAGGTGGAGCTGTTTTCCCTAGACTTCTGGTGACACGGGATTGCAGGTTTATTGACATCAGAAAAGGGCTGGCCTTGAAGGAAACAAAATATTAGAGGCTGTATGGGATAGCAGTGTAGTCCTTTGTGTTGCAATTGCATTGCAGACTAGCTCTGACGCTCCCAGCCCCTCTCCAGCTACCTTACTTGCTCACCACTCAGATGTTAAGATGTTCCAGTTCAATTCCGCCCTAAAAATATCTTGATAAATTGCAATCCATTTGATTTTCTTTTTATTAACTCTCCTTTCTCCTTCTTCCTTCCCAGAGTGACTTTGAAGATGACATTTGTATTAAAACCACATTTGCCCAGTTTTGTGAAGGGAGGAGGCAGGGGCAGAAGAGAAAGAAGCCCTTTTGTTCTCCTCTTTGTGGTTCCCCCTCACCTGCCAGGGCCAAGCTCCAAAATAATCCCTAACAGCTGAGGCTAGCTGGGGACATCTAATCCCGGAAAGCTGGCTCTGTATTCCAGCACCAGCCATTGCATTTGAGTTTTATCAACAGCCATTTACATCTAATTCCTCAGACCTCTGATAAACTGTGAGTATATCTACAGGCACATGCTTATTAATCTGAGCCCAAATGCTATTGACAGCAATGGCAATGTTCATGCTTCTTAAAGCTAAGCAAGCTTAAGAACTGTCCTGAGGATGTAGTGGGGTCTTTTGAGTGTAGCCTAAAGAGCCATGTCTATGGGACGCCCAAAAATTGTGATTCTCAGCCAAAGGGAGATCTGAGCCCCCTTTCCCTGATTCCCTGTGATGGAAAGATTGCTCTGTACAAATGGTGCATAAAGTATCTTGCTGAGTTTACTGAGACCTGTCCTGTTTGTTTACAGAAGGGGCATAAGGAGCATCCTGGCAACACAACAGAGAGAAATCCCTTGAGGTACAGCTAGATGGATGGGGAGATGTGGCAGCAATATGCTCAGTCAGAGAGAAATGCACCTTCCCAGGCTTGAATGGGGACCAAAGAGGGCGTTTGGTAAAACTGAGCTGTTTTATTTCTTCAGAGTCTGTCAGGAGGTATAATGTGCTGCTTTTCTTAGGGGAGTTTTAATTTTTTCAAAGACCATTCTCCAGTTAGCCCAAAGTATCTGTGACCTAGAGACAAAACTCCTTACAAGTTTTGCTGTTCCTCTACCTAGTAAGAAAATTTCCAGCATCTTCACTTTTGGTAGTGTTTGCTTTAAGACCATACAATTTTTGTTAAGAAAAAAGCTTTGGTTTTGCTCTTTGGCCAATTGAAATGAGTAATGAGAATGTTATTTGTACGAGATGAAGGAAATATTTTCTTTTCAATTATCTCATCTTACTAATTGATTACAATGGGACTGCTTGGATGTGTGCAGTGTGCAGCATCCGGCACCTCTGCTTGAAGCAGGGCTCCAGCCAAGGGGATATAGACCATCCCATGAGAGAAAACAAAAGTAAAAGCTGTCAGGTATTTAGAGCTGCTTGTCCTATGAAGCCAGCTTAACCTCCATGAGGAAATAATTTGGGTGTCTGAAAAGTACATGTCCTAAAAATATTAGAAGTTTCTGCAGAAGACAAAACGCTAGAGAATACTGGTAATTAAAAACATAATCTAGTAATAGGAAGTTAAAAAACTGATTAGAGAGATCTCCTTCAATAGGTGTTTTGTGTTGTTCAGTGCAGACATGACTGATAGCCTCCTGGCATAGAAAGTACTTGCTATAGATGAAAAGTAATAATATAAATCCCAGTATGTCTGAATTTAAATCAGAAAAAAAAAATGATTAGTGTAAAGGATTGCAGTATTACATTGCAGTTCCCTTGAGATGCAGAAAACCAAATCTCATATTTGAAAGTGACTTGGATGTAATCTTCAAATGCTCATGGCTGAAAATGTTTCCTAGATGTTTTTTCCAAAATAGACATTGCAAGACATCAGCTATGTCCTGAGCTGATTTCAAAACCATGGCAAATAATTTTGTTTCACATAAACACAGAAGAAAATGTGTCATCAACAGAAATGAACAGGGGAAAAATTGTCCATGTCAATGTGTCAAAAATGGAGAAAAGGCTTAAACAGGAAAGCTGGAAAAACCAGCTCGGAGATCAATGTCATTCCCAGCTCACCAACCCATGCATGCAGTGTGAGTGGTTATGATCTCTTCCCCCCCTCAACTCTGACAGCCCCTCTTACTGCTGCCTACCGCCAAGAAGTAGGTCAGAAACCTATTTTTTGTGTCTATTCTTCTGAGGCCACATCATGGTCCCTAACCCTGTGTGAATAGAGGAAAACCTCTGAAGAGAGGCTATGAGACCAGACCAGTCCTGCGCCACACTGGGGTGAGCAGGGCGACCTGTCCCAGGATCACACTACAGTCAGTGACAAGAGGGAAAAATGATGTCTCCAGCACCAGGGATTGCCTCTGGGACTGCCCATCTCCCTCTACTTCCTGTGTAGGGATTTTAAAGGAATTAGAGACTTAGTCTGTGGTTAAATGCCTAAACTTAACAAGATGAATCTGAGCCAAACAATGTGGAACGTGCCAGCCCTACCCAGGAAACTTGCGTCCAAGAACTGCAGAAGGTTTTGGTTCCTCACCCAGCTCTGTGGTCTGAGTTTGAGAGCAGCTTTGCAAACACTCATGCTGGTGGCTGAGATGGGGATGAACAGGGACATAAGGTGGGAGCAGGGAGCTGGGAATGAAGCAGAAAGAATAGCATTGTGAGTGCATGTTTAGTGCTCCTGAGCTGAGAGCTCCCTGTTTCTCCTGCTGTCCCTCAGGATTACAGATTTTACCACCTCTGCTTGCTAACATCCTTCTTTGCTCTGCAGGTAGCAGCTGCTCTCCCTCCCCATCATTGGCCAATTGGTTAACTCAGTTCAGTGAAATTCAGTAATTGTTTTCAACTTGTACTTACTTTTGAAGTTTGCTAGAACATGCTATGAAGCTGACCTGATTGTCCCACTATATCATTAAGAAATTTTTAAAAAATTCATAATTAAAATGAAAATCCTGTCTCTCCTTATGGAGTTGCCCTATTTGTATCTCTGCGTCATGAGTCCCAAAATCCTTTTCTCACTGCCTCACTCCTCTCCTTTCAATGCAAAGCACAGGCTTGCAGGGACATGGTTTTGCCATCTCGGAGCCCTGCGACCTTTGGAGGACAAGTGATCCATCTCCCTGTGGGAGACTTCGTGTTCTGCTGCTGGTCAACAAAACACTGTCCTCAAGTGAATAGTTTTACAAGTGGCAAACCCAGCTAATGCTCCTGCCTCAGGGCACAGCACTGTCCTAAAACTCAGCGTTGCCATCTGTCACTACTGAGGTGAGTTGCAGGAGATGGTGAACAGGAACATTAATCGCAATGTGGACCTCTAATTACATTTCTTTAAAATATCTGCAGGGTTCACTCAGGCCCTGTACTGCTTTATCTGAGGGAATTGCAATCTCTGTGACATGAAAACAAACTATGAAGCAGTTGCCTCATCCTTCTACTTCTAGCAGAACTTGAGTCTAGCTTTTCAGACCAATTTTTCCCTTTTCACAGTGCATCTGTCAAGATTCTCTCTCTGGAAAAGATCAGAGCAAACGGGGACTGAGGAGAACAAAAGCTGACCCAAACCTTTGACCTAAACTTAACATAAAGCCTAATGAAACCTTAGAGGTTTGTAAATGTTCATGAAACATTTCCACCTCCTGCTCCCTTCTCCTTTATCTTCAGTTTCTTTATACTTCTACACTTAGTGTTTCTAATTGAAAGTCTAATTAAAAGCCCCACTAAATTAATGGAAATACTCTCACTGCTTGCAGTGGCTTTTGATTCAGCCTCCCAAAGAAAGGAAATAATTTCTTTAATGAAAAGTGTCTTTAAACTTAAGAAGAACTAAAACCTGGAAAGAGATAAGGAAAATTAGAGGTCAAATGCAATTTTCCGGCATGTGTTCTGGATCTGAACCACACCCATAGCACTGATATGGATATTGTTAACCCAGGAAAATAAAAATCACTGTACAGAGACAGAAATGCTGAGCAAACAGTGAACCATTAAGCTATAATGTCTGCTTGCAACAGCTAGAAATTTTGCCTTTCTTTACTGCCAGCTTGTGCTGTAGGAGAATATCACTGGTATTCAGCTGGCATTTAACCTGAAGTTTCCATTTGTATGTGTGAAATTGGGTCTTTCCTTTTGTACCAAAACTGCAACAAAAATGTCAATCACATGAAAACTTTGTTAGGGAAATAACTCTGTTACTGATACAGTTTTTAGCTTTTAAGGTGACTTTTTGTCAGAGGAGGGTAAAAATCTACAGTTTATAGGACTTAGTAACACCTTAGCTTCCCTGAACAATGCATTAGATGGTCAGTGTTCTTGTCTGAGTTATATTATGGATTCTTGGATGAGGCACTTGAGGGTTGGTGAAACCAGCTCAAGAAGAGGTTGAGATGTGGCTTTTCTTGGATTGCTGTTGTTGCTCTGTCATTTGGTAGTGACAGTTCCAATGGATTGCTGTTGACAATTTAGAGCTTGGTCTCCTCTAAAGCACTGACCTGCCTCGAGCTCCTATTTTGCATGTACAAATTGGATATTTTGTGTGTGCAGGCTGGTGTGGCTGCATATTTTGCTTGTGAATACATGCATAGCTTATCTAGAGAGTTATTTCCCAATATTTGTGTAACAGTTTTGATTTCCACAGTCACTTCACAGAACAGTGTGTGCTCCAGAGGCTGTTACTTGGTCTTAATGGAAAACAGTTGTGGGAAATGGTCCTAAGAAGACAGTGTTAATAAGCAGCATTGAGCTACTGCTCATTCATAATGTTTCTGTAAATTTGCATTATTTTATTCTATTCACATGCTAATTTTACACAACACATGGGAGTTTTGTCATTTGCTCTTTTTCATTTTTTTTTCCTTTTTCCCCTCTCTTACTAGATTTTATATTTCTGAACTCCTCCAAAGTATTCTCCATTGTCAAGTCTGGTGTCTGCCAGCAATATAATGGCTGACTCTCCGAGTGCCTGACAGCAGAGATAGCATAGCCTCACTGGAAGACCTTGTGGTGGGCATGCTGAAAGGCTTGCTGCCTTCGGAGCATCTGCTGTGTGACTTTGTATTTGGAGTGTTGGTTGCTCCTGTCTATGCACTAAATGTTGTTCATCTCCTAAAGGAAATATGGATCTTGACTCAAACATGCTGGCTAAGGTCTGTGGACCATCCAGTGTAGGGTAGCAGAGCAGTCCTCTGGACAGAGAGATCAGGGACAGAAGATATGATCTTTCTTTTTTCAGCCCAAAATAGAAGGGAAAATTCTATGTGTTGGCCCAGTGACAATCTATTTTGACTGTCAAAACTTAGAAATCTTGTCTTTTTCTCCCCACTCATCTTGCAGATATTTTTTCATTGGCTTCAAAGGTTCCACTGCTATGTTTTTTATAAAAATTTGGTTTATCTGTTTGTAGAAATTATACAGGGCATGAATTACTGGAGAAGAAGCAAAATGTACCAGACACAAACTCAGCGCATTCTCTGTAGCTCATATTCTCTGAAGACTCATTTGTCTTTTCCTCCTTTTAAATATTTCCTGTCTTCTTTCTGGCCTGATCTTATTATTTGTTTCATTGGTTATTTGTTATCCAACACTTGGTGAAATATCAAGGAAATCTTCCTGACAGGGAGCTTTCTTAAGGGAACAACAACAGCTTCTTTTCTTTGGAGACCTGAAACCAAGACAAACCCAAATATTGTCTTTGCTGAGGCAAAGCTGTTTGAGGGATGCAATGCGCTGTGCTGGACTCAGCTAGTGAGGCTTGTCCAGTTGGGCTTTTCTTTGGTCTTTAAAGGGTTTAATGTGTCATTTCTCCTTATAAAACTTGCCTCACTGCTGTGACAGTGGTCAAGTGGGTAGTGGTCAAGTAGGCTTAGTGGACTGAGCTTCTGTCTGGTGTGAGCTTGTGTCCACACGTGTCTCCATGGAAGTGGTAGGCCTTCTCATCCAGGGGTAGAGAGGTCTTTCTGCCTATGGCCAGCCCAGACAGTCATCAAAATGAGCAAACTGCATGCTTTCATCTCTCCTGAGTCCAGTTTCCTCAGCCCAGATGCGATGAGCTTAGACCCAGTCTGAACCTCAATAAACTTTTCACTTTTGCAGTTTCACCAAAGGTTTGACTTTGCTCTGAGATTATCCTGACATTCAGCTACTTCAGGACTGTTGGGTTCCTCTCTGTCTCCTTTCCAGCTGAAAGTTTATAGCTGAGCTGCACAAGCGTGTCCTAACTTCACAGCAAACTCAAGCAAAGGCAGCTCCAGCTGCAGCTCACAGCCTGCCAGAGAGACTCCCCTGGCAGGTCTCCGACGAGCCTGTTACTACAAGCTCACCCCAAACGACAGTTCTGGCAAGCACAAAAATTTGCATGAAGTTCATATTAGTTCAACATGAGCTCACGTTGCCAGCAGTTCAGTAGTTCCTTCTAACTGCTTGAATCTGAGTCAGAAGATCTAAGCACACTTGCCACACAGCTTCTCTGAGAAAGCCATGAAGGTAGGCGAGCCTTTAGTTTCCACAAATATCATGGTGCAGTCTTATAAGGATTGAAGGTTTTTAAGTCTTGTCACCTCTGCAAGATGTAATAGCATCTACTTGAACTTCCAAAACAGAATAGAATCAAAGAATCATTTTGATTGCAAAAGACCTGTAAGATCATAGAGGACATAGAAGAAGTAGGTTTATAGAACAGTTTTAATTTCCATTCACTGATTCAGTGAGGTCTTGTAAAGTCTTTCTTTTGTTTTGTTTTTTTTTTCTCTACTGCTTTGATTGCATGCATTAAAACACAGCTTGTTCTGTCCCATAAAGTTGTCAAAGGAGACTTTTTACTCAGGAAAGAAAAATCCATGTTAGGTGAGCTTTTTGGCTGATGTTTGGTTTCTTTTTTAATCTTGAAAGAAATTAAGTCAGTTTTCAGTAGGTTTTTAATATATATATGCAATTATTAGCAACATAGCTGATGCTTTCCCTCCTCTTCTGACTTATGGGGAACAAGGGTTAATTATTGTCTCACCCCTTGTGCTGGGTGAATCCTGTGTATTTTAGGCTGAGGCTAATGAGCCAACCTCAGTTCTTGACTAGATCCAGAGCAAGACAATAGCAGATCCTGTGTGATTACAAGACAAAGTTTTTTCCCAGTGAGGGTGTCAGAGCACTGGAACAGACTGCCCAGAGAGGTTGTGGATTCTCCTTCTATGGAGATATTCAAAACTCACCTGGAAGTGTTTCTGTGTGACCTGGTCTAGGGAATCCTTCTCTGGCAGGGGGGTTGGACTGGATGATCTTTTGAAGTCCCTTCCAACCCCTAACATTCTATGATTCTGTGATTCCACAGCTCCCCACAAAATTCTGCATTGTAGAAGGTAGTATCATATCCAACAACCTGGTCTGGTACCTGTTCACACACAACCTAGAGATGTGCCCCCAGGCACTAGACCCAGGACCACTTCCATCCTACTGGAAAGGGCTCTCCAAAGAGGAAGCAAAAGTCTTGCTGGTGCCACACAGAACAGAGAGTGGTTTTGTGGGGATGACTGTGGGAAGGAACATCCATGGGAAGGGGTGGCTCCTGCCCAGCCCTGGGAATGGGAGGCATGTCCACAGTGGGAGGCAGCATTCACAAGGCTCCTGGCTCTCACCATTGAGCATTGTTCAGAACAAACGTAGATGCTGTATATGAATGTAAAGCTCAATTTTGTGGTTTTTACACCCACTGCATTTCTTGGAGTTGACATTTTCTGGAACTTTAGGGCTTTTTATCTCCAGGCTGTTGTTTTGGATTTTTTTTTTCTCTTGTTCATTTTATAGAAAGCTAACAGCCTGTAGTTTTGCGTCTACATAATAAAGTAACATGCAATCAAATTGATCCATGCTTGTGTCAAAGCAGCTGTGTGTAATGATGTCCTCCACTCAGAGGTGCACAAACCTGGAGGGCAGTGGGGGTACAAGTTCAGTTTGTGTAGCATGGTACAGCTGCACCATGACATTGTTTGGGTCAGTGCTGAGAATTCTGGAGGAATTCCCTGGAGAAATGTGGTGTTGGGGGAAAAAAAAAAAAAAAACACCAACCAAAACTGCCCATTTCACTCACTGTTACACGTTGTGCCCAACAGTGACAATGAAGTGACTTATTTTTCAGAAATGCCTTGGGTCAGCTGTGACTGAATGGCACACGGGCTGGTCCTTGTTCCTGATAGTGCCAGGTGGAAGAAGTGCTGCTAAAGAGACACAGGAAAGAGAGGGGAGGCAATAAGAAAGGCCACTGAGGGCAGTAGATATTTAAGGTAAATGCAGTCTCATTCATACCAAAATTTCAACCCTTTGTGATAGCTTCATAGCTTAAAAGAAAAAGTATTTTTCTGCTTTCTTGGGAAAACTGACAAGCTCTTTACTCCTCCTGCTCTCTTGTGGAAGGCACTCAATTAAGATTTGTGCAAAGCATTGATATGAGAGATGTAGTGCTCGCCTCTGAAAATCAGATTAATATTTTCTTTGAGGATGGAAAAAAGATGGGACTGTCACCCTTTTTCTGGGAATTTCCAGCCAAACAGATTCTTTTTATATTTTAATTCATTTAAGTCGTCTGCAGCATGGATCATTGGATCCCCTTTTAGGGCATGAGATGATGTGTGTGGAAATGCCAGGCAGGGTTGATTTTGCTCCACCATCATCAGATGTGCAGCTTCAGCTGACATCATTGGTCAAAACCCTGAAAAGTATCCTCAAACTCTGATGCACCCTATTCTACCATGATTAAAGGTGTCCCTTCCACCTTTACAAGCCAGAATGGTGGGGTTTGGCGTGTGAAGCAACAAAATATGACAGAGCCAGCTGGAAGAAGTTAGTAGAAGGCCCAGGCAGGCATGGATGGACATTCCCCATTGGTTGAAGGTTTCTAGACTAGTTTACAAGGACAGGTTAATTTCCAAATCTCTTTTCCATTAGACATTCACATGTGAAGTCAGGTAGCAGATATAAAGGCTGACACCAGAATATATGCCTAGCTACTTGATGTTTATTGTATACCATAATTATAGAAACTTACTCTTTGGACTGACAGCATTTTTCAGCCACAGACTACTTTATAAATATTAATCTCACATCAGCTATTTGTGTTGAATATTGTCTTATTCAGCAGATGATGTGAGCCAATGTTATCCTGCTTTTGTACATGGCAAACCAGAAAGATTAAGTGACTCACCAAAGGTCAAGGAACATGTCCAAGAGAAAACCTAGTTAAACTTGGGGATTACTGCCTCCCAGTGATCAAGGTATCTGTGCAATGCTTCTGAGATAATTATGTGTACCTACAATAAATGAGAAATGGTACAAGCTCAGAAGGTTACTCATTCACCCCTGTGAGGGACATTTTCATTGTACGGTACTGCAAAGCCAGCAGGTCGCAGTGCTTATGGACAACGTTTCCATGTTCGTACTTGTGCAAGCCCAATGGACTTCAGTTACTTCAAGGAGAGCTGGATCTTCAGCAGGGGATTAATGCAAGTCTAGAGTTATGATAAGCTTGTGATTTGGCAAAAATGGTCAAATTTTTAACTTGTTTGACCTCTCCTCCTCACTATTGTCCATTAGCTGAAAGGGATTATTACTGATGGAACTATTTCCCAAATATTGGGATAGGCTACATAACAGGGACAAGCAGTTGTTTGTCCAAGTGACTTGTACAACAAGAAGTTTTGAGGTAAAAACACCTTCAAAATTGAACACTGACAGTATAGTAGCTTTAAGAAACTAACTATCCCTTAGATAGTTAAGTAAAGTTCAGGGGCAAAAAAAAAGAGTTTGCATTTAAAAATTGCCTAATAATAGAACAAATGTACTTGTACATGGGAGAAAGGAGAAGCCAGGCCTTTTGTTCCTGGACTTTCTTCTCTTACATTGCATTATGAATGCCATTCGAGGAAGCAACCTCTGCAGCATAGGTCTAATTGCTAACTAATTATATTTCAACAAAAATGAGCAGGGTCCCAGATTTTACTTGGCTTGGATGTTTAAAGGCAAATTATAAGTTATGTGATAAAGCAACAGAATCATTAAACATTGATTTACATGTTTATTTTACTATAAGAAATGAAATTTTTATTGGAACAGAATTAAACAGAGGTTTATGTGTTTGTATTCCCCATAGCCTTTTAAACTCTGGTAATACAGCAATATTCATAAATCATACCAGAGTTTTCAAATTTCTTCAGGAGTGACCTAGGCAAGAAACCCTTAACAACTTGCTGAGAGACACTGAAATTAAATTCAGCTGCAATATCATTGTGACTAATTTATGACTAGTTTGGTTGCTACAAAGATACAGTTAAAGAAACAGAAGAACATGGTGAGGATAAGATAAAACATGGGGTTAGTATCATGTAGTTAGTCCACTAGAAAGGTTTGTTCTGCATTTCATCACTTTATTGAACATGGCAAACCAGTCTGTTCCTTAAGAAAGAGGAAATTTTATCTAATGAAACATGTAAATATTAGGCCTTCAACCAAGCGAAACAAAGAAACCACTAGATATGAAATTAAACCTTTAAAAAGCTATTGAAAGACTGTTCCTTTTGACATGAAATACATTTGTGCCTGTGTATGAACATGTATGCAGCACCACCACACACGTGTGCTCTCTCCATGTGTATGTATAAATACACACGTGCTCATGGCTCATGTACACAGTCTCCACTTTAGACTAAGCTTAACAGTAAAATATCATTAAGGTTGGGAGAGACTTTATTTGGAACAATTTGAACCAAGTTTCTGTAATGTCCAGTGTGCCTATTACCCATTTTCATCCCATTGCAGCTTTTGAACTTCCTGCAAGGCTCATTATGGCAAATTGAGATTGATGACAAAGTGCAACATTTTGAAATTATTAAAGGTATTTGGTTTTCCTTTAATTTCTTTTGCCACAGAATGAAAAGGATGAAAAATGATTCTTTTTTTCACAGTAATTATATGTCTGACTTCTCAGATTTTATAGGGGCAGAAAATTCCCTCCGAACTCTGTGTGTGTTGGGATCCAGTTCATGTTGTCTTGCTTTATGCCACGCTGGCATCATCATCATCTGAGGAGTGGATTTCTTTCTGTCCTTTGCTGGTTAAGATCAGGGAATCATTTCAGGCAAAAGATAAAATATTTTTTGGTTATGTCTTTTCACTCCATCTGTCTTCATGTAAGTGCCTTCCCATTGCTGTTGAACCATTTAGGATATCAAGTCTCTGAAGGTGACTTTCTCCAGGACTTCTCACCCAACTGACCTCTTTTCCATCAACACCCAAAGGGCTGACCCTTGACCAAAACACTGTAGGGCCAAGCCTCCCAAGATCATCTTCTTCCCAGCCACTCTGTATGGTGACATCTTGGCATGGTACACAGAGAAGCAGTTTACAAGAGCCCCTATGGCTGACCAGAGATCTCCACAATGTCCTAGTCATCCTGCTGTCACATCTCTGCCTATCACCCAGCTGACTGATGGCTGGGCCCATGACACATTGCTAATTCAGAGAGTGTCCTCCCAGTACTGCCCATACAGCGATTGCAGTGAACGTGTAATGCCCATGGCAAGTATTCCACCAGCAGCAGCATGAACTGGTGCACTTGCTATTTCACATGCAAGGGAAATGAGTCGCAGCTAACAACATTGCACATATCCATTAGGTGGGAAAAGCGTAAATATTTCTGTAAACCCACCAGGGAATTGATTCATCTCAGCCTCCACTAATGGTGGATTACCCTGGTGCAATTGGTAGGCATATACAGCCAGAATGAGAAAGTACTGTGGTTTCCCTTAAAGTGCTGTGGTGGTTATTGCTGATAGTTACTGCCTTTGTGAAGTATTAACACGTGGTTATAGTGCAGTCATGTAGCAAAATTATAGGGGCCTGTAGAATGTTACTTAGCAACACTTGCTAATGTTGAGGCGGTAATGAAGAAATGGAGTAAAAGAAATAGAGAGATACTGGCGTCATAAAATAAACTGTGGTGCGACTTGAGAAAGCTGTTCTGAAGATAAAGATGTCTATTTCTCCTTTTGCTGTGTGAATATTGTAGAAGAACTTAAAAGCTAATTTGAAGCAACACATTTGAAATGTCTAAGTAAAAGAATCAAGCATTACTTTTTTACTTTTTTTTTTTTAATCGTTGCTGTTGCCTGGGAAAAGCATCAGAATTGCTGGGCTTTTGAAGATCCTCTCCCTGTCTTTTCAAACCTATTTTGAGGCACTAGCTGGCCAATTAAAATAATCTCTCCTTTGGAAAGCCAGTGTTTGTCAGAGTTAAGAATGAGGACTTCTTTCTACTACATCTATTTTCCCTATTCATTCATTTACCTAACTTCCTCCACCATTAATCAAGTGCCTATAAGCATATCTCAAGGAAAGGGTACGGCTATAAAAACAAAGGCAGACATTTCCAGTTACAGATGAACCTTCCACATGCTACAGAACTGTCTCAGGCACTTATCTTGGTTTATCTCCACCTGTTTAAATTGGAAAACTCATAAAAATCCATCTCCCATGAGATTTCCAAGGTTTCTTGATTTCTTTTGGGTCTGAACTGCCACAAGAGATGCATTTCTCAGAGCACTTCTGAGCTGCTGCCAGGAACAGGGAATGCTGGACTGTGCCACTTAAAAAAAAAACAACACACAAACCACAAAAAAAAAGTTTTCTTTGAAAAGTCACCAAATTTTATAAGCTTTAAAAAAAAAAAAAAATGGCCTACTTCAGTCTCGGGTCTGATAAAAGAGCTGCTCTGATTTATTGGTGTCAAAGAAAGTATGTTTGGGTAAAACATTATTTTGTAATGGAAAAAGTGTCCATGGAAGCACTGCCTACCAGTCCTGCTTGAAGTGGATGAGGACAGAGCCTTTAATACTGGAGAAAAGGAAGACTGCTGAAGGTGTTGTAAGTAGAATGTCATCTCTTAGTATCCCAGAAAAAGGTAGCTGTGAAGTCAACCTCAGCAACATCCAGGGTTCTTCTGATTCAATAACAGCTGATATTTGCCTCCTTTACACCTCACCATGGCCTTGCAAAGCAAATGGAAAGAAGTTTCTTATTCCTATTCCACCAGGAGTGCTGAGCCATGAACCTGGAGTCATGGTCTGGGCAATGTTTCACAAGAGAAACTTTTTGTATACATGAATTTAATAACATAATCATATTCTCCAATTGGTAACACAGTTGCTTCCTGCTGTCCTTTAATTTTGCACTTTTTCTTTTCTCACTGTAAATGACAAAGTCATTTTATTTTGACTAAGTTCTTGCGTTACCCAGTGCAATGCATGTTCTTGTCCCACCAAGACAAGAAAAAGGAAAATCATCACCCTTCTGAATAATTTTTAATGGGAGATGTTTGTGCAAAGGGAGTCCTTACAAAGACAGCTACTCATGATCTTTCTGAAACAACCCTGTTCATTTTGCCCCAAAACATACAACCAAGATGACTTTTGGCTTTAAATCTGCTTTATGACCCTTTGAGATGCCATTAAGACTACAGCTGGGGCCCTTAACAGGATAAAAGTAGTAGCAAATACAAATTTAATTTGGTGAACTAGGATAAAAATGTTATGGAAAAAACAAAACTGCTAGGAAAATTCTAACATGAGAAATAATACTGGGATTAGGAGAGTTCTCTGCACCTATACACATAACTTATAGCAGATGTTCTGCCTGCCCACTTTTGGCCAACTACTCTTGTTCAAAATGTTTCAGACATTAAAAAAAGGTGGTCCTCATTTTGTAACTTTTAGCAGTGTTTATTTTGGGTAAAGAAAATTGTCTTCTGTCTTAAGATGTTTAATGATTATTTGAAAGCAGCTTGATGAATAGAAGAGAATGTACTCCCACTTGGTGCAAGTGTATTTTTGGAGCAATTCATAATAATTAATCTTTGTCTAAGTGGAATGCATTAATTTCTCCTACTGCTGGTGACTGTACCTCTGTTTCTTTTCCTAAGTTAGATGGTTCTGCTCCAGAGGCATATTTGCTGATTAAATTGGACCACGACCGGGCACTCAGGTTATGTCACCGTTATCCGAACGATCTTTTAAGGAACACAGAGTACTTGTTTTTGCAGCTATCGCCTGCTCCACATTTAATCACAGACCTTTGTAGCTTGTTATTTCTAGAATTCAGATTACTGCAATTTAAAAGCCTCTCTGTCCTTGCCAGTGCTCAGTGACATAAAATAAACCTGCACGTTAAGAAAAAAAACAACAACAACCCAGAACTTGTCAAGTTGCACAGAGAGAGGGACACGTGCTTTGTGGTGACCTTCAAACGCCTTCTGCAGCACAGCTATAAAGGGAAAACTTATCATTTGCTAATATCTTCCCTGTAGCCAGAACTTTATTGTTGAGAATGCTGTTAGCCACAGCAGTGCCCACGTGGCAGGGGGGGTCCTGATGTGGTGGTCCTGATGTGGTGGGGTCCTGTGGTGTGGATGGGTTGCAGGCACTATCAAGAGTGTCAAGAGGCAGGGAGAGGGGGAAGGGGAACAAACCAGAGGAAGCGATTTCCTGCAGCTCCCTGCTGCTCCTTGGTGGGAGCAGCCACCAAACCCTGGGTTTAGACCGGGTTTGATTCTCCCGACCCTGCTGTGGGCTGCCCAACATCCCTGGGGTCACTTGTGGCAGGCTGCTGAGCCACCATGGCACAGCACGCTGCCTGTTGCTATCTTTGTCCCGCTGCTGCCTCCTCCTCCTCCCAGGCACTGAGGACTGTGGCAGGGATGCAGATTGAGCCGGCACAGCCTCTGCAGCCCTTTTTTAGTAAAATTGCTTTGTCTCGAAAGAGCTGCAGAGCAAAGCCTGCTGGTCCCCACTGCCCCCCTCCTTGCACTCGGCGCAGTGGAGGTGCCAGCCCAACATGCCAGAAATACTCCTTATCCTCAGAGACAGAGCATCCTGGGGCCCCACAGCCTATATCCCACCCCAAGCCCTAGCACAGCATCAAGCTTACCCAGAATCACAGAATCATTACGGTTGGAAAAGACCCTCAAGATCATCTAGTCCAACCAATAGAAAGAGCAGCCTGTCCTCCCTGCCCCATCAGGTCTCTCTCTGGTGAGGCCTGGTGGCAGTATTGCTCCTGTATTCACTTTGTGGCATCTAAAGAATGGACAGAAGCCATCAACACTTTATTTATTTTATTTTATTTTATTTTTTTGGCCTGGGATAACAAACAACTTGCATGCAGCTGTAAACCACTACACCCAGGGCAGGATTTCACTGGCTGCAGGATGAAAAACACTGATCAGTGTTATTTGTTTCTTCTGTATCTGGTTTTACCTTTTCCATGCTGGTCCTGAGCAGCTCATGCTGCTGCTGCTAGGGCATGGCCAAGGGTGCGAGGAAGGAAAATGACACAAAGTGGTGATTGGAGCTCAATTACCACTATTAGTTGCTGAGTTTGGTTGTGCTCTGTTCCCAGCTCTGATCTCTTCCAATCTCCAAAAGACCTTGGCCCTAAGGCTTTGCCAGTATTCCATCTCCTAAACAAATACTTTACTTTCTCTGATACCTCCTACAGGTCAGATGACAGATTGAAGTAGGGCTGACTGGCATTAAATAGCCCTCAGTGGAGATGCCTAAACAAGGCAGTGGGCAGAGGGAGAATGAGGAGTGGGTAGATTGTTGGGGTGGTTGTGGCAATCAGGGAGATGCTGGGAGTTAATGAGCTGCTAACGAGGCTGATAAGGAACCTGTGGAGAAAAATTAAGTGAGCAGTAACCCCACTTGGTTGGAGATAGGGTGTGGAGGTTTATAAAGAAGTGAATAGGGCATGTGAGGCAGGTATGAAATTAGGGAGAAGAAGACAAGGTTGGATAAGTGATGAGGGCAGGACTGTTGAGGTTGTAGGTAAGAAAGAACAGACTTACGTTCACAAGTCTAATGAGCTGATCTGTTGCCTATCAGGATGTTGTTTTCTCCAGTGCCTGATTGGAGCTCAATGTTCCTAGTTCAGCTCTAAGCTCTGGTGAAGGGTCCCTGTCTTTCCCTAACCTTTCCAGAGATCATATGCATCTCTGCCAGCATATGGGGCAGGTGTGTGCACATACACTGTGTGGCTGGAGGTTTAATGCTAAGTGTGAAAGTGTTTTGGGGGAATTGTGCTGCACATCTTTGGTGATGTGACAGGATACTGCTGTGTATTTAGGCAGGTTTTGTCTTTTTGTTTATTTGGGTTTTTTTTTGTTTTCTGTGGGTCTCCTGTCACCTTAGGTGGCTCTGCTTTAGTGCCAGATCCTGGAAGAGGATATTATCTGTCAGATTTCTCTTCGTATGTGATGGGAGGTGAGTCTGAGGTTTCAAGGTAAGGCAGCGTGGTCCAATGATTAAGGTCTTATGTATCTGAATGCTCTCCCAGTGAGCTGGATTTGGTTTCTTCAGTTTCCTGAACTAAACTCTTTCAAGATGACTACTTCTGTGGTTTTGGCCAAGGTTTGTTTTCTGCAGCCATTGCATGTTCCAAATCACAATAGATATTAATGAAAGTTGAGTTTTGCATGATCAGTGTAAAGGTCTCTGAGCAACAAGTTTTCTGGGCAGTTTGGACACCTCAAAATTAGTAGAAGTTTTGTACTTGATTTTCATTATTTTTTTATCTCCCTCTATTTTCACAACACATGATTCAGCTGCAGGAATACTTATGCTGATTTTGGAGGACCCAACACTAAGTAGTACAGAAAACCATGAACAATTTTTCTTATGTGCTCAAGCAACATGCAGACAGGCATAGTGTAATGCAATAAAAAGAAGTGGAAAACCAAACATAAAAATCATTAAAATGTACTCTCTACTCTGTGGAAACAAGGGGCAGAAAATGCTTAGGAAGATCTTTGTGAATTTAGCTGCTGTTGCTGAACTTCTGTTAGTGTAAAGATGGTGTTTGTGTAGTAAGTGTAACCAAGTCCATGTAAGTCCTTGTACTTTTGAGTAGATATGGTTCAATTTCAGCCACTCATCTGACACTGGATCATATTTATTCTGACATTACGTGTTATGTTATGCTGTGAATGAAACAGTCATTTACAGACAGAGTAGTTTATACTTGCCTTGAGGTACGGTGACATTACCAGGCCATATATTAGGGTCTGAAGATGGCTGATCAGTTTCTACATCTCTAGACCCTGCTGGGAACATGAACTGTTAACATGAATGCTCATTCTTTATGTGTTTTCCACTGAACCCATTTAAAAGCATCTCTGTTACTCTGAATTCTTCCTTATTTGTCATAAAGTGGAGGAAAAAACACCAAAAAGGAATTAACAAGAGGATTTTCTTTGTGACTTCAGTCCTTCATTAGGAGGTTTATGACCAGGCTTTGGGAAGGCTTTCCTTGAATTATTTTAAGGTTCTAACGATAAAGAACTTTGGGAGGTCATGCACATAGGGGATTTAATACCCATTCAGAACCATCTGGCATTAGATTACATGCAGAGAAAGGACAAAATCTGGCAGTAATATTCATCTCCATTAACCCAGAAGAGAGGCTGATATGATTATCACAGAGAAAACACCAGGAAAAGCTCTTAATAGACCTGGGCTAAAATGGTTTATAAAACCAAAGACTGCTTGAAGAGTGGATCTACTCTCATTGAGTGCATTTGCTTTGGGTTTTAATTTGTATTTCATATCTCTTTAACCTTGACAACAAATATGTTAAGGTATAAAATATTGCTAGGGTGACAGACTGTGTTTGTAGCTCCTAACTTATTCTCTGAGTGCAGTCTTACTAGTGTAAGCATAATGATGGAGTAGAGCCCAGTCATGTTTTGCTTCTGTCTCTTCTCAAGAGCATCACTGAGATCGTGGCCCCAGTGACATCCTCAGCAAAATTCCCACTGATGCCAGTGGTCACAAGATAATCTTCCTTTACACCATTCCTCCAAGATCCCAAGCTAGCTATGTGCTTAAGCATAGGCTTGGCCTGAAGCACACCGACTAGCAAGGGTGTTTGTTGCAAACCCTGTTAAGAGAGAGAAGAATGCCAGGGAGATGGCTGCTTCTCATCCAGGTTAACTGTCTTTCACCCTAACTGCTGGGCAGGCTCCCTTCAGCCTCCTGTGCTGCTCATCACTTCTTGCATCATTTTCATTTTGTCAGTCCCTGTCAGCACAATGGCTTCTCCAGAGCTGGTTTCCCTCCACCCTCCAAGTTTTCCTGTGCTCTTCACTCCTCTCCCAGCTGGATGCAGTGAATACAGTCAGATAGCTCATCTCCTTTAGCCAAAGTTATGATTCATTTACTATATGTCATTTACAATATGAAAAGCAAAACCATATGGAAGACAAGAAAAGGCCATTTATCTCGAAGTCTATTGAGATGTGAACATGTCACGTTAAAGCTTCGGTTCAGCCAGGCTTTCTTGCACATGTTGCTGTCCTCTCTTTCCACCAGAACAGAGATGGACTCCCGTGCTAGCCAAAAGAATCCTTCTGGCTTGTCATCTGGTTTGTACTTATCATAGCCCTGCATGCAAAACATTCAAAGGAAAAAAGAGAAAAAAAATCTTATTCTGTCTTTTCCTTTATTCGGAGAAGCCATACATGCCAGCTTCCCCTTTGGAGACTGCTATCTGGCAGAGGATATTGTTATCAGCCTGAGACAGGGCTGTAGTTGAATAAATGCAATATGCCCCAAGCCTGGCAAAGAGAAGCTCCTTCTATGTTCACTAATTAGATGCTTCTCCCTGAGTGGCTGAGACAGGATGATATTATTCAATTAATAGCTGCTGTAAGGAAGGGAGACCAGAGGATGGAGTCCCAAAAATGCCAGCTGTGCAGCTAATTGAGGGGCAGCAAGCAAAACACAAGGCCCAGGATGCTGTAGCTCCGAAGTGCCTTGGTGTTTCCTTGGCTGAGGAAGACCTCAGGCATGTAACCAGGTATTTAATGCTCTGTATCTGATATTGTTTCCTTGCTTCCTTTCTGCAGTCCCCACAACAAAATGAAATGGCAGCTCTTTTAATTTGGGTTGAAAATCTCCATCTTTCACACTTGTGGAGAACTAAGAGATAAGGAATCCTCTGAGACACAGCTCTGGTGGATGTCCTGCAGTGTGTGCTGGTACATTTCTGCTTTCTGCTCTGGGGCTGTAACGTATTTGCTGACGGATTTATGCTGCAGTTGGAAACCAGAACCCAGGACAGGCTGTTCTCTGGCTTCATCCTATAAACATAAATACACTTACCTAGCTGTTTGTATCTGATTCTTTCTATCTGCATGAGGATTTTATTATATCTCTAAAACGGTCATGAAGGAGAGCAAGAGACTGGCAACAAAAGGAAGTGCTCAGACAGGAACCAGAACAAAAAAGAGCAAGGGGCCGGAGGCTGCTATGAGACTATGCAAGTGAAAGCAAGCAGTTAAGGGTAGATATCAAAGTGGCTGCTGGGAACTGCATGTTTTCCTGGAAGGGGTCATCTGTTGAGTAGGAGCTGCCATCAGATTGCATCAGAGTGATTCTGTTCTGAAGTGAAATTTTAGCATGAAGAATTTTTTTTTTCCCATCTGCAGTGTTGAGGGTTGCAGAATGAGCTCCTAAGCTAATGACAGGCCTTTAAATTAACTCGTGTTGTGGAGCAGTGAAGCAAGTAACACAGGGGAAAAAAAATGCAAGCAATTACACTTTAAATAAACCTCACTCACTGTGTTATTAGAAACTACCTGAGAAGAGATTTCAGCAATATTAAATTCATCTCCCAAACAAGTAATCCCAGCTCTCCTGTGTCAGAAGGCAAAAACTAGAGGGTTTGTGAAGTGTGGGAAACGTTAAGTCCAGGCAGGCAGTACTGTGCTCTTAGCTGCTTTCTGGGAGTCTTCACAAAACCCTCTTATTCGGGTCCTGGTTTTGCTGTTACTTTGCCCTGAATATGCTGAGGGTCTTCTGGTTGTGCAAGACCCCACATGATGAAGATGTCAAGGTGAATGAGGGCGTGGGCAAGAGAGGGAACGAAAAAACAATTGAGAGGTGCTTGCCCAATGATGTGATGTTTGCAATGACTAGAAAAACTGAGACTAACCCCATGCTGTCTACAGATACTGGACTCAGATGAAAGTAAATGTCTTTCACATCCCATCATCCACAGCCATCCTGAAGAAGTCAGGGTGCTTTGCTGGCTTTGCTTGCATAGGTGAAATCATTCCATCTTTCAGTGACTGCTCCTGGAGAACTAACTGCTCAGACTACCATATTTTAAATGATTCCAGCTGTTCTCCACTCCCTTGGAGATAGCATCAGAAAGTAGTTGCTTACACTGAGATTACTCTAGTGCTATCAAAGGGTGTGGAAGGAGGCTGCTAATTAGTAAACCCTCGAGGTATGAAGATATAAATAGCCCTGGAGAAGTGAGAACAGATCCAAATCTGCAGTCTACCATTATCTTGGGATGAAAGCATTATGGATAGACTGGTTCCACTGGAGAAGAGTGATTGAACTTTCCTGCTGAGCTAAACAGCAGGGCTTGTTTTGATTGATAAAGCTCTTTTGCCAGTTTGTGCAGTGTATTATCAATTTATTGAGCCACCTGCCAAGCCTGAGCCAGGAGCAGCAGTAGCAAGAACTTAGTCTGGGATGAGCAGTCATTTTGGAGACAAAGTACTGGTTTGTGCTTTTACTTATTAAATAAAATAGCACCTATCCTAGTTTCACTTGCCAAAAGTTAAAATGCTTCTGGGGTCCAGCCAAAAGGCAAAAATTGTGATAAGCAGCTGAAATTCATCAACTGAGTGTTTGCTAGAAACATGAGTCTATCCTACCCAATACAGTCATGGCAGAGGGGAAAGGTCAGGGCTGAGAGAAATGGAAATTGCAGCATTGCCCAATCTTGATCTCTTTACATACTCAGGAGCCACATCCCTCGTCTCACAGCACTGGTGACAGTTCATTCTGTCTTCCAGCACAACTGCAACTGGCAAAGTAGTCAGCTGCTCTTAAATAGCCATCCTGTATTTTGATGCAATTTACTGTACTCCTCCATATGTTGTTTATTTTCTGTAGGGATTACTTAAGGGTAGGTTGTTGGGCTTTTTTTTGGTTTGGTCCTATGCTGTGTCTCTTGAATGCAACACAAACCAGCCGCTTGCAGTGGCTTGACAACACTATCAGCCTATGATAAACTTGGAGAGCTTTGTTTTAAAGGAAGGCTGTCTTAAGGGAAGAGGGAGGGAAAAGACACACAAATTAAACCAAGCTTCCCTTCAAAATACCAGCCCAGCCATAACCATGGACTTGCACAGCTGTTCCCAGAGGCAGAACTGGAGCCCTGCACGTAAGGAGTGCTTCTGCAGGACCACACAAGTTTACTTAAAATCCTAGCCTCACAACTGGGAAACTCCTGCCAAGTTGTTTGAGACAGTGGCACCTGGGAAGTATTATATGAGTCTGTATTGCATCATGAGAACCCTATTTGCACTTAATTATACATCTCTCTCCCACCCCCCAATATAACAAGTGAGACAGATGCTGCATCTACAAAGTGAGAAAGCAGCACAGTTTTCTAAGTGGAATCTGACATCCAGAAGCCTAAGAGCAGGCTTCAGACAAAGTCCCAGCAATGAAGATCCTGACAGTATTGCACTGGTGAATGTCAGTGCTGTCCGTAGCAGTGATTCCCATGTAACCTAATGCAGCTGAGATCCAAACAGGTTGTCTTGCATTCCTGCCTCCTTGTGCTGAAATGTTGCTGGAGAGGTCTTGACCTCCCTTCTCTCCCTTGGTCCTGCTCTGTGAGCCCATCTTTTAGCCAAAAGTCTGGATGTTATCTTCACAGACTTGCTGCCAGGTGTTTTGGTATGGTGCTGATCAGACCAGCCTTACTCAAACCATGTTACAAGTCCTTGCAAGGATTGTCCTGCCTCTCTTTTCAGGGCAGTAGGTTAATAGGTATCCATTGGGCTAACAGATCTCTGATGCAGATTGGTCTTCCAGGGATTGGTGATGGGGGAGGCAGGAAAGCTTTGCTGTCCCAGGGCATGTAAAGGCAGCATCACTGAGTAGTGTTTGACAGGAGCAGATCCTCTGTAAACAGAGGCAACTGGTAGGTGGGTGCAGATCCATCACCAGCTAACACCCATCTGAAGCCCAGTGTGTTTATTCCTAGGAATGGCTGGAAGACACAGGGCAATCGCAGGATGTACTTACAACAAATGTGCAAATCAGTCTTTAAAGTAGTTCTTTGGAAGTGTGGGCTCCAGGAGCATTTCTAACTCGGGCTCATTACTCATGGACTTGCTGTTGTGTGTACTTAGGGGCTTTTCTCTTTTATCCTCCCCTCATTTACACGTCAAATCCCCCATCCCGTGCCATGTAACCCAAGACAGGAAATTTCTTTTCTGTTTACATCAGGCCATGGTAATGCAGTCACTAATCCGGCACAAGCCTGGGCTGCTGTAAGGGGGCGATCCTATTCCAGCTGCCTTTTTCCCACCGTCTCCCTCACACTGACTACAATTCATGGGTCTGGGCTTTAATTCTGTAGGTTCTTTAAAGAAGTCCCAGGAGGTATGATGGAAAAGTATGTTGATCAGATGTGACATAGTTCAGTGAATAAAGTGAATGGTCCTCTACGTGTAGAAAATGCAAATTTAGCAAAGAAAGTTTCCATTTACCTGGCTCAACAATTCTGTAGATAGTGATTATTGTCTTGGCTGAGAAGTAGAATACTTCCATATTTTGTATCGCTTGTTCCGCTGCATGGAGCCCACTTGACACAAAGTTTAAGTTACTGTGGATCACAAGCTGCCTCTGTACAGGTCTTCTGTATGATGACTTTCAGTAGAAAATTGAGGATCTTTTGTGGTTTCACCTTTAAACTTGTCTAATTAAATCTGTCACTTATTTAGGCACATTCTGGATTTGAAAGCAGGAGAAGGAAAATATATGTGAACATCATCACACTTTGACTCTTCAAAGTCTCTAGCATCTTTTCAGACGGTGGGTAAGTTAATTGTATAGATGAATAATTAACAATTTTTCATATACTTTCATTTTAATATGTATTAGGGCTCCAAAGAAACATCGGGATGCTTAGAAAAGCAAACAAACAAAAAGACCAGCCTTAACCAATAGTTTAGCTTTCCCATTTACTTTGACATTTGGTTTAAACACATTTTTCTGAATACACCAAGGCTAGTTGGTGTCTTGCCTATTTGGAAAACTCAGAAAACATACATGTCTAGCTTTGCAGCTGAAATATGAGTCATTATTGCAATTAAATGGTTTATATGCTGGGCAACACAGTGTCTTCATATAACACAATGCACTGTTTACAATGCAAAGCACGTTGGATACTATGAGGTGAAAAAATATTTCTTCTACTGAAATTGTAATTGATTTCTTCTCTGCATAGTTCTATTAAGTTATCCCACACTTTCAGTTTTAAAAGTGTTTCTAATTTTAACAAAGCATCTGGTTTAATGATGGGTCTGTTTTAATGACGTGTGAATCCCAGTTAGGAAAAGCTACTTTACACAGAGATGAGAAGGTGTTTTTCCTCCCAAATCTTCAGGAGTTGTGCCCTGTGACCAAGTTCCCCTGCAGGGCAACAGCTCAGGTTTCTTTCTGTACTGGAAAAAGCACCATGAAGATGATCTCATGGATATCACTGCTTTTCAGCTCTCTCTACCGTAAACTGGACAGTAGGTGGGAGTTTCCATGATTAAATTCCTTTCAGAATTGGGAAACTGATATTCATTCACATTCTCAAGGCTTTTTAATCTGATTGTGTGTCATCTGGCTATTTAATTATTCAATAAGATATGCTGTCTACGGAATGTAAAGTGGAACTGCTGTAAAATAGCTGTGGTAAGACATGGTTCCTATAGTTGATGTTTCTTTTCCTCAAACTTCCTCACAACTTTTTGGCATTGCATCAGTTCTGTTTTTCAAATTAATACCAAGTTGCATTCAGCAGTGGAAGATATCTCACCTTATATTATGGATATTTCCCCTTGTGAGGGGTAGGAGCTGCTATACTTCAAAGCAAATATAATTCAGCTGCTACATGGGCAGGAACTTGTCAGAAGGAAGGCTATTTTAGTGGTTTGAACAACAACAACAGAAAAAGAATAATTGAAACTTTGTGGAAAACTCTTTGGATCCTGCTGGAGCTGGAAGGCTGGAAGTGTCTGTCTCTGCAGGACTCTGTTGGACGTCACTGCTGGTTACACATGTGCCTAAACACTTTGTGGAGCCGGGCCCTCAAAGCATGCAGAAACACCCACACGCTGCCAGAGACTATCCAGGGACACAAACACTTTCCATTCTTCCCCCAGAGAAATTCTCCTTGTTCTCGCCTTGCTGAGAAGTGTAAACTCAGCAACAAAGACAACTTTGCCTGGCTGACATGGTAGACATGGTAGAGCTTGCCCAGTGCTGCTGGCGTGGGAGGACCAGATCGCTGCGTGTCTGTCAGGAAGCATCTGAAGGTGGTGGGTTTTCCTTTGGCTGCAGGACACATTTCCTGAGAAAGCTGAAGGATTCTTGGACTCTTGTTTTATTAGTGTTATTCCAGGGAGAGTCTGCTCTCATCTCACCCCAAATCAGCTGCATACAGCCAGAGCAATGCAAGGAGCTTTTGAAGAAGGTTTACTCTTTTCTTAAAGCAGGAGTAAAATGTTAGCCTCCTCTGATCTAGGAGAAATGTATATTACAGGTGCATAAGGTATGTATGCTGCTCTGAGAACAGGTGAGAAAAAAACCTCTGCCCTTTACTCATGCTGCAGGTATGAGGGAAGATGGACAGCAGGTGACTCCTGCCTGGGTACTCTACTTGAACAAAAAAAATGGGTTATGTCTGGGTTTTCCTCACTTCTGCTCTTTCCAGGTCACTCTGTAAGAGCTGGCCTGCAGCCCAGCTCTCTCCACTGCAACATCAAGGATGGAGGTGAAGGTTTTGCTGCTATGTGAGGCTCAGCAAGTTGGGGACAGTCTGCTCAGCCAGCAGGAAAGGAAAAGTCCCATGGTGTAGGACTATTTGCTGAAAACCTCAACACAAAACAAACTCTGAGTCCTTCTTAAAAAGATATGACTCAACTACTTGCTTGAATTTGTTCTTTCTATTGTCTCAGACAGATTGCCTGTGCCTTCAGGCATGCAGACAGTGCCTGGAAGGAAGGATGCACCTCGATTGCCCAAACCACTGGTTTTCTCCATGTGCAACAAACTCGCTTCTGCATGACATTCAACTGATGCAACACCTCCAGCCTGGCCTGAAACCTCCAGACTCCATCACTGGGTGTGTTAAGTGTGGTTTTGCTTAAGTCTCCTTTCCTGGAGATACTCAAAAACCATCTGAACACAATCCTGAGTAACACACTTTAGGGGATCCTGCTAAAGCAGGAAGGTTGGACCCCTGGTGGTCCTTTCCAATGTTAATCACTTTGCGATTCTGTGCTTCTAGGGTGAAGTCGCCCTGAGCACTAAGCCAGTGTTGCTGCTCCACAGCAGCTGTGCAGCTGATGGCACTGACAGTGGGAGGCATTGCACTGTGCTCAGCCCCAGCATAGCTCTGCTGAACCAGGGAAGCCTGGACCGGCCAAAAAGCACTTGGCCCTGAGTGTTTGCAGGGAGGATTCTGCATACCAGCTCAATTTCTGACTGCCTGCTGGCCAGTGAAATCTGTGGGTTGATGAGTCCAGTTCTGGAAGCTGATGAATCCAGCCCCATTGACTTGAACGGGGTTTTTGTTTCAAGTTTATGGCAGACTTTTGAGAATATCTGGGTGAACCTTCCTTTATCATTTGAAAGAAAATAAAAATGTGTGCATTGAAAGATGCCAAAGACATTTGAGAAACGCAGAGATCATTGTTTCAGGCAGGCTGAGCAGCAGTGCGACTGAGTTAAACCATTGATAGAATCTGTTTTGATTTTCAAGTGGTTTCAAATTGTATAGTTACACTAAAAAATTCTGAGTAAAGAAATCTTTCCTAGGGAGCTTTCAATTTATTCCTTTGTTTTCTCAATTAGTATTGCTATACTCTACCAAACATCAGTGAAGATAACTGATCTAACCCAATGTTGCTAAAATATACATATATATATATAGATAGATAGATTCAGGAACGAATTTTCCAACAAGAATCTGTAGCACAGAGGGGATTCTGGAGTCGTCTTCAAAGTGTATGCTGATGTTTTTTAAATGACCTATGAATTTCTCTTTAGTTTGTTAAGAGTCCAGGGGGATAGATTCAGTATGATAGATTTGGGTTATTAAATTACTATTGGAAATGTGGAGCTGACCTCCAGTGGCAAGTATTTCTGTGAAAACATTGGTAAACATTTCACTTGGTGAACTTTCCTCTATTGTATTTTTTCTATAATCAAAATAAACAATAAAAATATACTGGTCGAGGAAAGAAAACAAAACAAGCCTATTTTGTTGGATTTTCTGATAAGCAATAGTTTAACTGCTAACAAATGTTGGACACATATACTTTTAGCAGATACTCTAAGTCCAAAATGCCTGTGACCTTGCATGTAAACCAGGATAAAATTTCCATCCCTTTTCTGCTGACTTTGTCTAGAGCTGGTGAGAAACATCTTCCTGTACCAGTGCTTCATTGAGCAACACTGACTGATGGAAATGTGTCAGGTTCAACAATGCCGTGATGGGAAGAGGTTCCTGGGGATGGGTATTTGGCTCAGAAAGGCACGGTGAGTGGTAGGGGGATGATGGCAGAAGCGGGCACCCAGAGCTGTGACACTTCCCCAAAAGGCACCTAGATTGGGACCTGCACAGAGGTTTCCATCTCCTGGTTGCCATCCTGATAACGAGATTATACTGGCAGGAGCTCTGATCTAGGGAAAGCTTCATTATTTATTCAAATGAAGCAGTTTCAGCAGGAAGGAGAAAAAATGAAAAAGCCTATAGTGAATGGAGAAAAAAGGACTTGAATCTGAGCCTCTTGCACTGAGATGAGTTCTTGCATGTAATTTTTAAATAAAGGAAGCAGTTTTGACTTTGACTATTAATAAGCCCAGCCCACAGAGTTCTGATAATGGATTTCTCAGTGCTTTTAGGCTCTTCATGGAGAATTTTGATTCAGTAATGGCCTCAAAATTTAAAGCATTTGCCTTAAGATTTTTTAAATTTCCAGACTCTGGTTGCTAGAATAAACTTTTTACAGACTCTGCTGCCATAGTGCAAGTGAAATTTGTTTGACATTGATACCCTGTGACTAGATATCCACCTGAAAAGCTGGCTATCTCCAACAGTACTTAGCCTCTCCAGCACCTTATGCTGGAGAAATCTGGCCTGATTATTGATGCTGTAACCATCTCTGGGTCCTCTGGGTAACCTTCAAGGCAAAATCCTCTATCTGGCATTTTTCCTGGGCAGAAAGGCCTCAAGGTCCAGTTCCTTAAACCCAGAACCTCATGCTAGAGCTGTTACATGCCTGCAGTTCTTTTGTGAGAGCTCATTAACCCCCCCCAAAAAGTGATAAAAAAACAAGGGACACCAAAATAGCAGAGATATGTTTTAAGTACAGGAAATGTTTTTTTTAAACAGCTTGAGAGGGTTAAATCAACAAAATCCTAAACTCCTCCCTGCAGACCCTGTTCCCATCTCCTTGGAAGCATGAGGTCTGGACAGTGTCGCTGGGCTGGGTGGTACATCCTTCTTTCTGAGCTGTGGCTGCATGGACGTGCCCATGGAGTGGCTATGAGCAGACTGGCCCCTTTTCTCACTTGCTTTTCAGTGTTATGGCTCAGTCCAAGTCATCCAGTAATAGTCTTTCCACTAGGCTTCAAGCTCTGCAATATTCTGTCTTTGATATTTCACGTTAGCACAAAGCAAGAAAACTGGAAGGTCAGATAATGAAGTACAGATTATAATGCAAAATATCAATCACAAAGGAAAATAAAGCTCTGGGGGGAAAACATCAAGGTCTAAAGAACAAATCTATGACCACAGTTATTTGTATTCTATTTCCTAGTAGGGAGAAATACTGAGATAATTCTAAAAAACCAAATAATAAAATGTGACCCAGGTCAAACCCCTGAATCCTGATGTTCCCAATGTGTGGGAAACAGAACTGCATTTCTGTCATGCATCCAAAGTCTATTTCTTTGCAGCAAGGTAATCAGCAGTTTTGTGGTCGTGAATTAAAGCCAAAAAAAAAAAATCAACCCCAAAAAATCCTACCATTCTGCAGATGCAAGCAGAATGTATTGACAGGTCCAGGGCACTAGGTTTTACAGTCAATTATCTGCTTTCTGCTCACTGCAGGAATACACGCAATTTGCTCATTGTTTTGCCATGTGCTCCATAGCATTAAGAGGAGTGATCATTGATAACATGGTAATAACTAGGGAAAAGTGCAGCTCTGCTTTCTCGCTTCAGCTTGCCAAGACTGGGGGAGCTGACTAAGCGCTGTCCAGGCTAGGAGTGGACAGAGAGCAGATCTGGTTATCTTATATATTGAGTGGAAATACCCCAAGGGGAACTGCAATCCGAAACTAGCTCAAGTGGTTTGGCACATAATGTGATATAACCTTCACATCAATAGCATCACCCATGAGATGCGAAACAAAGGGCATGCTATTGTAGAAAATCTTTCTTCCCTCTGGGCAGAAATGGATCTGGCTTCCTTGCTGCTTGCCAGCTACACAAGTTGTTTAGTAATTGTTTAACTTCACGCTGATGAATGAATGGTAAAACTGAACCAGAGCTACAGAACACAGTTCAAACAGCAAGATAAAAAGGATGGATAATGCATGGATAGCAGTGTCCAGAAGTGAAATGTGAAAACGCTGATAAATGAGAACTAAGTTTGTAAATGGCAAGAAAGCAACACATGGAATGGATAAAAGTTGAAGTGAAACACGGGGGAGTTGCAGTGCGTGGCCTTGCTTGCCACATGTTGCTAATTTTCTGGACATTTGAGGGAAGAGATTCAGGTTTGCCATTCTGCATCACTGATAGAAGTGTTACCCTTTCTGCTCTGGAGCCAGCCTAGAGGTCTGACTTTTTGGGGAAGCTGCCAGACTCACAGGAGACAGGTCAGCCCTTTGGAGCATGCATTGGTTGGGCTTTATAAAGTTGGTGGGACTTTTAGGATTTTTGCTAGCCTCTCCTATTGTTCTTCTACTTAAGTTTATAAATTTTCTTTGAGTTTACTGGAAGTTCTTGCCAGTTTTGATCTGGATGAATTTTCTTCTTAATGAGGAGAGCTAAAGGGAGCTCACACCTATGATGGAGGGATGTCTGCCTGTAGGGAGCATAGGTGTCTGATGGGTTCAGAACATGCTCTGTAAGAGCAGGAGAAAGAAACTTTCCTCTTTTTAAAGTGATGTGTTCAAAACACTGTAAAGCATATTAATGTTCTGCTCTGTGTGTTTCTGAGTCTGGTAGCAGCAGAAGGTGAGGACCCATTGGCTCATACTTGTGATGAGAGATGTAAGCATTAGCTCTTTTTGTCCTGCAGAGAAGCAAATTAAGCCATTTTGTGATCATTTATGCCCAGATAGAGCCATGCTTGTCCACGTGCCAGAGCAGTTTCTTCTGCAGGCAGTGCCATGGATGTCAGTGTCTCCTGGGCATGGGATGATTCAAAACAACCTTAACGAGCAGTAAACCAGAGACCTGGGACATTTCTGTGTTACGTTTCATTGAGTCACACACTCAGTTTATAAGACTAGAGGGAACTGTTAGATCATCCATACCAGCCCCTTCTTACCTCAGGCTGTTAAATCTCACCCAACCATCCCTGCATGAAGCAAGAAACCTGTATTTGGCTTGCACATGTCTTCCAGGAAGGCATCCAGTCTGGATTTAAAGATACCAGGAGACAGATAATCCATCACTTCATTGGGTAGTTCATTTCAAAGGTTAATCCTCCTCGCTCTGGAAATGCAATGCCTTATTTCTCATCTGAATTTGTCTTGCTTCAGTCCCTACCCAGTCATTCTTGCTGTCTTCCCTCATTATTAAATAGCCTTTACATGCCTGGTATTTTCTCCTCGAAGCTTCTTCTGCCCTATAGACCAAGCATTTCTGAATCTTATTCACAAGAACAAGCTCTGTAAGTGCATGCTGAGCAAGCATCTCCTTAGCACTCATGTCCCTGTGCTCTCCTCCCCAGTAAAACACCTCCTGCCTTTCCATGTCCTTCAGAAGTCAAACACCAGTGTTGTCCATGGCACTGCATACCCAGGAAAGGCTCTGCCCTCCTGCCAGTGTGTTTTGGGGCCACACAAGCCCCTTTTTGCTGTAGCATCCCTCTGGAGGTGCACGACGTCCAGCCCCTGCTCCTAACAGCCTACATTGGATTTGGTCATGGTAAAATTAATTTTATCTCACCAAAGCAAACAATCCAGGTGATAGACTGGATTCACTGTCCACTATGCTTTGAGTTCTCAGTTTGCACCCAGATGTTATCAGTGATATTTTTTACCTCTAATCAGAAGTTTCTGATCAGCTTCCTCCTTTATTTTTTTTTTTTTTTGTAATCAGAGGCTGTGGCAAAACGATATGTTGTGTGTTTACAAAATATTTTTTTAGTAACAGCAAAGAACTCAAAAACCTTGAGGCAAGGGAGTTTTTTGTGATTTTTTTTCTTTTAATTTTCTTTTTATTTTGACAGTTAACATCTCTATCTGCTCCATAGGCTGTTGCACAGGGAGCAGCTCCACCCCAGTCTGGGGTTGTCTCTGAGGTTACCAAAATTTACTCACCGATCCACTCTATGCACTGTGGCTTTTGTGAAATGGATTCATTTTGAAGTTTAATTACTGGAGATTAAATATATGACAGTAGCGGTAGACTGGAACATAATACTGATGCTCAGCCAACCTTGAACCTGCATATTTGACTTGCTCAGCAAAACCCCATCAGATCTGCAGAACCACCAGATTTACCCACATATGCTGTCAAGTTGGTGTCTGTCGGAGCTGGCTTTTTGTTCTGCCATTTAAGTGATGCTGGAGGATTATGTTAAAAGTTGTTGTCTCTGTGTCTCTTTTTCTCAGCCTTGAAAAAGTGCCCAGCTATGGATTAAAAAAGTTAATGCTATATATATAATTATACAATTCTCTGCAAGATGCTTTTCCACTTTTACTTTGCTAACAAAGGCATAACGTACATGGGTCGAAGCCTTCTTTCAGCTTTAATGTGTCATAAAAAATCACAATAGTTCATGGAGAAGTACAGAAATACCCAATTTATAAGAATAAAGACCAAGCCAAAAACCTTCCAGAAGGCAGAAATGTAACCAGTAAAATGAAAAAAGAAAAGGTTTCAAAGTATGTTACTATAATTTTGTAATAAACTCAAGAAATGGCCCATACTCATTATGAGGAAGCAATTTGTGACAACCCAGGCACTTTTCATTTTCTCCAGACAGTTAGTGACCGTGACTGGATCTTACCCACCCACTTGCTTGACTGTTTGTTTGCTCTGAGAGGAGCTCATGTCCCAGCCACTGGCCAGTTCCCACCTGGGGATGTTTTTCACATGTCTATGCTTTTCCCTTGGGAAGTACACTCAGTGCATGCATGGATTTGCAAACCAATATCCACCTGCATCTGCTGCAGAGGCTGGGAAGAGTGTGTGTGGCTACCCCTGCTCACCCAGGGCACAGAAGGGAGGGGGCAGCTCCTTGCCCTTTGTATTTCTTGTGTCTGATGCAGCTGGAAGGGCTCCATTGGCACATTTGGAAACACCTTCCCCTCAGGATCATGGAGTGACAGTGAGATGTTACCTTGTTAATTCACTAGAAAAGAGCAATTGTGTCTAAACTACTCCCTACAGACACCAATCTAAACTGAGATGTTTCACCTGCCAGAACAATGTACCCCAGTGCTTAGTGATCATTACTGCGGAGACCAACCCACAGCTTGCCCACCTGTTGTGTAGCATTAGGAGTATCAGCTGGCCACATGAAGCTCCTTAAAAGCCCTGATGCTTCAATGTCTGATGTTTGCTGGCTGAGGAGGTTCCTTGGAGGTGGTGTGGGTTGCAGAGATCCTGTCCTCTGGTCTTCTCTTTGTAGGTGTCTAGCAGGTAGGTGAGAACCCTCCATACACCAGCATAGTCCCTCATGAGGAAGAAGAGGAACAGTGCAAACTAGAGTTGTACTGATTGTTTCCCCACTGTCAACATAGGTATGGTAGTGGTGGACATGCCAGTGTTAGGTTAACAGTTGGAATTGATCTTGGAGGTCTTTTCCAGACTTAATGATTCCGTGAATCTATGTGCTGGCCCCTCCTTGGTGCCAATGGTTTTCTTTTACTTTCTCAGATCCAAGGTGGCTTGTACTTGCTGCTCCTGGACCTGCATTGTTGTGCCTTTCTACTGACTCTGCTCAGGGGCAAACAGTAAGCAGGTAGAAGGTCTGCAGAGTGCATGAATCTGCTCCTCTTATTTCCTAATACAATTTTAGCTAGCTCTCTCTGTGCCATTCTTGTCTTGCTTTTTCTGAAAGCCTTGGGCTAGCAGTTGGTGCAGACACATGCTGTTATACCTACACTGATTTGCTTAACTTACATTGATGTAAATCAATATAGCATTTTCTTTCCTTTAAAAAAAATAAAGAGAAAAGAAAAAAAGCCAGAGTGGATTTAGCATGCTGTGCAAAGTGACATGATCTGACACAGATCAGTGCTGGCACTGGGTTGCACCAGGAGTAGAAAGGACTGGCAGGTCCCTCTTCAAGCTGGTTCTTATGCCCCTGTCACGGTGGCACAGATATACCTCATGCTCTGTATGTGTGCTTGTGTGTTGTGCACCCCCTGCATACTAATGCATCATTTTCTGAGTCTATAACTGGAAAATCCTGAGGTTTTCCAACACTTTCAAGCAGTCAGGCTAACAGCAAATTTTGAGAGATGTGAAATCAACTGCCGTACCTTTCGATCCCAGAACACATCTCTCCATGAGATGCATTTCTGGAGACAGCAATATACCACAGTCATAATTTTGCAAGGAAAAACAATAGCAGAGTCCTCATAGATCAGGGAGAGTGCTTTCATGTGGTGAGGTCGGCACCAACCCCATCACTCGATAGGAGATTGTACATCACTTACAAAGCACCAAATGCATGAAAATAAATGACTGGTTTGCCCTTCCCAGAGAGTCAGAGCTCGGCAGCCAGGAGACACTCCAGCCTCTGGCTAAGGGGGGTCCCAGCACATCTTCAGCAAACTGAGTTTTGACTGCAGGCATGACTTCTATGGTTATTTTTAATGCATTTCAGCCTCTTGCTGTTGGTTTTGGCACTCACACCCCCTCAAGATTGCTCGGTTCAGCATAGATTGCTGGACTGGGCTCTGTTGTGACTTTTTGGCTGGAGTGGCCGCTGCACACAGAGATCCTGCGCAAAGGATGTGGGATCACACCTGCAATCTTCATGGCTAGGAGCATGAACTTGAGGCATGCTAAGGACAGCTGAAAATAATTACTTTCAAACTGATCTGGTGAATACTGGCCTTTGGAAACCATCTGATTTCTGTGAATAAGTTTCCTAGGAATTCTATGTTCTCAAATGTTGATCTGATGAACCATAATACTTCTTTCTACAGCTCTGTGGTCTTTACGTTGCCATGTTTTGAGCCAATTTTTAAAATTCACAATGGTATGCCAAGGTAAACTTCCTCCACAAACATAGTTCCTGCATCTGTGCAGTAGTTGGTTTTCAAAGTTAAACATCCCTGCTGTTTCACATTTTTTTAGATGCCAGCAGTGATTAGACATTACCATGGGCTAATTGCTTGTACAGTTTCAGTTTTTACTTTGCAGCCGCCTTGAAATTTACAGCTGCAACAACAGGAACAAACCCCATGGTCTCAGCAAATACAAATTAGTCAAAACCAAAACAAAACTGGTTTTTCTTGTGTTTTGTTTGCAGCTGTTTATCCCAAAATTGGAGAGCTGCTTACATTCCCTCCATCTGAACCTTACAAATGGACATTACCCCACTCTGAGACAACATATATTTAATGTCAGTCCAGAGCTCAGTGAAGGCACCTTCTCTGCTCAGAAAGAAAGAGTCATATTTATGATTAGTACTTTGGATCACAAGGATTTTCTTTTACTGCATGGGATGCTGAACTCTTTCCCTACAGGATCTGTGTTTTTTCCATGTCTTTGGTACTGCTGTTTGAATTCTATTTATGCAAACAGGACACTAATCCTGCTGTCATTACTATGTGTGCACCTAGGAATCAACAGGATTGCAAACACATCAAGGGGAGCAGCTGAATTTTGAAGTCCATCATGCTGCAAGCACTGCTCCTGAGCTCCTGACTGGTGCATGGAAACCAGTTTGCATATGTTATGTATAGTTTTGTCATGAATAGCATGTGTAATGTTTAAAAAAAAAAAAAGGCATGCAGACACACACCCAGAAGGATGCCTCTTTGGGGCAGCATTGCTCAAAGGTTAATGTCTTTCTCCCCTGAATTAGTTTCTGTATTAAGTAAGTCGACTACCCTTAGACAGAGGTGCTTGTTGGGCAGCAGGATGGGTAACCTCCCTTTAGCAGAGCAGCTGTAGCTGGCAGGATGTGTTTCCAGCCTGCCTTGGCTTCTACGAGCTCTCCTGGCCCAGGCATTGCCACTCGAAAGAGCGAGGAATCACCTTGCTGCCTTTCACAAATTTTGGCATGTTGTTATTAGATTGAGATGCTGGAACACGTGCTGATGCTGGAGAGCCTACATCATGCCTGCGGATGTTTGTTAATCCCAAATTTCAGAGCCTCCTGGTCTTGCCAGAACATCAAAGCTGAGTGGAGCATTGCAGTGCAGAAGAGGAAATTACAATGAGGCAGTATACGGCAGGTAATGGACTAGGGCCTTTCAGACAAGTGAATTTTTAGATCAGTAGAGTGATAGGTAATTATGAACAGTATGGGACTGGAGATGGTTCAAGGATTAATTTATATCTAGCTGCTTATTCTCTTGTCAGCATTTCCTCTGCCCCTTTCCCTGTATTCTCTATGGGCAGCAATGTGAGAGGTTACCCATAGGGGAGGACCTTCTCCATATCTTCTCCTTTTTTCTCCCATTATGGATCTATCTCCAGGTGCTGCTGGACTAGGAGCCCACACTGACTCTAGAGGTTGTCTGCTCTGTCACGAGAAACTCTTCATCTTATCTGTTACAAAAACATATGGCAAATCAGTCCTTCTGCCCTGTTTCATGGGGACAAATTCCCAAGCAAAGATCAGCACATGAGCTCAGACACACACCTGCTCCCATGAACACTAGTGAATGTCAAAACAAGAGCAGGAATAAGTATCAAAATCTGAAGCCACCCTAGGAATCTGATTTAGAAAACATTTATTTGAGTAATTTGAATAAGACATTTAAATAGCCTGTTTCAGTTCCTTATTCTAGGAATTGTTTTGAAACTAAATATTAATCTTCTGCTTACTGGACACAGGCAAAGTAAGCAGAGCCTGGCAAAGCAGGAAAGTGGATAGGAAGGCTGAACAGATTGGGGGAACTACAACTTGGCCTTTCTCTATCCATTTTTAACTAGAGCCCATAACATGCCAATTAAAAGAGCTTCTTGAAGTTCATATGTTGGTGAAAGCAGGGTGGGTCTGCAGCAGGAGCTTTCCTTTGCCTCATGGCTCAGCAGATGGGCATGCCACTGGAAGGGGCAAAAATACTTGCGATCCAGGTGGTCATGTTTGTAGTGCACAAATCTGCAGTGGCTGATAAGACCAGAGTCTCCATGCTGTTGGAGTTAATTCACAAAGTGATATTTCTTTCTGCATTTTCTGTCTAGCATGACTTTTAACAAAACCTGAAGTAGCCCCACTACTTTCCTCCCTCTTCTCTACGCTTGTCTAGAGCTACCTCTGCTCCCACCTCTCCAAAACCTCTCGCCCTTTGTGGGCTCTTAAAAACCAACAGGGCCTCCAAAGCCATGTCATCACCATACAAAAAGCTTCAGCAGACTTTCTCATCCCTAGTCCTGAGATGTTATGCAAGTATTGTAAATGTCAAGAGGAAGGCTCCATCCTATCACCCCACAGGAATACTTTGGCTGTATAAAGATTTAGGATTTGCTGTGTAGTCCAGGTGCCTTTTGATTTGAGCTGTGGCTGTGTTAGTCACACAGGAGAGGAGGTAGCGTATTTCATTGGAACTGCTAGGAATAGACCCTGGCCAGGAAATGAGAAAGTGTGGCTGTTGCTCACCTGCCTTTTCATTGCTTTCCTTCCTCTGCACTCCAGTCTCTCCGAACGCGTCAGGAGGCACTTGGCAAGCCCAGGAAAGCACTTATGTATGTGCTGTGCTCTCTCTAGAGACTGGGTAATGCCTCGCTACTGTTATTAGCAAGTAAATTTATTTCCTTAGCAAAAAATTGCAAGGCTTGTTCTGCAGTGCTGGTGGCTTTAAAGCTTTGACCAGTAGGTCATTACATTATCTGCACCCCATAGCACTAGCTAGTCTGCTTGTTGCTTTTGTCCTCTCTCTCTTTCTTTTTGTCATATGAAATAAGAAACTGTCCTTTCCCCTACTTACCTCATTAGGACTTTAATAACTGAAAGCACATTTTTGGCAATTAAAGTTGGCAGTCATCAGGGTTTCTTTTCTTTTTTAAACAAGTCTGAACCTTTACAGCAGCCTCAACCAAAAAAAAAAAAAAGGTTTTTTCCCCCTCTTTTTTTTTTTAACTTAAAAAAAAAAAGTCTGTGCCACTGTTGTGTAATGTTTTCAAGTGGAACAGCTCACTTTCTATACAGTTAGCAAAATTAAGGAGTTTACAGTTTTCCCAGCTGTTTTCTGTGATGCAACATAAACAGTAAGAGCGATAGCGTGCCTTGGAATTGCTCTGTGCAAGCCACACAATTGGATTCCTGTATGATAAGGTTAGGTTATGCTGTCTGCTGCTGCTTGTTGTGCTTCTCAAATTTCTGAGTCAGCAAAAGCAGCAAGGAGAAAACATGCAGATATCTTACCATCACCCATTTTCATTCCTTCCCCATGCCAGGAGGAATGCAATAAAATTGATGTAGGGACACAGGGGGTTACTGAGGAAGTTTTTGTGGCTTCTAGAAGAAGCAACAAAAAAGGGAGCTTTAATGCCTGTGTGTAAAGTGAGCTGTACATAGTAGGGTCCTACCCATCAGCACAGTTGGTCACAAGTTGCTTGAGTTGGCCCTTGTTGTGAAATACTCTATGGATGGATGGATGTAGCTGTGAGTGCTCCACTCAAGCTCTGGTTAGATATCAGGAAGCTCTGGCCTCAGCTGAGGTTGGTTTTTACCCATCTGCATAAATCATTTCTTGTAAAAGGCACAAAGCATGTCATTGCATCCCCATCATGTGGAAGCAAGTTGGACAGTGAGTTGGAAGCAACCATGGGTTGGAGGGTCTGGAGGGGGAAGCCTTATGAAGAGATTGGTTTGTTCACACTCGAGGAGACTGAAGGGAGACCTCATTGTTGTCTTCAACATCCTCATGAGGGGTTGCAGAGGAGCAGGCACCGATCTCTTTACCCTTTTGGATAGTGATGGGACTAGAGGTAATGTTACGATGTTTAGTCAGGGGAGATTTAGTTTAGATGTCGGGAAAAGTTTTTTCACCCAAGGGGTGGTTGGGTCCTGGAACAACCTCCCCAGGGAGATGGTCACAGCATCAAGCCTGATGGAGTCCAAGAGGTGCCTGGACATCGCTCTCAGGCACATGATGTGATTCTAGGGGTGTCCAGTGCAAGGTAGGGAGCTGGGCTAGATGATACTTGTGGGTCCTTTCCAGCTCAGAATATTCTATGAATAGAAGGATGCTGTGTATCACTGAGGTTGGTTTGATTGTCCTGCCCACCTGGTCTGAGAACCAGGCTGGAATAAATCTCAGTAGATCAAAGAGCTGGGGATAGGAGTAAAGCTGGAGCAAGTACAGTGGCATGGAGTCAAAATATTGCCCTCAAATTTCTCCCAAGTGACAACAAATCACCACTTTTATGTGGTAAGCATCTGGTTTGAGTACCTAAGCTAATAACTGCTCTGATACTGAGACAGTGCGTTCTACGTGGGAGAGAGCGAGTGGAAGGCTTGATCAATCAAGCTTGCAAGTGCTGCACTTACACATGCCGATGAAGCATGAATGTAGCCAAGGGCTTGAGCTGGAATGTCTTCTGAAAATGGATAAAACCTTCCAGAGCTCAGAATCCACTTGAGAGCATCTGTCTGAGGGAAAAGCAACCAACAAACTGAGTTTATTTTTTTTGTCTTAGGGCTGAGCCTTCTGTACCAACTCTGGCCTTTCATTAAAGACAAGACAAAGCCACAGAAGGCTCTGTACTGCTTCAGCTCCCATGGAAATCCACAAGCCCAAGGTGCCTCTACAGGTCTAGACATCACACACCTGCAGACACTGCAGCTGGAAAGGTACATTTCCTGTAAACTCTATTTTATTATTGAACTTCAAGTGGAAAATCAAGTGAAAGATGGCAGTGCTCCTAGCATCTGATTCCACTTCTCAGTTACAATTTCTCCTTCCATGATCTCCTCAACTAGTGAGAAATGACAGGGTCTGATGCTGGTTTTGTGTCAAGGAAAATAATCTGAATCTGAATATAGCCTTCCAAACAGATTTTTAGTGGATTACAAAGATTTCTTTTCCCTTCGTTGATGTGCAACAAGCCCTCTCCTGCCTCCCCCACACCTATCTCTTTCTATGGCTGCAAAGTCTGGTCATGCCCTGCTTGATGGTGAAGAAGCCAGGCATGTCTGAAATGCTTATAGCTGTTGTTGCCAAGATACGGAAGGAGGCTCATTGGGTCTGTGCACCAAGCTATTAGCTACTGAAAATGTACCCAAGTCAGGTGCTGCTAGTGTGCAGAATGACAGGTCGCTTGCTAATGAGAGGACTGAAAGCAGCAAGCAGCATTTTTTCTGAGCAGTTTTGAGCCATTTCTTTAGGCAGACTAAAAGAGAAGGTAAAATAATCTGCTATCGGTGGTGGGTAACCATGAAGTTGAGAACAGAGCCGTATCCCCGATGCTTTGATCTAGTTTGCTGGCACCGATCGATGTTCTCAAGTGAACTGTGAAGAGGATGATTCAACAATGATATTCTTTGCAATCTTTCCCTCTGAAATCTCCAACTCTTGTCAAATCAGCAGCTTCAAGATAAAGAAACCAATATAAAAGAGCTGGGAGAGAAACAGGCTTCCCATGCCCAAAGATTTTCTAGATTGCAGAGATTTTTCTGTTCTGCATCAACACAAATTCAAGGCCTCTCAAAAGGTTCTACAGAAAAAAAGACTGAAAGAGGTTTATTCAGGAATAAAAGAGCCCCAGGGCTAGGCCAGTTGTGTGGGCTTTGGGAGGTGCAGCTTGCTCTGAGTCATGGTGCAGGCTCTTGAATTTGATTCTCCCACATTCCTGATAAGCTGCCCAAGAAGTAGGCAATTCCTTCCTCTGAGGCAAATCTCTCTGGGCCTTTGCCGAGGAATGTTGACCATGAGCTTAGAAACCCCTCCTGATGAAAACTTCATCAACACCAGTACATTCTCAAAAAGTCTTTTGATGAGCTGTTGTCTTGCAGTGTAGATGTTTCACATCTATGGAGTCCCAGGCTTTTCTAAATATAATACTCCAACAGGTTTAGCAGCAGTATAAACACCAATTTTGATGAAAGATGCTCAAACAAATATTCTAATATTGTCTCTGACTTCAGTGGTGCTTTCATGGTGTCATTCTGTAAAGCAATACAGAAGTTTTCCTGTTACACTGCTCAAGCTTTCCAAAACCTATAGCTACAGACTGTAGTGGATTGAGGTTTGTAGCCAACTGAGCATCAGGACAGAAATCCTGAAATTGCTAGAATACCTTTGCTCACCTCAGACTCATATACCAGTTCCATGAACAGATCATCAGATAAATTTATTTAACCTGATAAGAGCTATGCAGGGGAAACTCACTTGTAGACAAGTTTATTGGAAAAAGTCCTGCAGCTCTCTCAGAAATGCATAGTTAAAGGCATTCTGTCATTGAACCTTTTCAGATAAGGTTGGAATAAATTCTATTATAAACTAATGATTCCTACAGTGTTATCAGAGCAGTGTTGTTAACATGTCATTTCATTGCTGTTCTGCCCATAACTTCAAGCTTTTTAAACTGTTCATGCTTGCCTAAAAACCTCAGCTTCTCTTTTTCAATTTATAATTTTTAATCTTCATAGTTGAATCCATTTGGATTTAAACATGACCTTCAAGCTCTACATCCAAAAAGCTAAATAGAAAAATCCCTCATATATTTTAATCATTCTCTTGATTTAGTTTTGTTTGTTTGTGCTGTTGGGTTTTGTTTATTGGTTTGGGGTTTGGTGGGGGTTTTTGTTAAGAAAATCAGTTGATCCTAAGTGTTTGGCTGTTGTGAAAGTCTAAGAGTGACCATGGCTGCATTATTTGGCTCCCCTTTATATCAAAAGGAAGCAAGTACTACATTAAAAGCCATATTGTTTAAAATTATACTTAGCATTATTACTGTGAAAGGGAAAGCATTATCACAAATACAGTTCACCAAGGGAAATCCCAGACACTGGAAATCTCCCACCTAGTTGCTGCACAGGTTTATAATAGAGTGATTAATAAGGACATAAAAGAAAGTGCAGAGCATTAGACTTGGGATGCAGGAAAAAATCTTCAAGCTAAAAAGTAGCTAATAATTCTGAGCATAATCTTCAAGGACAATGTAAGAAAACTTAAGGATGGAAAACCTTGCTCAGCATGGCTGTGAATAGGCATGGGCAGAGGAAATATGAATTGCTAATGCTGGGATATTCTTAGGAGCTGTTAAGGTTACCATCACTGGTGTGTCACCCTGGGACTTGTGAGCAAGGTACCTGCCCCACTGGGGACAATGGCAGACCTCTCTGTGGGTGAGAGCTGGGTCATGCCCTGGCAGAGCAAGTGTTACCCATTCAACTCTTCCTTTTCCCTTTCTAAATTATTGTTTGTTAGTATCTTCTTCCTGCAGAGGCCTCTGGACTTTGGCTTGGCTGGAGAAGGGTGGGTTTTTAAGTCAATTCCTTCATGAAGCAGAACTTAGGGCCTCTTTGCTTTCGCTATCATAAGATCCTGCACAAACCAGTATCAACACTCCTGTTAAGCAGAAGTCTGATCTCTCCTTCCAGTGAGGAGTAGTTGAGTTTTGAGTGCATTTGTTAGCTTTGGCAATCTCAGTGATTTCTCTAATCTTCCAATAAGTCTTTTTCCCTTCTCCAAATGGCTCTGGATCCTTTACTAGGAGGATGTTGTAAATCACTCCAGGATCTGAGGGGGAAGGAAGTTTAGATGACACTCATCCAACTTCTCAGTGTGTATCAGCCTGATATCAAGGATGTTTTAACAAATTGCACTTCATGTTTTTAGGAAATGGACATGAATTTAATAGCTTCCTTAATGCTGTTTTTTACTCCCTTTAGCTGGTATGCCTGTTCCTCCACTCTCTACACGGTGTGGCAACTCAGAGTTGTCTGTAACTCTATGGACACCTGTAGGAACTTGGCCTTGGGTATATTCATTGTCTCTTGGCAGGCCTTTTCCAGTTTATCTGGGATTGAACCAGCAGTAATTGACTTTCAGGAAAGGACTAGTAATTTCCCTTTCCAAGCAGAGTGCCAGATTCTGACAGGACACAAATGCCTGTGCTGGAAGAAGAACAAGGCTCAAACTCATCTGTCAACTAGAGCTGTGCTGAGAGACAGACATACAGGGCAGGATGCTTCTGTTTCCCTAGTTCCTGGTGGAGTTGTATCTAAAATTTTGCCATTTTCTTTGCTTAGAGAATGATAGTTCCAGGCTCCATTTGTTCCAAAAGTGGAATGCAAGGGGCTGTAGCTTCACCAGCAGCACTCGCATCCTGGGACCAAAGGCAGGATGGCTCCTTCATGCTGGACACAGGTAGAAGGAGGAGCTGGCATCACCTCATGCCATCAAGGGCAGATCAGGTCCCTTAGCTGTCAAATGCTCTCCAGTGTCTGCTTTAGCTGCAGGTGGGGGCAACAAGCAGTTCACTGGCTGTGCATTAAACCAAACACCCCTCTTCATGCTATTAAGTGTATTCTTCTAGGCTGAGTAAATTACCACTGGACATCTGTAAAACACATTTATGTGGCTAGAAGGTTTCTGTAGACAAAGATGGGTTAGCTGTAGCTACCCTTCCAGTTTAGCCCCAGGCTACATTTCTGCTGTGGATGTCTCCGGTGACAAACAGCATTCCAGAGTTAACAAAAGGCAAGAGAAGCATTTTTGGTCTGTGTTATCCATTAGCTGCTGGAAGCTTGTGCCAAACAAATTTTTGTTGTTACAGTTGATTTGTGTGTAGATATCAATGGATATACCTCTGAGATCAAGGGAATTCTCTGTGTAGGAACCCATCTCCAATGGTTCATGTTTTTATGGCTTTCCATGCCCCGTGCTGGGTATTGCACATTATTAATACCTATGCTATCTGATTGCTAAAACCCAGGGGGATATATTTGCTTTTCCTCCTTCCTCAGACTTGCAAAAGTGCATTCATATGTTCCAATTTTTGCAAGGTTACTGGCTTTAGTGACTTCACTGGGCCATTCACAACATTGTGTTAGACATATATGTTTCTTTGGAAGACTCAAAACCTTATTCTGACCTTTTAAAACATAAGAAAAAAGCCCAAACATATTATAACTTTGGGACAATGGAGTTCTTTTGTTCTGTGACCTTACAGTGCCTAGTTGTGGATTGCTCAGCCATGAATCCTGTACCTGTAGGCTGCAATTATTTGAGGAACAACTAGAAAATAGCTGTATACAAAGTCAACAGAGCACCCAGGGAAACATTCTACCCTCCTGGACAAAGATATAGATGAAGAGCTCCTTCAGTTGAGTGACACTGCTCACAGCACAGAAGTCACAGTCACACTGAAATGCATAGACTGAAAAATTTGATAAACATTAACAGATTTCATGAGTTTCTCATGGTGGAAGTAATTTTTCTGATTTTTAAAGAAAATTCAAAGGAAATAAAGCACAAAATCCTTTTCTATTGACAAGGGCCTCTTCAAACTGGCAACCAAAATTACCTTCTGGTAACAGCTAATACTTGGCAAACTGATGTCTATGGAGCCCATTTGCTGGAATTATTTGTGCCTTGCTCTCAGCCTGTATTGCTATACGTATATGTAGCATATATATATATGTATTACTAACATAGCACTCATCTAATTTAAAGCTGGGAGTGAAGCCATTGTGTATAGTAGAAGGTTTGAGTGGTAGAAATCCAAAGACATTATTTTCCAGCCCATATTTGTTTTTAAATCCGAGACATGCTGCAATCTGTTTATTCCCAAGGGGGACAGGAAAAGGAAAACGTCTTCAGATGTATTTTTATGAACCATGAAGATAAATCACCTTCTTCAGAGCTGAGTTAGCAGTGGTAAAAGAAGCTATAATTGCTGAGCAGGGAAGGAACTCGGTGTAACCCCTGTTCTGCATGCTGGCCATAGGATGCACCCACAGAGCTTTTGTTTGAAAGTTTAGTTCCCCAAAACCTAGGGGACTCCTGAGGAAAGGGAGCACCAATGTGCTATTAAAAGCAACCTGCTGCTGTTTAGAGTTGGCAGTGCATGAATCTTTTGTGGTTGGAGGAAGAAGAGCAACAGATAACATTATAGAGATATCTACCAGAACTGACTCACAGTATTTGCAGAACACAAAGAAATGGGGAACTGTGCTGCTGTGGGAGACCTTCACTTCATCTGTCCTTTAAATGCTTTGAGTCATGCCTGTGCTTGACACGTGCAGGTTAACCACTAAAGGGCCAAGCAGAAGCTATGCTCACTTCTGGCCATCCAGCGGGGTTTGAATTTGATGCTTATAGGAGCCAAATGCAAACAGCTCTCTGCAAGCAACTTCTAGAGACATCCTCCAAGGCTGCAAGTGTTGTTTGCTCCTAGTGCTGTGATGCTCCAAAGCCCCAGGGAGAGGCTGAGCAGGGTCTTTGGGAAGGGAGAACATCACTGCAAGAGAACCTACACATCTCCCAGTCTTTGCACCCACCCCAGTCTATATTACTGCTGTGAGACAGAATTTTGATGGACACATTATCTTTTACAACTGGGCAAAGGGGCCCCTCTCCTGGAAGAGATCTCCTAGAGAAGTATTTCATCTGCCATCCAGTCCTTTCCTGCTGGCTAAGCTCAGCCAAAAGCAGTGCAGGATTAACCCTTGGAGGCCTGATTCCGTTCAGACCTTTGGGTGACTGCAGTCAGGAATAGCTTTGCAGATTTTAGGCATAAGCAAGCACAAGATCATGTCTTTGATTTGCTCTTCGGTATCCACAGCCGAAAATGGGTCCTGAAGTGCCAAAAAAATCAGGGCAAAAATAGAGAACAGAAATGTGTAACTCATCTAAGGTACTAGACAGTGACAGACTATATAAAATGTTATTGTTCAACAAACACTGTCTCTAATAAACTCCATTTACTAGTGTTAGCAGTTTGGCAACTTGGAAACCCCAAACTCCAGTTGAGTAAGGAAACAAAAAGCAAAGCCATATGATGATACCCATAAACTACGCAGCTGGTTTCTGTTTTAAAGGATATTCTACTTTCCATATTAAATAAAGCTGCTTAGAGTGCAAAAAACCCATATGGCTTTCTGGAAAATGAGAACCAAGTTCCAAAATAGAAAAAAAAGCCCTGGTTACATACAGCCATTAAAAACAAAAGTGTGCTTTTTCTCTAACTAGCTACTGTAACATCAGAGATGAACCTATCTCTGTGGAGTGAGGAGTGCCAAAGCCTTCTGCTTTTGTTCCCAGGAGACACTTAGGCCTTGGGAGATGCTGTAATAGGAGCTGTGATGCTCAGCATCCCTATGATATGCACGTAAGGCCAGGTCCTGCATCCCTACCCACCTCAGCTTTCAGTAGGAATGGAAAGACCTTAGAGTTTTGCATGAAAAATCTTTAGTCCTTTGTCAATATCTGATCTTCTCTACCATTGTTGTTTGTGCAGTTTAACCTAATATACTCATTTCTGTTTATACCCTAAGGTTTCTGACTAAGGATGATTTACAGAGCCATAAAAACACTGCTGTACTTTTTAAATCTTATATATACTTGTGAAATGAAGATATATGAAGTATTGCTATATCTATTTGAAAACATTTAAAACATCCTCTAATCAAAATATTGGAAATATTTGTCTAAATCCACAGATGTCTCGTTCACCTCTGGAGGCTGGAAGAGGACCTGCAAAATTCTCATCCAAATTTAGTTTGGATTTTGAACATTTATAATGCTTCTGTGCTGTTTTCATCTGAAATTTCATGTTTGAAGTCATGTTTCCTGACAGCATTCACTAAGGAGATATGATGTGGTGGCCCCTGTCATTGCTCTTCTGTTGGGGAATTTGTCTATCAACAACAACTCTCGTGGAATCTGTCAGCAGCTCTAAACACATCCAAATGATGTTTTACTCTGGGCTTTAGAAAATAATTTTGAACGTAGAGCATAATTTTCTTTTATCATGTGCTGTCACAAGTAACCTTTGAAGAATAACAAAACAATTTAAGCAACAGCACTTAAATTTGGGAAGGAGCTTTGGCAGACTGACTAGCTTTAGGAAGCAAATCTTTCCAGAGGCTGTAAGTAATAACACATTTTTACACATGCGGATTAATATGGCAGAGATAAAAAAAAAAGTAATTGTCAGAGAAAGTTGTTGACAGTGCCTAACAGAATCAGAGCTGGATATCATTGGTGAGCTAATGCTCCTTCTGTGCAACTTTAAGCTCTCCAAAGCTTTTACAGGACTACAGTATCATTCACCTTATGCTTATAAACTGTGAGGGGGCAACAAATCCTCAAGGAAGGTGGTGAGGAGACTGTGGCTGCAGGATTCAGGCTGTGGATGGCCCAACTGGGTGCTGAATGGTGGTTGAAGCAAGTCTATAGATAGTTTCCTTCACAAAAGGGCTGGTTTAGGTTAACAGTCCTGGAGCCTTCCACATACAGTACTCGGGCTGTGATGGGAGCAGACAGCACGTCCCCTGCTAAAGAGAGAATTGCAATTGTCAAAACACAAAACAGCATCTGGAGGGCTGGGAAGTGGAAAGGCAGGATGGGAAGGAAGGGAGTCAATCTCCCAAGACAAAAAAGCCTTACACAAACTTTGTAGTAAGAGGCAAGTCTGCATTCAGAACAGGCAACAGGGTTGGGGGAGATAAAGATGAAACAACATCTTCTATCTCACAGTGAGGAGATAAGGACAAGGTGAGCAAGCAGCTGTTTTCAAGAGGAGAGCCCCATTTTCTGGATCTGCTGCCCAGGGGTCACACAAGCTCTTCAGGCTCAAAGAGGAGGTGAATGATGTTTTCAGCATCAGTGAAGAAGAAACAGAGGGATTCACTGGTGCATGCAGGACTAGAACTGCAAGTCTGGAGACAGAAAATCTTGCTAATTACACATCAGGTTATTTATGAAGTGTGGGACTTCACCTTGCAGGAGCCAGTTGTGAGACAGCCTGCTTCTGGAAAGCCAGCAGTCTGGGAGATAAGCAGAGAGAGATCCTAAAAAAGGAAGAACATGAGTCAAAGGAAGCAGAAGGTAAACAGAAGCTGTCTGGAAGCGTGAACATCCTGGGTCACGGTATGTCCTGTTGAGAGGCCATGGAAAAATGGTTCATTTCTGAGCTATGGTGGGGAGAGGAGCTTTTCCGTGTCCCAAAGATTCAGTGACTGCAAGAACTAAAAGGAGAAGCAGCAGCAGAAAAAACCAAACCAAAACAAACAAAGCACAACAACAAAAAAACCCCCACCAAACCTAAAGAAACAGTGCAAAGGAAGAGGCTTGCAGTGTGAATTTGTCAGATCCAGATCCAATAAATCCATGAGGCAGAAGACGACTGCCAACCATTCGGCCACATTCACACTTACGTTATTGAATCAACAACCTCTTCCCTGCCAGCTGGACTGTCATCTGATAAGCAGAAAAAAATTAGGCCACAGAAATATAATAAAGGCATTCTGAGGCCACTGGGGAAATGCAAACTGATGAGAAGAATCCTCCAGAACATGCAATGTTACCTCTTGGTCTTTGTGAGTGCTGTTGGCTTAGAGTGCCATGGTCAGCAGCGCAAGAGGAGGCATGGACATGGCTGCAATGCAATACTTCAATACCTTCAGCTTAAGCACAGGATGGTGGTCTCTCTGCACCTTCTCTGGGGCATGAGGCTTTGACAGGCCTCATTCTGCAGAAGTGGATGGATGGATGCAGGGAGAATTTTGTTTAGTCTTGATAGAGCCATTAAATAATGAACTGGCAAACCTTCAAAGAAGAGGCATTAATGCACCCATAAAACCCAACACAGACTGGATCAGCAGCCACAGAAAGGAAAGGAAAAAAACCTCCAGGAAAAGTAAAGAATGGCTTATCTAAGTGAGGGAACCACTTAGCTGAATACTGAGAAGAAGTTTCTCACTGCTATCAGCACTTTGTGACAGGCCAGCTCATCTACCCGGGGAGAAGCATCCTGTGGCTGGGAGATGAAGAGTGGCTGCTGGCACCCTGAGCCAGACAGGAGCAGCATCGCAAGCTAGTTCAGGGTTGCTGGCTTTATGAAAGACAAGCAGGAAAAAGCTGTGCCCCAAAGCCTGAAGATAAATTTTCCACAAATTCAGAACCCTCCTTCAGCTTCCTGCTTTAATTGTTGGGGTGGGTGGGTGGTATAAATCAGCCTCACTTTAAGAGAGGCTGAAAGATACATGAAGTATCTTAGGGTATTAAGCCAATAACAAATCAAAATGGATCAAAGCAGGGAGCTGCTGTGTGTAACACAGACTGCTGCACTGACAATTCAAAGATTAATTCTACTCTGATTCAGTCATGTACTTACCCTTGCTCTGGCTGCCTCTGTGTCTTCTGGCCTCCCTCTGGGATCCAGGTCTCTCCCGCAGATCCATTGAATGTGCTGACACATCCCATGTATTCTCCTTGGCCAGGATGCTTCAACAGCCACTCAAGAAGAGTCTGCCACTTCAAAGGAATATGGAATGCATCTCTTCAGGACCTCTGTTCCTGCCCTCTTAAGACTGAGACATGACATTTGCACTTTTGAACAGCCTTTTTCTCTCATGCTTCCTCCAAATGCAATTGGAGGAAAAAATGTTCTGCATCTGCCCTCCAACAGGTAAGCAACTGTTGTTATCCCCAGTGTGTTAGCCAGTTGAAAAACTGATATCTTTATGGTGGGGACCTACAAAAGCATAGGATGGGCTGCAACTTCACTTCCAGGTGACTGAAATTATAGATAGAAGTGTGTTTTTTAGGAAAAATGTGTGTGTTCCCTGAGAAAGGAAGAATCTGATCAGAAAGGAAACGGGAACTGACTCCATCACAGGGTTCAGATGGGACTGAACCCAACCACTTTGCATATCTGAAAGTGCCTATACAAATCCACCAGAGACTTCGCCTCTCTCCTGAACTCCATTTAAGTAAGAAAGTGGATGTTGTATTTGGACCTCCCAGGTTCCTGAGTTTTGCTCAGTCCAGGGAAGGAAGTGATATATTTTGAGAGAGTTTATTCAGAGAAGCCCTAGAGATCATGAGGCTTGGAAACAGCATTTGGTCAAGCCCCGGCAGAGAAAGCATCAGACGTGCTGAGACTGCCAATTGCAGCATCACCCCATGAAACAGCACTGCCTGGCACCAAGGAGTCTAATAGGGAACAAAGAGATTGGGGAGGAGGAAAAGGAGACACGTAATGAAGGTACAGGGAACGAGACGAGCAACCTGAACTGAGAAGCTTCAGTGTAGAGCGGGTAATAGGAGAGCTTTGAGGAGAGCTTGACACATATTAGAAGTGCTTTTACATGTCTGATCCAGAATGAGTGACCCTGTAGGCAGTTGGCATCTCTAGTAGGATCCAGTGGTAATGTCATTTAAAGAGAAAAGAGCTGTAGCCAAGCCTCAGAAGCTTGGGTTCACAAAGCACTTGCACCTGCACTCTGCTATGTGACACACGCAGCCACTGTGAGCACATAAGCAGATTAAATACAGACCTTAGGTGTACTCTTGGCTTGTGCATTTCCAGGCAAATGGTCGGCACCTCTTTAAAGACATTGCAATGTGCTGTAAGTATATAGGCTTGCTTTCATCATGCCTTCAACCACATCTTTTTTATCAAGGGTTTATTTCACTACTTGACTGACACCTAACCCAATTCCTGTGGCAGAGGGAGTACAAGTTGTAACTGACTGTAGGGATCCTAACGACCTTGCTCCATTGCCCCTCACTTGCACAGCCCTTCCTGACACAGCTGTGCTATTACCAGGCTGAGACTTCACATCTCAGTTTTCATGGTAAGTGTGCCAAGATGGTTTTTCAATACTGTGCTTTAATCATGTTGCATCCTTTAGCATTCTTTAGTGGAAACATGGCTCTAAACCCCAAGCCTGGTCATACGTTATGATTAAAGTACCACCTTACTGCTACTCTGCTAAAATAGGTAAATTCTGAGCTGGGACAAATGTTGGATATCTCACTTCTGGGAATCAGATCTGAGCATCTGTGTTGTACCTCCTTTGTATCCTTGCTTACTTATTCTGTTTGCTCTTTCCAGAGTGCATTCCCTGATGCATTAATGCTATGATACTAGCTAAAATTGCCCATCATTTGTCTATTGAATTAAAAGATCACCAGGGCATTAAAATGTTATTTAGTAGCTGATGTTTACACAGATTGGTCATTAAAGATTCCAAGCTCCATTTAGCTCAGAGCTTACAAAGCAACTCATTAAGCTAAGACTGTAAGGCCCCCCATTCAGTGAAGCAACTAGCACATGCTCACAACCCATTAAATTCAGCAAGGCTTCAGCTTATCATTTTGACTTTTTGCTATTTTGTTCATTGGACCTTGCAGCTGTTCTAGTGGTTATTTAAAATTATATCTTTTCTGATGCCACAAAAAACCCCAAAAATATCATCAAAGTTAGAGCATTGAAGGCCTTCTTAGAAACCAGTACCGTGAAAATCCTAGTATTTATCTGCACAGGCTTTATACCTGTGAGTGAAACTCACAGTGTGGTCTGTGCATTGACATTTGAAAGGAGGCAGCAAATGACTGGGATACACCTCGAGCACTGCTGACTCAAGTGTCACCTTACTGCAAGGTTGAAAAAAATTGAACCAAGTCACAGAGCACCTGCATCACTCATTTATGATGTTATTCAATGGAGCTTTTTGTGTTTGCTTCTTTGTTTCTCTATCTCCATTGATGCTATCTTAGATTAATTGGCACCACCGCAAATGTTCACAGCTGTCTGCAAGGTGCTGGTGAGTGCCTCATGTCAGTCAAGCATGCTATCACCAAGGAGATGAATTTATTTCATTCTTCAGGAAGACAGTTCTGTAATGTGACAAAATAAAATCTTTCAGCAAGCACTGGGAGAATATCCATCAGCTTTCAGGTGCTGAAGCCCAGCATGGGCTTGACTTCAATGCTGTGCTTTTATATATATGCATGGGTTGAAGCAGTTGCTTACAGCCACTCTGGATACAGGTCTTTCATACACAGAGATAGACATCTCTCTAAATATAGATCTTAATAAGCCCGCAACTCAAACTAACACTCTCCCTACTCATGCAAAAGAGATGCTGGTGTTTAAGTCATGCTAACAGGTGTGCTGAGGCAGGTGGTGATGGGGAGGGAGGGTGTGGCATGATCATTAGGCTCTAGGCAACAGTTGCCCCTCGTAGCTCCTCAGTGGCTGTTTGCAAACTATTTGTAACAGAGTAAGTGGGATTTTCTCTGATTGAAAGGAAGATCAAGGTGCTTTCACTCTGTGATTAACATGAGTCCAGCTGTTTCCTCTGAGAGGAGAAGTTAAAGAAACTAGCTGGGGCTTGTGGTGGTTCCTTTTGGATGGAAGTTGACTTGTGGTATAAAAGACTGTGATGAAAGGGATACTGCTGTCTTCACAGGAGAAAGTTCAGTACTCGTGTTATCTTATGCCCCTTCTTGTACAAAGACAGAAGATCTGTCTGTGGGTGCTCATTCCAGGTAATGAATTTGTGCATGTATTTTAACCTAAAATGTTGATGAAATTGGAAAACTGTGCTTTGTTTTGTTCTTCTGAGAAGTCTTGGTAGAAAGTCTTGGGCTATAGTCCTTGAAAAAAATGTTTCTGTTTTTATGCTATAGGCTTTTCATAACAAAAGCAGTATAATATATCCTGTTTAATGTTATATTGACTTACCATAACAGACTGCCTGTTAAGTGTAGCTGGAATGGAGTCATTACACCCTCTATCAAGTTTCAGAAAGTAGTAACCTTCCATTATGTCTGCAGAGGCTTGTTTTTCAAATGACAGAATAATTTATTTAAGAACACTAAGCAGATTCATTTTGATTTAGTTCTACAATCAAAAAGAACTAAGTTACCAAGAGCAAAAGCATTGGACCAGCTATGAAATTTTCACTTTTTAAAGTCCAGCTTCAGTGCCTTTACAGTGGTTGTTCTAGGAGACCACTACTTAAAAGCATATTACAGGCTTATTGTTGTTATATTCTCTTGAATGATGAGTATTACCTGAAATGACAGTGCCTCAGTGTCAAGTGCTGGTATGCTCCTGGCATTTCTAAGTTTTCTGGAAATAAAGTGATAGAAAACCTAGGTAGTGTGTGTATGTTGGGGGAAGTATGAAAAGGGAAAAGGAAATTGGCTTATCAAAATCATTTTACTTTTATTTTTTTAATGTAAGCCTGAAGAATGTCTCTTGCAAAATAGTGGTTTCCTGAATGCCATAAATCTTTCTGTTGTGGCAGTCTATTTTAATTGTTCCTAGCTTTGAATTATTCATTCAAAATATGTGCCTTTAATAACAGTTGTGATTTTTTGCCTTCATAAGAAAGAGGTGTGCAGTTGTCAGTAGTTTGTGCTCAGCAGAGATATGTATAAGTTTTGTAGTAGCTGTGATTCACAAGCCTATAGCTGCTTGATAGCATGCTCAGCAAGCTGAGATGATGTACTGTGTTACTAGAAGTAAGCATGCATTGGAGATGGAGGAGATTTGTGGGGCAGCTTGAAGAACTGGACCTCAAAATAAATGAGGTGATCTGGAAATATGCCCTTCTCATTAAAGTTGTGCCTGCTGCAAAAGGAACTGAACCCCTGAATACCTTGTGTGGTTTTCTTTGTGCTTTGCACAGGGAAAGCACTCCAGGGAGAGGTTTTGATCCTTCCATTAAAGTAGCAGGGCTTGCATTGCAAAATACAAGGCACAAAAGGTGGCAGGACTCATCTTTGAGGAGAGCAGGGCTGTGTTCAGAGCATAGCAGGCAGCACAGTTGTGTCACAAGTAGATGAAGCTGGTTCAGGGCTTTTCAGCAGTCCAGGCATTGCATAATCCCTTGGACCTAAGGAAGAAGTCATCAGCTAGGTTCCTTGAGCTCTCCTCTCCTGCAGTTGCTGAGCTGGCATTTCCTCCTCTTTTGAAGCAATGGCTTCTTCCAATAGGCAGGCAAGCAGCCGAAAGCCTGGCTTGCCAAGGCAGTGGCATCAGCAAGTGGACACGTTTCCCATGCCCTCTTCCCTGAACTGCTCCTATGCTCTTGCAGCCACCTCCTCTGCCCAGACAGAATGTTGGCCCTCAAGATGCCACCTCTAAACTGCTCACGATGGTGAGGGAGACAGCAGCATTGGTTTTGAGAGACAGCCCTGAACGTGCGTTTGTGCTACCAACCTGTCTTGAAGCCCACGCCAAGTTTTACTGTCTTTATAACATGATCTGCAGCCCTGCAAGGCTCTGCTTCCATTCTTGGAAGTGGGATGAGGATGATAAGAATGACTGTACTTGAAAAGCCTTCCTTCCTCTAGTCCAAGAAACATACAAAGCTTGGAGTAAGCTACCTTGTATCACCTTTTTCACACATTGTTTCTATTTTGAGTAAACTGCTCCTTGTTCATGCATGTCCATCCTTCAAGCCTCACTTAAGAGCACACAAACAAGGAGCAATTTACTGTTAATGCTCAATGTGTGAAGAGTGCTAAAATTAAATATATATTCCATAATGTACAACTCAAGTCAGAAGTGGTTTGATGTAATGGTTAATGGAAAGAGCTCAGTAGGAGTCAAAGAAAAGTTAAAAATTAAGAAAACCAAATAAAGATACTTGAATATTCCAATTTAAGAATATAAACTGAATATTGAACACATGAGGTCAGAGAAGAATATTCTCCAGTCCAGCTGATGAATAAATATTGATTACGAGTGTTGTAATTTACACAGCAATGCCAGGGAAGATATTCATCTAGAGTGGACATTAATTTCCTGGTAAGGCAATGCTCTTGTTCCTTGTTTTCTGCAGTGGCAAGAAAATTGATCAAATGCACTCTAGAATATCCATATTCTGAGTTCAGGCATTTGTATTGCTACCACATGTAATTATTGCTTATGCTATTGATTTCTTTAAAGGTCTTTCAGTCAGAGTTAACAGCCTTCTTGAATTGACCTACTTATAAACTTTGGTTTAGACTCTGCTTCCACACAATCTGAAAAATCTACCTTTTTTTCTTTACAGATCCTGCACATTAGTGGCAGAAAGGTCCCTAATTCTCCATTATATTAGCACTCCTTCTTTCAGTTTAAAGAGAAAGGGGTGAGGAAGGCAGGGTACTTGGCGTTCTCAGCCTGGCTTCTTTTGTCGCTGAAAGCAGGGAAGTTTGAGTCCCCACCCCTGTGGGACTTCATTAATACTTCTCTCAGGTGAACTTAGCCCCTCACAAAAGGGTTCTTTGTATTTTGCCTTTAACCAGCTCTTTGTCTGGGCAGATATCCAGGCCAGTAAGAAAAAAAACAAGTCAATATTCTCTGTTGAATCAGTGGCTTTTTCCTGCTATAAGTTTAAAAAGAGAGTTTGAGACAATATGGTTATAAATGGACATAGAAACAATGTGTGTGTATATATGTACATGAGGAAGAAATACAGAATTTACAATGAAAAATTTCCCTCAAAGAGGAAAAAATAGACATTAGGGGTATTGTTTCATTAAAGAAAAAGTCACAAGTGCTTTGACCCAGATGAATATAGGTCTTATGCAGCTAAGTAACTGCAATTCTTATTTCTAGTACCTGGTAAGATGAAAATAGCCAGAAGTTGCCATTAAACCTCATGATACCAGTGGTTTTGCTGTGGGTATGTGGCTATGGATGAAGAGAGAAATGCAGAACTCTCTTAATCCAGGCACGCTTTCCAGAGGGAAAAAGTTAATGGTGCATTTGAGAATGTCTGTACCTGCAAATCACTGCTGGCGGGATTCGCACTCCTTGTTTTGTGGGATGGACTGGGACCACCACCAGCAGCAGCAATGTGTCCACCAGAAGTTTTCCTGCTCCTCTGAACCACTGCATGTGGGTCATGTGTTAAAGCCTTAACTGGCTCAATTCTGTTGGTTCTTCTTCTAGCCCTTCTACTGTAATGGATACCTCAAAGAGCCTTATACTGGTAATAACTTCTGGAGAGAGACTGAAAATAGGCTGCTTTAATATGATCTTCTTGTTGGGCTTATAAGAATAGGGGGCTTGTGTGCCATGTAGAGTTCACTGGTGCCATTGCCTCATCACCATGATATTTGAGCATCTGTGGCTTCAGTATAGTTATTTTCCTAATGCAGAAGATACAGAAATATTGCTGTCCTCATTCTAAGACTGTTGTATTAGAGCAGTGGGAGCTGTATCCAGATTCATCAAACTATTTGAGTGCTGAATTAATTCAGTTTAAATCTAAGACTAGCATCCTGCCAGACCAGATTCTTATTCTAAAACAGTTCGTGATTGTCTTATCCTGTAGGTGTTGCAGTGAGGTTGTTCTTCCTTAGTGCAGACATTTATCTAAATGAATTTGTTTCACCCTGGTAAACTTGTGTCATCTGTAGTTATGAAAGTGGAAGGAGGAAAAAGAAAAGAGCTATTGCTAGGCTAGTTTTCATTTCTGGGTTTGACTATCTTCTCTGGAAGAACCTCCTACATCTGAGCATGTGATCATTATTTTTAAATACTTTTTTCTCTCTTCCCATGTGGAGAACATGCAATGACTTTGGGCAACCATCATGTTGTGTTACACTATTCTGGCATTGAACTTCAACCCATCAGTGGCATGTCTTTTGCTAAAGAGCAAAAAGAAGAGGAGGAAAAATAAATTTTAAAAAGAACTAAACAACTCATCTTTACTTCATCTCACCAGAAGTGAATTTTTTGTTACATGCACAGATGTTGTAGTTGACATATCTCATGGCAAGCACCAAGTGAGAAGTGACGGAATGGTAGACAGCTGAGTAGACCAAAAACATCCAAAGCTGCAGAGGGGTGGCCCAGAACAGCAACCTACACAAACACAATTATCTAACTCCATTCTTAATTAAAGCAGTGTTTTCCAAGGTAGGTTAGAAAATTGGTGCTATGCTTAGACTCTGTTTTGGCTTTTTTGCTGTAGTTATTGATGCTAAAGTGAGATTCAGGGCCAGCAGTCAAGGCGCAGGCACCCACCCAGAGAGAGATGCATTTATTCCAGTCTGCCTGCAACAAGCTGTGATATTCAGGCAGTCTTTAAAGAGTTACAGATTTTTGGATAACCAAAGAGCTAACATATGTCAGTTGTTTGCCCAGGAGTTTAGCCATTATTTTATTAGCTAGACAGGTACTCCTATTTCACCATTTATTGTGCTTTCTGTTCTTGGTGTATCTGTGAGCAGGGAGGAAGTCTTCCTCTTTGTCATGCAAATAAACATTTTTGCAGAATTTTTTTAAAGGACACTTGTGCTTAATCAAAGCTTTTTGACTCCATGTTTTGTGTTTGGTATTAATATGGAGTTTAAGTCAACTAATTCTCATCAGTTAGATTCATAATTCAGTTCTGGGATTTGAATGTGCACTGTTATAGAAGAGTCAGCTGTATTGTAAAGGGGTTGAAGAAGGAAACTGCATGGACATCTGAGGGGCAGCGTTGCTTGGGAAATAAGAGAAATTGTGAATGTTTGTGTTCAGTATAATGTACCAAAACCAACCCCAAAGCCGTTTCTTGATGAGCCAGCAACAATTTTCTCTTGCTGCAAACCGGCTGGGTGTGTTTGCACAATCCTCCCATAAAACTGTATGTTCTGTCTTCACAATGTTCATCTAATTCTCCTTCTGAATCCTAAGTGGCTTTGAGACTAGTATCTCTACCATGTTAGCAGCGGTGCTCCATCCTCTGTATCACTTCTGGGGACAATGCTTAAGCTTACATGGTTAAAATTCTTAGTGCAAGCATTGATGCAGCAAACTACAGTGGAAAAGTGTGGCTGAAAGGAACTTCTAACAAATGCAGTCGTAATGCTCACAGGTGATGTTTATTTTCCTCATGCTCCCTTTCTATTGTCTGAGTGCTTCTTTGTGTACTGCCAGAACAAGATGCTAGCATGGTGCATAATGAAAATCCAGTGTTATGCCTATGCAAGAACAAGTTGTTATATATAATGGATGTGGTTGGATTCTATTGAGTGCATCTGTAATGCTACTGCCGTTACCCTCAGTACACTCCTTTAGCTTTTGATGGTTTTGATGTTGCCAGTGAATTTTTCCAATTCCTCCAGGCTTGATAGTTTAAATAAAAAGATCATGATAGTAGGAAAATGCTCAATGTATTTGAACCTAAATATTACCAAAATGTGTATAAAAATGTGTTCAATCTTTTAAGAAATGTAGCCCAATAACTGTTAAATGTTACCAATATCATCACCAATATTAGTATTTCTGGGGAAGGGAATATGTTTCGTTTCTGTACTGCTGGGAGTGTTCCTAGTAGGGAGTCAGATGGGACATGCTTGGGACAATGCACTGTTTCTAATCAGCTATAGAAATGCTGGTGAATGGCAGCAGATTTATCATCTGAAATTATTCCCTCCAAGTAGTTGGTTTTTTTAATTGCAATACCAGGAAACCAGCTTTTTTTCTTCTTTTTTTAAAGTGCTTTATTGAAATCATCTGGATATACTCTACCTAATAAAACAGTAGTCTATGGCTGCTGGACTTCCTGTGAGAAAGAGGAATTAATCAGATATGCACAGACACTATAAAGGGGAATGGAAGTTGTATCAGCTGCTGTAACATAATGGAAAATGTTGGATCCGGGTGTCAGTGGGTGTAAGATGGTTTAAGCACAGGGCTGGTCACTGGAGCCATATCCACTTTCCCCAGCTGAAGATGGCGTATTTGTGTTGCAGTTGCTCTCTCACTTGAGACAAACAAGCAGAAGCATTGGTACAAATGCTTCAGGAGTTATTTAATTTCCCTTACAGTCAGCAAAAGCAATGTTTGGAAGCTGTTCTGAGTGGAAATCCTTCCAAGTGAGAGGTTTGAACATGAGCAGCCCATTGTCTGCTGCTTACCCAGAGCGTCTTGCAAAGAAAGATGTGGTGCATCATGGGGTGCTTTGGAGATGTGCATGTTGAGCCATCTTGGATGACTCATGGTCTGATCTGTGCATGGAGCAAATTTGTCTTTGATGTACACAAGAAGCAGTTTCAGAATTGTTTCCCAAGTCTGCAAATGAAGAAACAAAGAGATGTCATTCAGTATGTCTGATTTTTGCACTGTGCAAGCAAATGATGGCTTGCCTGCGTGTCAGTGGCTATCTAAAACAGCAGGATGCTCCACAGAGATGATGAAAGCCCTCTTTTGAGAGCCACTTGTATAGTTGAGGTCTGTATGAGGACAAACCTTCCCTCCTGGTTGTTCTGTGTATGCTACTGCAGTTGTAGCGTTGCTGTAATATCCAACAGCTCACTAAATGTGCACTAAGTGCAATGGCTAACACATACCCTGTGTGTCTGTCTGCTGCTTTCATTTTTAAGGAGAAGTTTGGGGTTTTTTCCAAATTTGTTTGCTGCTCTGTCTAACCAGACACCTAGATAAAAATATCTTGCTTCTCATTTGTTTGCCAACCAGAGACTTAGTTAAAAATGCCTTGCTTTTTTCTCAAAGGACTGTTTCTTTCAGTGGATGAGGAGGAAAGTCAGTAAAATTAAATTGGTCAGTGCTTTTATGCAGATTACTCTTTTTCTTTACCTCCTGAAGACACCTGGGGGAAAAGTATTTTGCTATTCCAAGAGCCAGGAAGTATTTTTTTGGTGGTTGTTGTTGTTGGGTTTGGGGTTTTTTTGGAGGGGAGGGTGGGGGTTGGTTGTTTGATTGTTTGGTTTTTTTCAATGTAAACATGATCTGCCTGAGCATTTTCCTTCCCCTGTTACCTGGCAAGTAAAGTGAAAATGCTTGCAAGAAGGCAAGAAATTCACAGAAGACCAAAATGATGAAGGCTGTGAGACCCTGAGGAGACCAGGCTGCAAGGCAGACTGATATGAGAAAATGTAGTGTCTGGAAGGGAGATAACAGGACCTGTGGTGTCTGTGGCCAGATCGGTTTTGATGAATGACCAGGTTAGTGGTGTTGTCTCTATGACTCACTCCTTAGCTATCTGAAGGGGTCTCAGCTAAACAGCGCTCACAGTTTTACACTCAACAGTTTTCTCTCTCCCACTGTAAATTCATGGCCAGAAAGCACTTGAATTAGCTCTGTCCAGGGTAATATTTTGGTTTGGAAGACTTGTTTTATATCAAAAACATATTTTTCCTGTTTGAAAGAAAAGAATTTCCAAACGTCTTTTATAACGTGGATCTTAAATAAGCAATAGATAATGAGATGTACTCTGTCTCCAGCTAGTCCTTGTCTTCAAAGGCAGGAGCGCTTAAAATGTAGTAAGGAATGGGCCATTGACTCATTTGCACCTTTCTGGAGACGCATACATTAGCAGTCAGTCTGGAAATGTCATGTGGCCATGGATACTCTCTTTGAGCTTATTTTGCATTATTTATCCCTTGCCCAAGCCAGGCTGGCAGCTGCCTTGGGACCTGATTACTTCATTCAGTGGTTCCCAGACGGGGAGAGCAGCCTTCCTGGCAAGAGGGTCGCTGAGGAGGAAAAAGTTCAAGGGTTTTCTATGACTTTCCAGTGAGGCAGAAAATAGTGAATAAATGGCTCACCTTCTTTTGGATTTTGGTAACGAGACTCTCTTCTTCTCTGCCTGTGACTACTTCTAAATGGAGAAAAAATAAAAAGCCTTTCCTCTGCCAAAAAGCCCTGTGGAAGTGGTGGTTACTGCAAAAATCCTTATGCCTAGTGTCACTGCCTAGAAGTCTGATGGCTTGCCTGCATGTGGGCATCCAGGTGACAAAATCCAGGGTAATTAAAGTGTGAAGTTAAAAGTCTGCCCTGCCTTGCAGTTACAGTATGACAACTTCAGTTCTGGATAAAGTATTTGCCCAGAGGTCTGATGCAGTCATAACTCGTCCTATGTGACTTCAGAGTTGATTTTGCTGCATGTCCCTGCATAGCTGAGGAAAGGCAAGATGGATAAGCAGAGAAAGGAAAATGCTGGAGATTCCTCTCTGATCAGCTGAAGTAATTTTAGATACTTCCTCAAGCCAATTCCCACTCACCCTTCCCCTCAGTCCTGGTGGCTTCTTTCATCTCCCCGACCCAGAAAGTCTCCTTCACTCTGCTCACTCTGTACACATTGCAGTTGTGGAATTGCGTGGACAGTTTTTTATGGTTAAATTGAAGCCCCACATGCCCACATGAATTTTGCACCTAATTTTTCATATGCTGGAACTGTGTCCACAGCCTCTGGGTGCCAGTAAAAATCTAGGGGTTTTTTCCTTTTTTTTTTTTTATTCCTTTCTAATTGCACAGAGGATTTGTTTCTGATTTGCAAGGGTTGGGAGAAACAAGCTTTATTCCAGCTGTAAGCCCTGTGCATTTTTATGACTTTATTGAATAGCACCCCTGAGTAATATTTACAGTGCCTTGCACTGGGCTTCCAAAGCTTAAATCTTGCACACATACAAGCAAGATAAAGTATGTTTGGAAAGCTATTAACTCTTATATCTGACTTCAGGCTAGTTCCCTAGGCTACTAGGGACAGGAAGGCAGGCAGGACCCCAGAGCTAGGGCAGCCACCCTGTTTTTATTGGTTATTTTTGTCCTCTTGAAGACAAAGTGGTTTTTTGGCTTACGGGTGACATCTGACCTTCAAGGAGCAGAGATGACACAGTTGACTCTTTTTGCTCAGTATAGTCAGTGGCCAGAGAGGAGGGCTCCAGTTCACAACCTGGCATGAATCTGCCTTCTGCAACATCAAAGAAAGGTGTCGGGGTTGGTTGTTTTGGTTTGGGTTGGTGTTTTTTTGAGACTACTCCTAAGCAGCCATCAATGAACCTGCTTATGAGCAGGGCATATTTGATAGTGCCTGTAGAAAATGACATAAACTCAGGCAAGTCGTGAACAGAGGTTTCTGTTAATGTACATCACAGTCTTCTGCTAGCTGAAGTCATTAGCAGTGGACACAAGCTCCCAATCAGCTTGAGTGACATAAGTAAAGCTATTTTTGTTAAAAAAAACCCCTCAAACTACAAACCTTATCGTGTGGGCTCTGAGTAAACAGCTATCAATTGAATTGCATTTGTTAACAGCTTTTTTGTTGTTGTTAACTCTTTTGAGCCTTTCTCAACAACTTCCTGGGTTTTGCTGTAAGTTTTGTTTTAATTAAAATCAATGGATGCTGGATTTTCCCCCTGACTCATGGCTAGTAAAAGAAGTGGGGGTACAGAGTCAGTGCACACACCATCCCTTCTGCAAGAGGGTGCTCTCTGTGGTCAGGTGAAATGTACTAAAACAGCAGCCACTGCTTGTGGTGTCAGCTCAGCCTTCCCACCACCTACCAAGAGCAACCATGCTGCAGCAGCTAGAACAACTGGGATGGGGAAAGTGCTGTTGCAGAGAATGGGGGAAGATGTTCTGTGCTTACAAAAAAAAGTTTCTGGGAAGAAATATTTCATTGTGGTTTTTGGTGTGGGCTCAGAACTGAGAGTCCCATTCTGGCATTTGTTAGGAGTTTTCTTTTCAGTGTGCTGTGGAGATCCATCTTCTTTTTCCATATTGTTCTCTGCACTTTGGCTCTTTGTCCATCTAGAGATGGTGTTGTGCCAAACCTTTGAGTGATGAAAGTTCCACTCTTCTCTGTGCTGTAAAAATTCCAAGTCTCTGTTTAAGGAAAACTCCCTCTATTTATCAGATGTGCCCAGTCAGAAGAAAAGTTTGGTTCCCTGCTAGGGATTTGGTACCCAGGGACCCACAAAACATGCTGCTCCATCCTTTTGGCACAGTAGATGTCACAGTCTTTATTTGTGCCTTGGTGTTAGCTCTATCCCCTGGTCTTCAGATAAGAACACACTTGTTCCCTGGCAAAGGCATGGTAGATATCTTTTCCACCAGCTCATTTCACTTAAATGCCTCTGAAATACTTCAGAACAGATAAAAATCTTCTATTTTGTGTCCTTTCAGACTAGAATTAATTTTTGCCCTTATTATTTCTTATCCATGGCTCATTATATCCATTCATTACCATTTTCTTCCTTCTCATCTCTCTTTCTTGGAAAGAACTGCTCACTGTACATTGCTTGGAATAAGATTGCTACATTATGCCCCAGTCCAACACTATGATCCTTTTGTCAGTCTCTTTTTTTCTTCCAGTGACACTGTATGAATTTTGGGGTCATTCATGTAGAACTTATGATGCAGTTAACTCTCATGATATGTCAGAGGATACTGATTTTGGTTGTTAAGTGCAGATCTGGGAGGTGGCATGACAAAATAGGGAAGCTGGTCCCTAAGGCAGGGGGAGATACCCTTTCTTACCTTTGTTTAATGAAAGTGGGTCTGAATTTAAACATGCAGAAGGTTAGTGAGCCCTCAGGATGAGGAGGTAAAAAGTGACTTCTGGCTGAACCTTTTCTTTCCCTGCTTTTTGCTCAGCCAGTTCCAGCTCTCATGTAGTTTCATTGCCCAAAAGAGAAGCTCTTGCTATGATACTGGAACACGTTGTGTGGGTGGCTTGAGGACACAATGCCTGTTTGCTCCCAGGTCACAGGGATGTGGGGAAGTAGTGGTAGTAAATGTTTGTTTTAAAGCAGAGATTTCAGGTACAATTTCCTTCATTGCTATTACATTGAGTGAGGGTGAGTAATGCAAACCAAATGAAAATGCACCATACAACCAAGGAGTGTCTTGTAACATGCTTTCAACTGTTGAGCCCAGTGCTTGCAAACTTTTGGTATTTCACTGCTTCTCTTGGGAATATGGCACCAAAACGTTTTCCACTGGAATATCTTGAGTAAGTTGATGAGTAAGAATGCTCAGAGAAGGCAATCACTGACCCTCGGGCAAGCTGCCCTCTGATACTGTGGAGTGCAACAGCCAGAAGATGCTTGGCTGCCTTCCATGTAGGTTCTGCTCTAGTGCCCTTCTCCCCTTCAAGGGAAAGGGGAAATTTATGGATGTGCCAGATACATGGCAGGATCAGCTTGCAGTGTACAGATCCTCTCCACCTGCTGGCCTGGGCGGCCAGGTTGTGTAAAGGTGTTGTGCCGTTATCTTTGCTTCCTCCGACCAGGTTTTGCAATGTGTAGCTCACCCTGACCTTCACCTCAGCCCAGTCTTTACTTCACTACCTTGTTTTGTTCTCTTTGGCAATTTCCTGAGTATGTTTTAATTGATTCTGCCTCCTCTCTTCTTCAGTCTGCTGGCTACTGTTCATCTATTCTTCATGTACAAACAAACACAGTTGAAAAGTGGTACAACTCTGGGTCAGAGCTCAGCTAATGTCTTCATCTTCAAAGGCTTTGGCTATCTGGACAAGGAGCTGCTGCTGGTCATGCCCACCTCAAGATGCCTTTGGCACTGAGGCAGATATTTTTGTCTACTGGACAGGATCCTAGTTTGTTTTTTTTTTTTCCCTCAGGTTCAAAGGCAGGGCTGCTACCTCTAGAGCCACCCACTACTTGGAAATAGTTTAACGTGAATCATTTTCCCTCTGTGCAAGACCTTTGTTGCTAGAACGAAATAATCAACCTCATTTGTTTTTTCTGTCTTCTGAGAAGAGGGTAGAAGTGATGTCTGGGTGTAGTGTGCACATTTGGTGAGAGGCCATTCTCTGAACTGCTTCAAAGAGGTAATTACAATTGTAGCTTATAAATCATTGGGGAGGTATGGGACCATCCCCTTCTAATGAGGCTTTTTGCAAATGAGTGCTGATTATTTGCTTCCTGATGGTGTAATTGTACCTGGTCTGAACTTACCATACGGATCCCATACTGCTATGATTATGTATTTGCCTCTCTGAGGCTGCCAGATACATAAAGCATGTGTGAGCTGACCTCTAGCTGAGGCTCTGTGGTTTCTTTCCCTTTTAAACCAATTTCCAAGCAGTCCCTCAGTAAAAGTTTACCACCTGAACCAGCTCAGCAGGACAGAGGACAATGGTGCATTTCATCCTGGGGAAGGGTATTTTGGCCAGTTTGTTTAGCCAGTGTAAGTGGCATCTACATTATGAGGGGATCCACTAGGCTGTAGCCAAAATGCTATGCTTTAAGTGTTGTTAGCAGTTATGTATCTATTTATTATAACCCTTTAAGGATTAGGCACAATTTGCCTTAAGTTAGAACTTAATAAAAATCTGGGAACAAGCTGGCAGAGATCAGTTCTAGTTGTGAAATGCCTCCAATTGTTCAAGTATCCTACAAGGGCTTGGCTCTGAAATGTTAAATGGCAGTTGCTTACATAAACAAGTAACATCAAGGAAAAAGCTGAACTCACAATTCAACTTGGAGGTGGAGACACTGGGATCCAGGCCCTGGAAATCACATGGTGATGTTTAAATACAGAATAAATACCTAGGTCAGACTGTTGGATCTTGCTCTGATGACAAGACACCCAAGTACTTAGGCATCTTTAGCTATCAAAATAGATGGTTATCTGTCCAAATTTGGTATGGTCCCAGTGAGATATTTCAAAAGTATGCAGGATACCAAAACCACCAGGTGTATTTTGACATTTTTAGATAACAAAAATCTTTTTACATTTTGTGTTCCTAACCAATTTATAAAAGCAAACTTTAGGCTCCTGGGCACCTAGGTTGACTTAGGTGGTCACTCGACCACCTAAGTTGACTTTAATGTCACTCATCCTGGAATAGGGCAGGAATTTTAAGCAAAAATTCCTAAATTTTGAGCTAAGTTTCAAACTGAGAGACTATCTCTACAGAGGTGTTTTTCATTCTCAGTGAAGAAAGGGGATGGGAAAGAAAGACAAACATTTAACAAAACAAAAGGGAAAGAAAGGAAATATTTTGTCCAATTTGGTAATAGTTTTTTCCTTTTTTTTCCTATTTAAATCTTCCAGATACAGTTTATAAAAGTCACTAGTGAAATTCACATAAAGATAATAATTTAGCCCATCTAAAAAAATGTTATCACATAATTTGTAAATTGAGAAACTCTGTGATACTGTTAAAAGGTTTCCATGAATATCCATTAAATATTCAAACAATGCTGTTTCTTTGGATCTAAAATGAACTCTTGTTAACTTTGTTTTGAATTTTATTTAGCTATAAACTTGGAAAATACTTTGTATGTTTATGTAACTTCAGTGTCTTTCTGCCATGAATTTTCCCATCTTAAGTTTCCCTAATGGCCATATTGTTTAGAGAAGGAACTATATTTAAAACCACAAGTTGAATTTTGGAAAGATCAGGCATCTGATTTAGCCCCCACTACCCTCATAGCTGATCTGTTCCTCAAGGAGCCATAGTCAGAGATGCCTAACTTCAGGGACTTTTAGCTCTAGCTTCCCATTGCACCAATAACTGACTGCAATTTCTGTCCTCTCTACCATTTTACACTGGATAGGGGTAATACAACGTTTTCCCAAATGCTTGGTGACCCTCAACGTTTGCCTGTTGCCTGTGTGCCCCATCCAGCCTGGTCACCTGTTGTCACTGCCTGCTGTTGGGTACCCAAGTACCCATTCCAGCATCCAGGATTGCTGGAGGCACAGGGTCCTGTGCTCAAGCACATTATTCAAGGTACAAAGTTGTCTCAGTTCATCTCTGAAGCAGTCCTTGTCCTGCAGTTTCATGCAGGCAAATAGCTGGTGGTGACATGGTTTAGGGAGGAGGGTGTTAGCCTCTGCTGTGTATGGGTCTGCCAGCATTGTGAGATCAAGCCTTGCAAACTGAGTGCTGTAATTGTGCCTCATTGTGAAATCAAACATGCCCACAGTTGTGCTTTGTGTTGTGATGGAAGAGGCACTTGCCAATACATTTGAAGTTGCCTGGATCTGTGTGGAGCTCCCAGAATCTTTTCTTACTTTTCACACATCTGTATTTTTCTTGCATCCATACTATGTGGTTGTATGTCACCCAGGGAAGAAAATTTTCCATGGGGGCAGGTCACACGTGGAGATGAGGGTCTTGCCTTTAATTAAAAAAGCCCAAAACTGCTACAGAGCAGAAAAAAATTGCATATTTCTAGATGTTAGGAAGAGATTAGTGAAGTATACACCCTGAAAAGCATCTGCATTTGTTAGGTGTGCGTCACACTATGAATGTAGTGCTCAAACGAGTCAGGTAGTTTCATTGTGCATTCTTTTAATTATCCTGGCTCATGAGAAAGTTTTGCAAATTAAAGTGAGCTAGCAATTTACCCTCCAAGTATCCATCAGTGCTCCAAGCAGCACTGAGAAAGGCTTTAAGGGCTCATACACACTGTATGCCTCTCAGCAGGACATCATGAGTTTGGCTTTGCTGCTCTTATGGCCTATCTCAGGGTGTTGGTAACTAGTGGAAACTGGAGACAGATAAATCACTCCTTTAAAATATGTTGCTAGAATAAGAGAAACAGAGGCAGCCAAGTATTTTGTAAGCTGCTGTTGTAACTTTTCATATTCACTGGGTTACAGCAGGGAGGAAAAAAAAAGTATTCCGGGGTACATTAAGATAATGACTATATTGTTGACCCTCTGTCAGTTCTGATGCATTAATTAATGTTGTTGTTTACAAAATCTCACTTTTCTACTCCAATGTCTCTCCAATTTTGGCACTTTACCCAGGTAGGATCCTGGCTTTGGTATCCCTGTATCCCTCCCTGCCAATGTCCCAGGTCTTCTACTGCTGTCTTCTGATTTGGAGTGAAGGCTTCTCTTAAGCTGGGCTCCCACAGAGTCAGACATTTACACCTCCTCTCCCACTCCCATGATTTAGGGTGGTGTTCTTTTGGATAGATTTTGAAATGTAGTGTGTCTATTGATGCCTAAAAGGGAGCTTTGGGGACACCGCTGGTCTGTTTACATGTGTCTAGAAGGGAACTGAGCTCCCCCTGAAAAAAGGAAGAAAAAACAACCTTCTCAATGTCTTAGCAAAGATTTAGTTTCTTGACTTTAAACAGAAAAAAATAAAAGGCTTTAATCTAAATAAACACTAAACTTCACCAAAACTTGTTTACCATTAAAACTTATCTGAGCTTGCAATTACAGAAGCTGTTGTACTAATCATATAGCAGAGCCATATAGCACATACTTTAAAGCAATTTACAGTACTGAGAATCTAATAAAGGTAGCTGACAAGATAATTGACAAATTATATGAATGTATTACCACTACTCACACACAAATGCTCTTTAATTATTTTTTGGCATCTGAGGAAAGGAAGAGAAATGCTGAGTTAATAGACAACATGTAATCCATCTGTGTTTGTTTTGGTGCATCCTGCATTTGTGGAAGATACCGACAAGAGATGTTGCCTGGGGTACAATGACCTTTGTGCACAGGAAAAAAATTGCCACTCACTAGACTAATAGTGTAAAACAAGAGAGTTGCTTGTCTTTGGATTATGACCCGGTCACCTAAAGCATGTGGGAAAAATGTGTTCAGATAAAGGCTACAAAATTGTTAGCGCTTTTAATTATGTTTAGATTACAGAGCTTTATACAACTAGCAGTGTCCGTGTTATTGAAAACCTTATCAGCTGCCATTCAATGAATGGCCCCACTAATAAAGTGCTTCATGGAATTTCTGCATGTATTTGTGCCTGGTGTTCATCCAGCCACATCTTGGGGTTTTCCTTCTGAGGCATCCATCTGATCCTAATTCCAGCCAACAATAGCCATTTTATTCTATTTTACTCTATCACACAGTAATTAAAGAAATTATTTCCTTGCTATCATTATCATTGTCTGTGTGTGCATCACAATGTCTTGTTTAGACAGTCTGAGGCATTATTCAGCCACTTATCTGTTGTGCTTTCGAGATCCATTTAGAAAATGACTTCGAATTACAGTGATGTGGAACTCCTTAATAGCATCATTGTCTGATTTCATTTTTTTAAATCTTTTTTTCAAACCAAGTCAGCAGTCTATTCTGTGAGGGGTGAAGGTAAAATACTCTTCATTTATAATACCTTCTTCAAAGCTTGCTGCTTCGGATGGTAGAAACAAAGGGCTTAATGAAAACTGACTTAAATTAGAATAGGAAATATTTGTCATTAATTTCTTATGGGTAGGACAGATAGATGAATCACTTTTCCTGTGAAAGATGTCTCCCTGGCCGTGCAGAATGCCAAGGGTTGTGTGATTGTGTACTTCTCCCTGCTTAATGCCTTCAGTATCCCCAAAGTACTCTGTGGAACCAGATTTGGAAACTTGAAAACTCAAGTTGGAAGTTTGGTATTGAAGAAGCCAGAGAGCACCTGCCAGATAGGGCTGGAGGGGGTTGGTATTAGTGTTCAGCGTCAGTGCTTTAGGGAGCAGAGGAAGGGAATATGCAGCAACGGGAGAAAGGCAGAGCAAGGAGGCACTTGGAGGAGCTTGGAGGAGAGGGAGAATTAGTTTTATGACTGTGCACAGAGCACTCTTCCTGTTCGTAGAGAAGGGATGAGATGGTGCACACATGGGGCTGGAGACGCCTGTCACAAAAGGGTCTGGTATTCTCTGATACCTGGTACAGCCAGGTTCTTGGTGAGAATAAAAGGGGTAATCCTCTCCAATTGCTTCACAGAGCAGAGGAGTGGTGGCAGATAGTAGATATCTGCTCAGGGAGAATTAGTTGGAAATCTTTTCCTCCCAGAATGCAAAAGCTTGGACTGTTTCATGGCCCAAATCTATTAGTCTAATTTTCAGAGTTAAAGTTTCCAAGACAAACAGACTTGTGCCGAGATGCTATTTGAAAGCCCTGATTTTGACATGTGGAGACAGGAATGTACTTGGAAAAAGCTTTGGGTGGTGATTGTTGTTCAACAGCAGTCAGGAGGATGCACTTCTTTTTGTTTTCTTTCAAACTGCATAGTTCTTTATCCAGCACTGTAAGGCAATCTCATCTCCAGTCACCAGTGTCATGCTCTTTAGGCATAGGTAGAATTTGGGATGGGGAAAAATAATGGCAGAATTTCAGATTATTACATTATCTGGAAGAAAATTGAAATTTGGTCAGAGGATTTGTGCTCACCATCCCAGCAGTCAGTAACCCCAGGAGCCAGCACAGCTTTCAATAATGGCCACTACCAAACATTTCTCCTTGGGGCAAGTTCCTAGTAGCTGGCTTAACGGAGCATGTAGAACCATTGCTTTTGTGTATGCTACCTGAATGCAGATGTTTCTATCACACAGCAGTTGTCCTATTTGGTGTAGGTACAATGGCAGTCTAAGCTGAACCAGCTGCTTTGGATGCTCCCATAACGTTTTGACAGAGTGGTTATCTTGTCCTGCTAGTGCTCAGCCTTGTCCCAGCTGGGGTTACCAAAACCATCAGAGTCCATACAAGGGAGCTCCTAATAATGATGTAATTGTTTTGGCTGAAGAGATTTACTTATTTTGTGAAGCTATGGGATTTTCAAGCAGGTCTTCTTTTTGTTCTTTTCAGGGTCGGGCTTATGGGATGGGGCTGTGGTTACAGCTGTGGGCAGCCCATCTGTTCTCATCAGTTACTCATGCTCAGTCAGCTCCATGATCAGACCTGCAAACTTTAGCCCTGGTTCAACCACATGGTACAATTGCAAGTTAATTTGGTACCAAAATGCTTTTCTTAGACAGGAATTTTGAGACTAGCTTCCTACTCAGTTTTGCCATTTTCTGCTTGAATCCAATTTCTACTGCCAGCAGTGGTATCAACAGGAAATCTGCCTCTGTGTGTTTGTCAGAATTAGAGCAAAACCTACAGCTCTCAAAGCAGCATACATCTTTTCAGGGGATGGCAAAGGGATGGCAAAAGGATGTTGTTTTGAACAGGTCATATTAACTTCATCTCCAGCACCGAGTAGTTTGTCCTTATGCTAAGTGTTTATGCTTACAAATGCATGGCTGAGCATGAGTTGTTTTTCCAAGAGTACTCCTTTAGGAGATGTAAACAAGCACACTGCATGGGCACTGTTATAATGGATAATATAATTGCAGAAGTTTTACCAGAACATAGCTACTGAAGAGATCTTCATCTGAAGGTATTAGCTCAAGGATTGTTTCTAATGCATGTGGTCCTCTGTGATCATTTTGGTTTGCAGGCTCATTGCGCTGAGCTGTACTGTAGTTGATAGGGAACAAACTGTAAGTGCAGGTTATCACCCTTAAGCCAGACTAATTTCCATTAATTTTCTTGATTTCTCAGTACTTTTAGTCAGTCAAAAAGCTGAGTAGGTAAGGTTGAGACAAACACCCTCAGTGTGCAGAGCGGAGAGAAACACAGAAAATCTTCAGAATTACCTTAAAGGTTTATTTCTTCCCACACAATTCCTACTTTCAGAAATCCTCTAAGACTGTTTTCCCTCATGCTTTGAATATTCCATATATGTCACCAGATTTTGGTTGAATTTTGCCTCCTTTTGTTTTATGAGAAACAGGATAAGATCAACAGGACACGTTTCTACTCAGCAGTTTTGTGTATCACGAGTTTTAAACAACTTTCCAATAACAAGTGAATCATTTCTTGTTAGATTTTTTTCTTATCTCATGGAGTCTCTGAATCAGATCTCACCCCTGTACAATTAAGGATTTAAAGGCCTACATTTAAATTTATGAAGGCCAAAATACATGCTTTAAGAGTGTGAGTGTTTTTCTCAGCTATAAATGACTATGTTCATGCTGCTGTTATTTGCTGAAGGACTGCATGTGAGTCACTTTATTCGAGCACTGCAGTGGTCCTGAGGTCTGTGAAATCTCTAGCACACACAAAACTAACCTTGGATAAGTAACTGTGGCATCTGGAGTTTGGTTTCAACAATATATATTGTAAATGTAAACATTGTCTCTTGTTAACATGCTCCAATAGTTGCTTAAAACATGTTTGTGTGAAATTGCTAGCAGAGACTTGTTAACAAATTATATTCAGAGCAACAAAACTGAAGCAAACTTATTAGTGGGGTAGAATAAGTGTACACAAGGTACTACAGGCAGCAGCCATACCATTTTCACTGACAGAATTTTCATTTCAACACATTTGTGATTAAAAAAGGGTATCACAGAGTGCAGTAAAAGCTAGGCTGGAATCTGTCCTTGTCTTTGAGTAGAAAGCAAGTATGAAGACTTCCTTGCTCTCATAATCGACTTTCTATTTAGCATTTATAATACTTCAAGCAGTTGCACCACGAGCAGGTAGAGTAACAACTGATTAAAGCTGTTGATGAACTATTTCTCTTTATCTGTAACTAATAGGCATAAGTATTTACTCTGTGGTTATCAGTAAAATATATTTTTCTGCAAGTACAAATAAGAAACCAAACCCTAATTAGGATATAAACCAGCTGGTGACATTCACAGAAACATTCCCCTCTGACAGATAACTCAAAGAGCAGAGAACAGTGTGATGTTCTTTCAGACCCTTTCAAAGAGACAGAAAAATAGTAAGGAAGTTTTAATATTGAATTCTACATGTACATTAACTCCCACATTGTTTTCTGCCCAAGATGACAAACAGTGTTTGTTTGAGAGGCTTTAGAAATAGCTCGTGTTTCAAATACTGCAGGGAATAATTAAAGATACTGAGTGTTAATCTCATGGTGGCTCATCAGAGGTACCTCCAGCTTGTGGCCCTCAAGCTAAACCCTGGGCAAACACTGGAGCTATGTAACCTTTCTGCTGCTTGCAGATTGTTCAGTGCAAATTTCATCAAATAGCTTTTTTTTTGATGTCTGCCTATGTGGTACCTGTCAAGAGCTGGAAAGATGGATTGGTGTTGAAAAACTACTGTTTGGATCCAAAAGGCTTTTAATATCTGTGTTACCATCCCTAGAAACTGCTCGGGGATCCTTTAACGGTAGTTAATGAATGTGTCTTGGTGACGAGAACAAAATAAAGTCAGGGCAGGCTGAACTCTTCCAAATGGTTTTGTAAATCCTAAACATGACATCAGATCTATTCTTAACTTCATTCAGCAGCTTATAAATTGATGTGTGAATGGGGTTGATAGGAAAATATGGTGTAGGGTCAGCTGTTGTCTCTTGCTTTTGAGAACAAGCAGACTCAGATGCAAAGCACGTGTTGCAAAGCTAAATGAATTCTGGTTGAAATTTATTTCTAGAAAAGTTGTCCATTGGGACATTCCTGTAGTAAGTTGAATATTTATTTCTGCTCCAAGAAAAAATTGCATCTGTTTTGTGCTTTTGTTTTCTGAATGTCTGAGAGGCAAATCTCGGTTGCTCTAAATGGGTATAGCTGTTCTCCCTTCTTCTGTTACAGGAAACTTTGCTTGAGAGATCAAACCATGGGAAAGATTTCTTGTGAGGAGAAGACTTCGGATGGGTTTGGGGTGTTTTGGGTTTGTGCTTTGGGTTTTTCTCTTTTGTTTTTGTGAAGATGGGGTCAAACTATAAGCAGAATACAGGCAAAAATGGTGCTCTGCTGTGGCTAGTAAAGAGCCCAATTTAAATAGCTTCCTTAATGAAAAAAAACTGGGCTCTTCTAGTGAAAGTTACTCTTCTCGTTTGCTCAAGTGTTGTTTTTTTTTTCCTATGGACACAATTGTATTTGATTGACAACCTAAACATTTTCGTTCAAAATGGTGCTGCTGCACATTGCTGGGAGTTGGAGGGATTCTTGCTCCAGTCCTTCAGCACGGGCCAGGCTCCCCGGATGAACTGGCACTCAATATGAGGAGGCACATAAGCTTTCTCTGACTGGTTCCAAACGACAGAGATAAGTGTTTTGAGAAGTTTTCTTGGGCTGTTTTGGAGGTTTGTGTGTTGGGTGTTCTTAGTGAGAAAATAGTTTATTTCAACTATCTCTGGCTTTGATTTACTTTTTTCCAATGTCCACAGAAAGTTCTTTTGCTCAGCAATCATTTTGCCCTTGAGGAAAAGTTGGTAGATGAGGCTACTTTCATGATCTCCCACAATGTCTTCACAAAGCTTTTCCAGTGTCATTTGTTGCATGTTGTAGAAGGTTTTTGTGGGAAACAGTGGCATACAGACAATGTAGGCACACATCCTTTTCCATACATTACTGCTGGTGCCCTGTGCACTGTGGATGTCTATGTGAGAGTGGTAAGATATTTCTATAATGTTGTAATTTTAATACAGAGGTTTGGAGGGTTTTAAGGATTTGCAGCGTTTTTTTTCTTAGTTCTTTGGTATAGCTACCTGGTGCATGAAATAATTAATGTGTTGGACATCTATTCAGGAGAAGGCTTTAAGTTCAACTTTTAAGCTGTTTGTGTTATGAGAAATTTTTTCCCACTAGCTTTACATTGGGCTGTTGGCCATAGCTGTATCTTGGCCAGGCTTTTTTCACGAAACAGCAAGAATTTACTGAGTACATATGTTCATTTTTTTCCCCCCATGGGACAACCTTTCTCCTGCAATCCGTCCTGGAAAAGAAACCTACCACTAAAATGACCTTGACATTTCCCACAACATTTTCTGTACTTTTATTCTTGGGCTCTTCAGGAAACCAGCAGCAGTGGGGCAATGCAGAAAGCTGCAAGTAAAATGTGACTTTGCAGTTATACAACTCTTAAATAAAAGTCACAGTTTAAACAAATAAACATGAGTGTTGGACATGTGCCAGGAGACAAAATAGAACTGGTTAGCAACTTAGCTGGTATGCAGAAATCTTTGCTGCTTCATTAGTGTTGATACTGTGTTCTGGCCTAAGCTTTAGAAAGCTGGAGACACATTTCTAATGAGAGAGACAAAAGTGGGGAAACTCAGCTGAGGCACCTCTGTCAGCTGCCTACTTACCCCAGGCCCTCAGTAATGAGTAGATGTGACTAGGCTGTGGAGATGGTTGTCTCCTACTTGCCAGAATAGATCTATCACCAGATTTTATTATGGGTTAAAGTTATTTCTTCAGAATAGATGGGACACACTTAAGTCTGCATTGCCTGCTGGCAAGCTTAGATTTGTCAGTACCAGGGCTCAGTAAATGTTGGAAAAGGTGGGAGAGGCTGGGAGCTGGTTCAACTCACTAAGTTGTTAGAGGGACACATCTGAGGGAGCTACGTATCATTTTCCTTGGTAAATCCACATTTGGGGTGCTTTCAGTGTGGAGAAAGTTCTAAAGCCTGTTGTGTACTAACAAGTTGGTTTTTACTGGATAGGGTTGTGCAAAACTTTGTGGAACTGCTTACCTTGCTTCTCAGACCTAATTCCTTCAAATACTTCCTTGACTGTATTTTTTCTAAATACTTGGTACCGACACTGGATGCTGGATTGTTTAGCTCTAGAAACACAACGGCATCTGCTGTTGGTCCTGACTTGGGGTATTTATAGGCACAAGATGTTTGTCCTGCTTCTTGAGATTGGCAAATGTGCCAGCCAGTGAAAATAAGATGAAACCTGTTACTTTTTTAAGGAGAGGTTTCTTGGCCACTGATGTCCCACTGTTGTAGGATGCTCAAACCTTTTGCTCTGAGTTATGAAGACTGACTTCATGTTGACTTTTAACCAGGAAACAAAACACGCTTTGACTTTCAAGGGAAGACAGGTGACCCAGGAAGAACACAACAGTCCTCAGCTGACTGATTTTTCTGACTTTATCCTCCAAAATCCTGCCCTTTACTATTAGAGTTTCCCAGGAAACCTAGCCTTGCAACACATCAACTGTTTTCTCAGTTAGTGCCTCTGAGTTAATTACACTGTCTAAGATTGCTCAGCTTGAAGCAGATTTTCCAGTGAGGGTGGAGGGCTCCAGCTGCTTGGGTCTTTGAAGAAGCTTTAAATTAGGCAATCAAAAATCATGTAAGCAACTTACTCATCATACCTGAAACCCTAGGCTGTTGATTAGAAATGTAAAAGAGCACTAGTTTCTTCTTTCTGTTCAGGCTATGTCTACAGTAGAGGTACGGAAACTGCACCTGTACTCTTGCATAGCCATCCTCAGCACACCTCCTGGGTACACACACTGACACGTACACACAGCAGGTGTGTTTGCAGGTGGTTGTCTGCTTTCTCTCTTTCCTAAGCAAAACAATGTGTAATTCTCTGTGTAAGTTTTAAGAGGGTAGTACCTTAATATTAGCTTAAAGGAGGTTGCTGAAGAATACGGATGACTGTGAGGCAAAAGTTTTCATGGGTTTTGGTTTTATCTTAGCTACACATTTTGGACTGAAAGCTTGGTAGAAATGGACTTTACCTTTAAAATGAACAGCATTGCTTTTTCCCTAGCTGTCAACCATGTATACTCTTTGCCTTGGATTTCCAAGGGCTCTTCTGAGTGTTTTAGTTTCTAATCACAGTGTGACTGGCCAAAGTCTGAGATCTACAGCTCAGAGTCACTTTATTAGTTTTACCTTCTCCTCCAGCTTGACTGGTTGCCAGCCAGAGTGCAGATGTTTTCAGGCAGCCCCATTTGTTGATATCTGGACATTGTTTTGTGCTTTATAGCCCGTGGCATAATCTTCCTTGTGTGCTCTGAGTCACTGGTCTGATTTTTTTAGGAATCTCAGCATAGTATCACTGGAGTTTGAAATCGGTAACATTCCTTGTTTTGGCTTAGTGGAAATTTTTTTTCCTATGTGTTTTTAAAAAATAATCATAAAACAAACTAAAAAACACAAAACTGTTTGGATTACAAATGCTACACAAACATTCTGTATAACAGTGTGACAAACGAAACAGACTAAGTGGTTGCAGTTAGAGGAGTTCATATTTAGTATTCAGCTAAAGCAGGAGCAAGAAATTTAAGGAGTTTGTCCACTATTTTGTTGAGGACTGTCACTAACAATGATAAAAATGACAAGATGACAAGACCACATGTGCACTTAAGGGGAAGGGAGGGGAGTGAAAGGCAGGATAATTCAATCTGTAGATTTAATTTTCATGCTCTTGCAGTCCCTAAGGACTTGCAAGACTGACAACTCTAATAGCAAAAATCTGGATCTGAGGGTCTTCCTCCACTGACCCAGTAAACTTTTGCCAAGTTGTGATGGTTGCCTGATGCACAGCCTGAGTGTCAGCTGAACAAAGAGAAACACCTGGGACTCAAGAGCTGAAAAAGACATTTAAAAAGGAAATACAAGCTGAAGTGGAAGAAGGTCACAGGCAAAGAGCAGAGACTCGGGTAGCTAAAACTAAGAGTTTGGAAAAGCAGACATCATTGGAGATGAGGCTAGTCCTGCCTTGTGGATCACATGGATTTCCAGCCTGAGTTTTGTCACTAGCGATATCATGCAATTGTGCTATTACTGGTTCAAGCCTGCGTCTCCTCTAAATGCCCATTTGGACAATGGGGAATTGTCAGCCTCTGAAACAAGTACCATCAACATCTGGATGCAAGTGCCAGGCAAGAGGATGCACCAGGGATCAGTGGCCTGCAAGGAGAAAGGCTCTGCTGCCAACTGGGAAGGCCACAGAGCTTATCGCTAGATCTGAGCTCCTATTTAATGTGATTTCCAGCAAATCTTTAATCCAGTTCATGATTATGGCTGACTAGCATTCTTATGTCACTTTTTATCTGGATCTCTCTTGTCTCACCCCATAAAAAGTGCTTGTTATGAAGATGTGGAGAGGCCTACTGCACAAGTGACACATCACCTCCTGAAATCTAATAGAGCTGTCATCCTGGTGTCACCGTTGTATCTGTTAAAGCCATCAGCTGAACATCTGTCCCTCCATATTTCACACAGTACAACCCACTCTGCCAATTCCCTCCATACAGCCAGGTTCCCAGAAACACTACATTTTTTTTAAAATGCCTTTAGAGTGGGAGGAAAGAGGGAGTGGGTTGGTTTTTTTTTTTTCATTTTTCAGTCAGCTGCATCTGATAAACCAACAATTTGTAGTGCTGGGTAACCCCAAGCATGTAAAAGCTGGTTTTCAAGCCATGCTGCAGTATTAAATGAAGGACTGGAGCTCTTCAAAACCCATTCAGTTGGAATCCCATTGGCCCCAAATTTGGCAAGAAAACCACCTAATTTCAGTGCTGAAATCTGTAACAAACTGGAAGTAATTCTCCATTAGAATGGACTTCATATATATCGAGGCTGCTCCTTCCAAAACTGAATTACCCACAACAGCATAAGCTATTGTTGATTTTAAGAGCAGACGTCCAAAACCAAGCATGGCCAATTCCAGGTGTTCAACACTGTAATGGAAGCCAGGGTTTTTTAGACATTTGGATACATTAAATGGTATGTTGAACCCTTGTGACAAATCTAGTATTCTCTTGGCTGCTATGGAAGGGATTTTTAGTCTTTTAGGAAAAAAACAATCTGACCTGTTTTATCTGATTCTAAATATTTTTGGAAAGTTCATTTTCTGACATGATCCTTGTATTTGATTTGATGCTGCCTACAGCAAAGAAACAAAAAGCTCCTGAGTTGGGAGTAGCAGCAGAAAGCTGGAGAAAGCAGCAATAAAATGGAGAGAGCAGAAAGAGGAGCAGACTGCAGGGCATGGCCCCAGGAGCTTGTTCAGCAAGTTTCTCTTCTTCACTTGGGAAAGCACTCTGGGATAACACAGCTTAATCACATGCACCTCAAATAGAATTTCACCTCCTTCTAATGAATGAAGAGCTGAGCAGATTGCTATTAAAGTCAATTAGATATCATAGCATTAGCTGTATATTTGCAAACACAAAATAGCCAACTGTTCTTTTTTGCCCTTGTGTGGATGCTTTTTGCCTGTACAGCAGCAGGTGTTCTGGGCTGCCCTGCCAGCACTTCCATATGGGTCAGAAACAAAATCAGCTACCAAATGCTGATGGAAACTAATAAATTAACACTGCAATACTTTTCAACTCTCTCTTTGCAGATATTGCATTTCTTTTCATTTATGGGCTGAACCTGCATGTAGGACAATTTCCAGGTTTAGTGTCTTTGCCTTTCTGTTTTCAGCTTCGTGTGAGTGAAGAAAAACATCCTTTCCTAGCCCTAATTCTAGATTTTACTGGTGTTGTGGGGTGAGGGTTTTTTGGTGTTTGTGTGTGATTTTGCGGTTTTTTGTGACACTCCTTTGCTTAGACATGGCCAGAGAGTCAAACCATGTGCAAAGATGCTCTGTGTTTAATACACTGTTATTGGCATTGATATAGGATATGGAGTATTTGAAAGTTCATCCTGAGGGAGAAGTCACAGTTCAGGTAGTTTATTAGCTGTGATAGCTCTTGGTATCTTGAGAAACTCACCCTGTTACACCTGCCAAGAAAAGTTAATGCAGTTTATCCCAATAAATACTTGGATACAGCATAAAGAACACTTGCTGGCTGTGTACCTGCAATCAAAATGGGTTAAGATTAAACGGTGTGTGTCTGCAGCCTGATTATGTGCTACTGATAAACTCAATCAAAGAAGTAAAAATCTTTTGAAGATCAAAGGAACTGTTACTCATGTGGATGTGTACAATATATCTGATTACAGGCAATGGTGTAGCAGTGTCTTGCAGCAGCAAATACAATCAGGGAAACAAACAGGAGTGGTGGGGAGGGATGGATGGGTGGATGGCTGGGGCTTTAGCACTCTCTCTGGCCTTGGGTATTCTGACTCTCTGTTAGGTGTAAAATATTGTTGCAGCCAGCATCACTTCTGGAGAGGAAGGAAAACTCTACTTTCTCCTCCTGCTTCTTATTTTCCATTGCAGACTTAGCTAAGAACCAGAATTCAAAAAAAACCCACAAAACAAACAAACAAAAAAACAAAACAACCAAATCTTATTTAGCTAGACATCTCATCTCTTTCATCTAAAGACATCCTTGTGTTTTCTAGTGTTACTCATGTTGCATGGTTTAGGCTTTATCCTAGAACTAGTGTATTTTCTAGTGTAGTAATACTAACAATCAAGATCTCTGTGCTTGCTCCTCCTTAGAGGTCATACTCTCAGCACCCCTCACCAGGACCATAACCTTGTCTATCTCCCAAGGTCTGGGGGACAGGGAATTTTGTAGGTTCAGGACACAGGTCTAGGAGTCCCTGAGACGAAAGTAGCTGTGTGCCAAGATCAGTGTTGATGGAGTGTGAAGGAGTTTGATTAATATGCTAAAACTTAAGCTGTATGTGCCAGAGGCTGGTAGCAAAATAAAACAAATATAGTTGCAGCAGGATATGTTTGAAAAATTCTATAGGTGGCTTCACATTGGCTGGGGCACAGTGAGGAGAAACTTGCTTTCTCTTACATCTGTGCAGACCAGAAGTGTTGCTGGTAGATATTGAAAAGCATGAGAGAAAGGATAAATTGAATATCTGGTGACTGGAATTTCCCCAAAGCCACTCCAATAGCAACCACAGAAGAGGTTTTTCAATCTGAAGCAGGTCAGATGCACTAACATGGGCCACAACTAATCCTTCCCTTCCACATCCTCCATTGCAGGCAAAGTTGTCTGTGCCTGTCAACACCTCCCGGAATCATGATGTAAAGGGTCTGCGCAACGATCCCAGTCTCATCCAGGGTATAAAGTGCTTGTGTTCTCTTTCTCTCTCCTTGCTCCCCTCTTCCCTGTATTCCAGCAACAGATTTCCCAGAGCTCTTCTGTCCTATTAATACAACATACTGTCACTCTTGTCTGCCAGAGAAACTGGGTAACATCTGGAAGTCTGAAGTGGAAGAAAAGAATTTTGCCTTGGTAAATAAGTTATTTCTAAAATAAGATATTTAGAACAAGTGAGTTAAAAGTATACCTTGAGGAGGCATGAGGTTTGTGCTAAGAGACAGCAAGGCAATGTATATTGCAAATTTCAGCTGCTCTGAATCTTCTCTGTGAAGGATCATGTCCTTTTGGGTCTTGAATCAATGTTGTTTATGACAAATGCCTGATGAAGAAAAAAGGTCTCATGATTGTAAGAAAGTTCTGGTCTTGCTGTTTCCTGGGCACACTGGCTTGTGCCTTGCTCTTGCTGAGGTCAGATGGTGTCATCTGATAAAGCCGAGTGGGAAATGGGGCTGGTAGGCTGCTGCTCTCCTATTAGTTTTCACACGCTCGATGTAACCAAAGACTGAAGCATAATCTGTTGACATGAGGTTGACTGAACTATGGTATACACACAAAGAACTTTTTCAAATACTTGACATTTCAGTCTCAACCACAGTTTGCTTCTGAAGTAATTCGAAGGTTTATTTTGATTAGAATCTTGAGTAGTCATTTTTGATTAGCAAACTGCATAGATCAGTAATGATACTGCAAAGCTGACGCCATGCAGATTGCCAAAGGTAACAGTCTTTGCTTATTCAAGTTTTCAGTGCTGAACTTATTTGAAGTTGAGCTGAACCATGGAATATTTGTTTGTTCTGCAACTGTTGTCTACCCATCTGCTTTAGGTTTTGCTTAATTTCAAGAAGAGTTGGATTGTTTGGGGGTTTTGGTTTTTATTAAGGACTTTGGGTGTATTAATCCTCTAAAAAATCAAAAAACCCTCAAGATTAATTACAGATATGGGTCAGCTATTTGTTGCATTCTACCTATATGAAACAGGTGTTTGGGTTGTCAAGTCATCTACAGGCAAAAGAAGAGTTTAGTAGACGAGATGCAGACCTATCACTTTATTTTCTTGGAGTTTATGGAGAAACCAAGCTTTACATATTGTCCAGGAGTCATCAACCTCAAACATGTTCTGCAAACCATTCTTACTGGAATGGTATGTCATTGAACAATTGAGGCTGGAAAGGAAAACTGCAGCTCATCTAGACCAAATCCTGCACAAAGCAGGACCATCTGCCTTTGTCTTTATCGTAGCCACCCATGAGGTAGTTGGAGAAAGCAATTAGATGCACTTATCCTCAGCTTTCTCCTTTCCAGGCTGAACAAATGCCATCTGCACTGTGTTCTGTGCTCCAGCTCTTGTCTGCCTGGGCTACAGCATATTTATGTCTTTTGACTGCAGTGCTTCAGTGGTAGCCTTCCTATAGGCATACAGAGTAGTAACTTCTTCCCCTGACCTGTTGCTTTGTGCAGTAGGTTGTTGACCTTCTTTGGTGCACTGCTGCCTCATGCTCAATTCCTGTCCACCTAATTTCCGCCTCCTTCTCTGTAAACGGCTTTCTATTTAGAAAATCTGCAGCATGCATGGGGTTTATTGCTTCAGGTGCAGAAGTTTGCATTGGACTTTGAGTTTCATAAGGTTTCTGTCAGTTGAATTTGCCTGCCAGTCAAGATGTCAAGCCTGACCTCTGGCATATGAGCCATTCCCACCGATTTAGTACCTTATGTGAGCATGCTGAGGGTACACTCTATCCAGCTGGTTAAATTAAGGTGGATAAACACGGTGAGTCCCACTGTCAAACTGTGAGGAGCTCCCAATGATGATCAGCCACTAGGTGAATGTTGAGTCAATGATCACTACCTGAGTCTGGCAGCCCACTCATTTGTTCCATACATCTTCTTGTGCCCCCCTGGAAAGGTTGTTTTGGGTAGAGGATAGTGCAGGCAAGGTCTGGGAGACAAAATGGGAAGGTAGTTAATTCACAACTTAGAAGACCAGCACCATTTGTTAATGGCTTTCAAGGGGAGGTGGAGAGCTCAAAGTGTATTCTCTTGTGGAAATCAACTCCAGTAGCATATTTTCCTGAGACTTGGAAACAGTTTTGTTTTCCTAAGACCTACTTGGCAAATGAATAATGTTTCCAGCAGCCAACAGTGCTGCAAATCTGATACAGCAGAAAGCCCTCTCATTAGGTAGAAGGGATTCAGACTACAGTGGTTAAATTCAAGTGGTGGAGCCCAATTCCAGTGCTGTAGAAGGCCACTCTTAAGAGCTTGTTTGCCAAATGCTGACAGATGACTGTCTTCTCCTCAACAATTAAACTCTTGTTTAGCTTTATTTCAAATGTTTACTCTTCTGCTGGGATTTCAATAAAAGATCCTTGTCTTGCAGCAGCAGCAGCAAGTCATCCAGCACAAGAATGGGGTCTGTAAAACTGTCCTCATTTTGTGCTTGTAAAGTTCTTTGAGGGAGAGTGCACTACCCATCCTGTGTTTTGCTTTTGGAAGGAAGTGAAACATACATTATTTAAGTTATTTGCGTTATTGTTAGATCATCAGGACAAAGGGGCTGACTGGTAGCAAGTACAAAATAGTTGAAATATACATCTCTGCAATTCTTTCTCCAAAAACAAACAAACTCTCAAAACAGGAAAAGAAGGAGAGAAAAAAAAAAAAAGTGATGATCAGTCAATAGTGTTTGAGCTTCTGTTTCTGGGTTGTCTTTTTGATTCTGAGCTCTTATTATCTTATTACATCTCGGGCTATTTCTGATCCCTGGAAATAAGGCCACTTATTTTTCTAACAGAACAGTTGCCCTTGAAAATGAAGTTCTGCAGATAGATCACTGGTATATGAGGTCCACTGAGGAGGAGCATACCCAGCACAGCAGTGTGCAGTTGTTCCTCTTTCCTAGTGGCTGGTTCTTCCATTACTGCGCAGTGATCATCTTCTTGTCACTGAACTAATGCTACAGCAGCTCTGGACAGGAGCAGAAATCTGTATTTTAAATTTCTATTTGCCTTTTCTGTTTCCAGCTTTAAATGTTACTGAGCAAACATCAAGGCTAGGGCAGGAACACCTCTCAAACCTGCAGGCTCTGCAGATTCAGCTCCTACTACCTGTTGGGTGCGTTCAGTCTTTATAGTTTCTGTGACTTCTCAGCAGCTCCCACCACATCGAGCTCAAGTTCAATACTGACTTCACCTCTTTTCCCTGGCTCCTGAAGAGGGGGGAGCCATGGAGGCGAAACCTGCGGGTCCTTCTCCCCCACTGGCATTGACTGAATCATGTGAGAGGGATTAAGGAGACCAGTGAAGCATTTTAACCCTGCTCTCACCGCAAGAGCAGTGGGGACCTGGCGTGTTCACTTAATAACCGGGCATGTGTATCAAAGAGGCTGGAGTGTGAGAGGGGGAGCCAGGAGGAGTTTAACAAACAGCCCTTAATCCAGTTAGCTCCTGATGCTGGTGATGGGGCCACAACTTGGAACTAAAGTTTGTGCTCCAGGATTTCCTTTATGGGGCTGTAAAAGCAATGTGTTCCATTTGGACAGCAAGCATTAAAGATCTTTTGCTGCTTTTAGGAAGGCAGCAGTGCTGAAGCAGATTTCTTTGGTTCTCCCACAGCCGTTCCCACTCCTCCCTGGAGCTTTCTGAAACCCTTCTGCCTTTTGATAGTGGCCCAGCTCCCCAGTTCAGTGCCTCGTCTTTGTGCAGGCACCATGGAGTCCACGCTGGAAGGGAGATAATACTTCCTGAAGTGCTCATTTAGCCCAGCAGGAGAGAGGCAGCTAGAGCATCCACATGGGTTATTAAGCTGCACTGGAAAGAAAGAGCAAACTACAGAGTTGTATTAGTTTATGTATTATGAGCATTTGTAAGGTACCTGTTGCCTTAGTAACGAGGAACAATGTATATAGCTTTGACCAGGCAAAATCACCCTCTGGTCAGGGAAATAAAAAATTCATGGCCTTTTCTCAGGAGCCACTCCTCCTGTGCTTAAGGAGGAGAGCTTAGAAAACAGAAGAAACTGAGCTGGTTGTTATGATCATACAGTCCTGGTTTCTGTTCATTCACTGCTCCCAAGAACCCCACAGAGCAGCTAACAAGATGTGAGCATATATGGGAGGGCACAGAGGAATACGTTGGAGGCAGGGGGACAGAGGGGTATGTAAGCTCATGTAACCTAAAGCATGCACAGTGCCTTTCACTACAATGAGCTTTGAGCTGTCTTTTAGGTGTCCCTCCCACCCTCATCTCCCAAGCCTGGCTGGGGAGCACAGTAGTGGTGCTTCTTCTGGCCCTATCCACTCTGGGAACTGAACTGTTTCCAAATGAGAGGAGTGGCAGGCTCTGATATTTGCATGGTGACTGCATGTGTTGCCTTGTCCTTGCTTCTCTGGGCTCAGTGCTTTATCATAAAATAGGAATAAATGTATTACCTGAGAAGCTGCTGTAGGTCTCATATAGTATCAATTGCTCCTCTAAAGTGGGCTGAATGGGTGGATGCATTAGGTGCCACTACTGTTTGTATCACAGGAAGGTCCAAGGACCATCATGCTGGGCTCTAGGGGCTTGGCACTGACATAGTGTTCCCACTGGGGTACTGCAGGGTTGACCCATCCCTGGAGCAGGGAGCCTGTCCCTCTGGACTTTTAGATCCTTGACATTTGATATTTCCCTTATGGAAAAATAGTCTGCTCTGTATAAATAGTATAACAAGATAAACATTGAGCTCAGCGTGACAACCAAGAAAAATACTGCAAGGTCAACTTAAAGGCTGAGATGGGTTCAGAAGACAATGCTAACTTTGTGTCAAAATCAGGGGAGGCTCATTGCACAGGTCCCAGCAGTTGCAGGAGATAAAACAGCACTTTCTGTTGCATGTGGGTCAGCTAGCATGGACTTGCTCCTTTTATTTATTCTATATGTTGGCTAATGACAATACAGCTATTGTTCTTACACCTGTTTGCAAAGGGAAATGAACTGATGACAGAATTTTAGTGCCTCTCCATGAGGCAAATGTCTCAGGTTTTTGATGGTGGTTCTTTGGTTTTGTCTTTTTTGCTCTTTAGTGCAGTACATCTGGTCTCACAAATCTGAGCTGCAGCCCAAGATATGTACAGGCAATTAAGAGCTTTGTTTTGTCATCTTTTACAGAATAAAGTAGGTCACAAAAATCTCCACTAGGGTGAAATAAGAGGTGAGATTCTGACAGTTGCAAAACAGGCAGCCAGCTAAGGTGAATCCAATTACTAGTGATGTTGCGGGATTCTGCTGCAGGAACATGTCACACATCGTAGCTAGCAGCACAAAACTTACTTCCCTCTAGCTTGACACTGTTTTTCACCGTTGCTATATAGACAATAAAAATGCATCATCTACTACTCTTCCACCCTCCTATTACCCTCTTTTTGTTGCATCAGAAGAGATTTACCTTTACCCTCTGTCAGCCACTGCAGTAGTTACTGCCTCTATTACTTCCACTATAATTTTGCCTATAGATGCTGCTCTGATCTTCCTTCTGACACTGAAAGATCTAACAGTGGAGTTAAGCTCCAGAATCAATGTTAACAACTCTTTATTTGGGACTATTTTATTTAATAGACTCTTATTGCCACTAGGGGTGATTTACAAAACTGACCTTCACTGGCTGTCTGAAGAAAACAGAGAATCAGCAAATACATTTCTTCTGCAAGTAACAGATCCTTCCTTATTGAGAATCACCTTGGCCCCCAAGTCATGGCCATAGCTTTACCTGCCCCAAAGCATTACTGCTCTAAATTTTAACCAGATGATTTATTGCCCTGAGAAGGGCAAAATGAAATCAAGCTTCTTGTTCAATACACTTAAAGATGTGGCAGTAGAGATGGAAATAGCTGATTACTTGAGTGCAGAGCCTCTTCATGTGTCTACTGAAGCTGATGGTATAGTTTTAAATGTCTCAAGTGATAGGAGTCTGGACCAAATGTTGTAAAAGATATGATACGGAACAGCTAGGCTTTGAAGCAGATGTGGCTGGCTAACCTAACAGGCATTCCTTGGCTTTAACCATCCTGTTACAAAGTGTAATGATTTGTGTGGCTTTGAGTTCATTACAAAGGTTTCTGCTTTAAAAAGTAAAGGGGGGGAAAAAAATGCATTGGCATTCTGTTCCGGCAGACAGTGTGCCATCGGGACCGTGCTCCCCTGTGAAAATGCCAGAGACTATCTGTCTGCTCCTACCGATCACATTGCTTTCCACACCAGCGGCTGGCAGGGCACTTCCATCAGTACACAGAATCCAGGCTGCTGGCTGCAGTGGTATTTGCAAAGGTGAAATCATGCAGCTGTCAGAGAAGCTTGCTTGCTCCCTATCAGTAAAAGTCGATGAGCATTTTACAGATGATGGGTTTGGGTAGTAGTTCTGAAGTGACTCCACTCTGCTCTCTTTTGCCCTCTGATTTGACTGCAGTAGATGCTGAATGTACTTCATAGTAAATGGTATAACAAAGGGTTATTGAATGATACAAGTGTGTTAAGAAGTGCTATCCACAAATCAGTTTAAAATATTCCAGGTTATTATAAGACCCTATTAGAAGAAAATTGAAGGATTTTTCAGCAGTTGATTAACCAGTTATGAAATTGCATCTTATTAAACTTTCATATGACATAGTAAATGTTCAGCTGTAAATGAAAGGTGACTAGGCCATTTATTACAAAACAAATGGATTGGTATGATAAAAAGGGGTTTGTGCTTTTGTGTGGGGATACTGCCAAGAGGAATAGGAAGAGCAGTCCCAGAAATGAGAATGCCACAATGTGCTTTTACTCCAAAACAGCGTCCTGAATTTGCCCTGTTAGAAAAATCTATCTCGGGGACTTGAGTGAAGTATTATCTAACCATCTGAGACACAGCCCTATAATTCATGGGTCATTGACACAGTAGAGAAGATCAGTTCTGTCTATTGTAGCAGCGGAGGGACTCTTAATCCATGGATTATTAACGTGGAAAATTGAAGGGGCTGTTACAGGCTTGTGGTTTATTAGACTATTGTGGATTTAGGGAGCTTTAATTTGAAGATTATGGACACAATGGAGTGCAACAGATCCCTTGACAATGTCAGTGGCAAGGCTTTTGTGCACGAGAAAGCTTCTGCCTGAATTCTGCCCTTCCCTGTCCCACAGGATACTGCTTAGGGAAACACTTATGGAGCTGTAATCACTGTTGAAACTCATTTGATCAAAGCAACTCAGAAACTTTCTTCTCTGAAGATAATGTTCCCTGAGCTCTCCAGTCTGGAAATGATTTTGTTCTAACAAGGTTTTTCTTGCTAGCACTTGATTTGCACCCACTGTTCCTGTTTAGTCTTGCAAAAATGTGATGCTATAAGTGATTAGGTCCATGGGCTGTTTCGCAGTATTGGTGAGCTGAATGTACGTCAAATGTTAGAGAAGTACCAAGGAGCAAAACCTTGGACTTCCACAGCTCTAAGAAATACGCTTCTGCCCCTCATCACCCCCTCAAAGGAGTGAGCTTATCTCTGCCTCCCATCCACCTTGAAGAACTAATAGAGATGTGAGGAATTTGTGGTTATGGAGATGCACAGTGAGGCTTGAACATGAGCACAGTTCAAAAGACAGCCAGCCTGCTCTTAAAGCCCACCAAAGAGAGTTTTTGCCCTGCCGCAGCATCTTTCAGGTTGTGTGTTCTCTTTTCATCCTCTTCTATTCCAAAAGCACGGAGGGAACCAGAAATCATTACAAGAAAAACTGCAGGAAAGGTTGGCCTTGAAGTGTGGCGAGGGAGCCTCAGTCAGCATTTGGGTGAGCTTTGGAACTGCAGTGGTATTTGAGAATGGCAGTGGTTTCCCTCTGGAGAGCATGAGCTTCCATCACTGGCAGCGTCTGTGAACAGGTGACACATCTGCTGGGAATGTCTCAGCAGTAATGTGTTTCATTACAGAGCAAAGGCGTGCTCAATTCTCTCTTTGCAGTAAAAGAGGAGTGAGCTGTGGAGAGAACTAAGATAAAGTGGAAGTGTCTTGATGTGTCTTCTGTGCACACGCTCAGCTCAGAGTGTCTGTGCTTGTGTGGGTCGGATTTGTGGTTTTTGCCCGAATGTCTGCAGCTGTGAGTGGACTTAGGGAAGCCAAAACACCATCTGTCCCTGGCATTGTTTGGCTTATTGCATGGTTATCCAGAAAAGCACAACTCAGTTGTGGAGCTTCTTGCCTCTGGAAGTGGAGGAAGCCAAAGCATGAATGGGATCAAAAGGAACTACACAAATCCATGGGAAGCAGCTCCTGAATGGCTTTTGAACAATGGCTCAGATGCAACTTCGGAACTGAGATTTCTGGGATCTGGGAGGGTGGCAGGAGGGACAGGCCACACTTGTTTTCCTGTCTAGGTTCTTTCCCTAAACCGGGTACAGCCTATAGTTTCTTCTTGATTTCATTTAAGGGCCAGACAAAACCTTAAATATTTTCCTAATAGGTAAATAGATAATAGGTAAAAGAACAAAGAAAGAAGAAAACTATATTAAATAATCTATAGTATATGTGAATTGGGGAAGAGGAAGAGAAAGAAAGTGAGGAGCTCTCCCAGGCCAAGAAAGCAGCAGAGAGGTGAACTGAGCGCTTGCTTTCTGGCCCAGTGTCTATGGGTTAGAGTCATAGGCAGTATGTGATGGAGTGCACAGCATGAGGACAGGCTTAAGCCAGCAAAGGTCTGTTTCTCCTATTTGTCCCTAGTTTGCAAGAAAGAGATGCTGGATGAGAAAGCAAATGTAGGACTTTAGAAACTGGCTCAAGAGAGTTTTTAGGAGCAGCCTTGGGCACTAGGACAGTCTCTACTTCTCTGATACCCCAATGTATACTGAAGGCTTGGTTTCTACATAAAACCCCAGCAGTCATGCAGAGCCTTGATTAAACCACTGTAAATTGGTTGATGTATTTCACTAACTTGAGTGACTATTTTAATTTAAAAAAAAAGGTATTCACTTGAAATGAACTCCCATTTCTCAACTATGCTTACTTTTCACAGATAGTTTGGTTTATATTTAAGTAGAAAATGTTTAATATTCAGCTTGGGATTAGTTGTTTAGCACAAATAACTATTTATTTAATATTAATTTCAACTTCAAGTATTCACGTTTTCTTGATTCCCCTCTCTTGCTCTCTTCTATTCCCTCCCTCCAACAAAATTTTACTTATATTTCCCAGAGAATATATGTGGTTTAGAGTAATGCAAATCAAATGATGGATTGAGTGTATTTGCAATGGCCTTTGAAAACACTCCCTGTGTCCAAAGACTACTCAGTTTTATTCCTCTAAGTGTCCTGTGCTTACTGCTGCAACATGTCATCTACACAGCCAGGAAGTTGTACAAGATACACAAGATTCAAGCCAACAGGATAAAATCCAAGTGATCTTTTGGCCAGCTTTTGAAATTAATAGAATTTTGTGAACCAGAACTCCAGAAATTAATACTGAGTGGTCACACACAGATGGTCCTTCTGAAATTTTCTGTGTAACTTCTAATTTGATGTGTGAAACTTCGAATATAATTTTAAAATGTACTGGGATTTTGAACACTGTGCTATTCGAAAAAGGACATGTTGCAAAGGATCTTTGGAGAACCTCTTGGTTTTGGAGGATACCTAGGTATAAACAGCTTTTAATATCTGTGTAGCTAATATTCTAGCCTCACGTATAGAAGTACCAGCAGCAAGATATTCTGAAACTGCAAAGGGAAGATATCCTACAAACTTGAATATTTTGGTGTTTGGATTTGTGAAGATAGGGCATGACTACAAATGTCTGCAAACTCGGGTCTGTGGTCAGGCATCAAGGCATTCAGTGTGAAGCTAGGGATAGGGGTCATGCTGGTAATGGTGCTGAATCAATACCTGAAAGTGAACTTGCGTGTACAGACACCCCCCCACCAAAGGGAGGGGGAAAGGCTCATAGTGCATAAGACCCCTTTGGCCTGCTTCAGTGAGCACATATATCTTCCACTTGAGCCAAAGATGTCTGATTTTTGGGAAGCACTGTACATGTAACTCCATGAAACAGGAGTGCACATTTAATGGTGGTGTACTGGACATGCAAGAAGTTCTGAATACTTTAGTTACTCTGAAGCCCTAAACTCTGAAGTAGTAGGAATCTCTCCTTTGACTTCAGCAGATGTCTCCCACAAGTGTGCAAGAAAATGTTTGACTTAATATTAGCAGTAGGTTTTAGGTTACAAAATAGCTGAAGATCAGAACCTCATTTTCTCTCGAGCATGGAGCTGAATGAACAATAGCCAAATAACTTCTATTTGGTATTTGCAGTCACTGATTATACTCCCTCAAGATATTCTCATAATCACTTAGTCTTCCAGTTCTGCCTAATAAAATGGCTGGAGTTTGGTAAACAGCTGGAGTGAAAAGGATGTGGGAGGTAAAAACACTGTAAAACTGAGGTAAGTGAGATGTTCTCCTGGTGACTATATGTAGGAAAGAAAGACACTGAGTTCCTGGAGCTTTGGACATGACCCTGTTTGTGAAAAGCTTGTGAAATAATGCATGTTTTGGTCCTTTGGTTGCTAATATTCAAAGCAGAATTATATCCTTGTAAGTTTTTTTTGCAATTACATGTAGCTTTCTTATTGAAGTCTAGAAAGCAGAATGGTCCTGTTTGACATACACCTCCAGAGAGGGCACCTGGTGCTGTTTGTTGGGCAGAGACCCCCCCCACTGTGGGTGGTCAGTAGGGGTTCCCTTTGCCATTGCCCTGTAAAACACTGAAACTTCTCCCCGAGGGTGCAGGGGAAAAATGCTGCCTGGACAACTTCACCAAATTGCTCCTACTCAGGCTACTGCTCTCTTTTGTCTCGTGGCTTTCTTCTATAGCAAGGTCCAGATGGAGAGCCATCAGCAGACTGCTGACACAGATTCAGAGCAAGCCTAGCCATTTCTTCTCCTTAGCTTGGCCAAGACTACTGTATCTGCTGTGGAGAACCAAGGTGGGACTTTCTTTTTTCTTCACTTGATCAAAGCAGCCCAATCACATCCCTCTGGAGCTTCACATAACATATCTTTTCACTTAACTACTCCAGTCATTCATTACTTATCTAAATGGAACCTGGCAGTACTTTCTGTATTCAAGGTTTTTTTGTATCTGTAGTTATACCTGTTGTCAGTCCAGAAAATGTCAGCTTTCATGTGTCCTCTCCCTCACATGGAGCCTTTGTTTTCAAACCAGAATTTTTGTTTAAATATTTAAACATTTATTTATTGAAGTTGCAAAGCAATGCATCCTCTCTTCATGTCAAATTTCACTAGACTTCATTTCTCTGGCTTTGCTTGTTGTCTAATGGCTCAGCAGATAACATGTCCTCCTTCTAATTGCTGTGCATCAGTGATGGTTCATGAACTCACTGCAGTTACTTCCCATGGATTATCAGTCAAGTTGACACAGCTGAAGTAGACAAATCAAACTACAATTATGTAGTTTTGTTGGGTTTTTAAGCCTGATATCCTAAGGAGATATCCACCATCACACTGTAAGTCAAACTCTACCTCTGAATGTGTTGTGTGAAGTTCCATCCAAATTTGACAGACAGGTAGATATGACAAACAGCTAGCAGCAGCAAGATAAGCAACTGAGGAAAGGACAGATTAAATTCATGCCCCTCAATCAGGAACAAATTTTGCCCTGTAATCTCAAGTATATCTCCAGATCTCCCGAACTGCTCATAGGAAAAGTATTCACACTACAGGAGATGTTCTGGTTTGATTTTGTGTGTTGCTACCCAGAGACTGTCCTAACCCTGAGCCAGGGAGCCAAAGGAAACAAAGCTTTGCAGCTTCTGTGGCTTACAGATTGATTTCTTGTTAAACACTTTCCTAACTTCACTGTCAGAGATGTGTGTCAGCTTTTGGGCTTTTGTTTTAAATATACAAAGATGGTTTTTCCATTAAATCTTGTGCAGCTGTGCTGAGAGGTGCATTTTCAGTACTTTCTTTACTAATAATTCTTGAGCACAGAAGGAAAAAGGAACCTGAGGGCAGAGAGCACAGCAAGCTTTCTTGCATTAGATAAGAGGACAACCTGAGAACATCTCTGGTGTGGGACAGAGGCTCATATAAGGTGAAAATGCAAATGTGCCAGATTTGTTTAACATGGTGTGACATCTCCATGATCCCACAACCTAGCCTGGGACATTGCCTTTTTTACCATAATAGTCCTCTGATGAATGCTGATAAACTGGTGATCTTCTGCCAGACATCAGGTCTGTTGCATGGCAGAGAAGACACGGGGCTGTTTTTTGGCTATATGGTTTTGGTAGACCCTCAGCCTATCGTTGCTGAGAAAAGGTGTTGGAGCTGCTCCCCAGCTTCATATGTGAAGCTTTCCTCCAAGTCTGCACAAAGATTTGTTGTTAAGTGTAAAAGGACAAAGCAGTGTATAAGAAGCAATAATGCTATAGGCTCTAGGTAGCACTGCCAAACACAAGGACAGCAGTTCTGGCGGTAAGTATTTCACAGGTCATCCGTGTCTGGTAAAGCTGAGAAGGAATACATTTAACCTCTTGCATTCTTTTCTCTAACTCCTTTCTTCAACTGATTTGTTGGCTGGAGAGCCTCCTGATCCCTCCTGATGGGGGAGGAAATTACTGGTTTTGCCATTTTCTAAATAGGAAGAGCTGAGACAGGGAAAAATACATCTGTTAAAGCAAATTAAGAGAGAAAGAGGCACACAGAGCAATTCTCAACGTTTTCCAACATTCTTCCCAGATGTCCAGCTCCCCTTGGCACCAGGCATTAAAGAAATTCCTATAAGTTTTCTATCTGCATCCTTACAAACCTAAATCCCTCTGAATGTCTGGCACTAAATCATCTACCCATGGTTACAGAAGGAATGTTAAGAATCACAGGGAACTGATCCTTCTTCAGCAACAAAAATGGTGTTTAATAGTTGTCCTTTCCATCTTGCCTGCTGCATTCTGGAGAGTTTGCCAGCTTGAGCTGGGTGCATTTCAGCTGCCAAAGTCTTTGTTAAGGGAAACTCCTGAACTGCTTTGCATCAGGAATTGGAGTATATGTAAGTACATATGAGGTGTGTGTATATAGGTGTATGTGTAAAATATGTATACTCTGTGTGTCTACATGTGTATACAAATATATTTACAATATTAAGAAAATAAGAAACGAGAGAGGGTCTCAGATTCCCAGTTCTCCTCCAGAGGATATTTATGGCTGTTGCTAGTGGCTCATGAAAACATTTGAAGTGCAAATGCCAGGTTAAACTACATTCCTTCTAAAATTTAAAGATGGCAAATGAACACTAGAATATTCTGAGTAGGTTTTTACTTTTTTTAAGTTGTTTCATTTTTCCAGTAACTTTCCTCCCACCAGAAGCTCAGCTGGGATGGCTTACTTAAATTTATTTTGCTTAAAACAGGAACTGAGCCTTAAAGCCATTACTAATAAACAGTTTATTTTTTACCATGATGCATCCAATGTAGTTCATAAATTATTGTCTATTTAACTAAAGACATTCACCTTTTCCAGCTCTTTAGATCAATCAGCTTAATCCAAAGGCAGTAAACTCAATGGGTGCTTTGCCAGTAACATCAGGGACCTTGATACAGATGCAAGCTGTTTCAGGGCTCCTTTCTTTATCCTGGGGGTTACTGGGTCTTGTTGGAGCAGATTTGCAGAGGTCCTGAGACATGTTTAAACTACTGGGGCCTCTGCCTCTTCACCAGCAGGTTGTCCAAGGGAGGGGCTGCCATGCCTAGCCAGCACAGAGGGCCCACCTCTCATCTTTGTTTTTTTTTCTTATTCTCCTTGAATTCTACAGTGGACCTGTGAGAAATTAAAGTAACTTAGCTATAGCTATCCTAGAAGCGCAAGTCTACCATTGATGTAGCCAGCAGCTTGCTCAATGACCCTTCAACCATCTCCTAGGAAATGCAGTGGGATGCTTCAGGCAGCTGTATGGAGAGAGGAGCCTGTCTGTGACTATTACCTATAGTAAAACAAAAACAAACTCCAATTTTTGCAGCTGGCTCTATGTGAGTTTCCTGAGTTTGGGAGTAGCCAAATGAGTCACTGGAAACAATTCTACTGATGTCTATGAAATAGAAATTCAAAGATATCATCCTGACTTCAGAAATGACCTGTGAAGTTTGTTGGGCTTCAGAAGAAACGAGATTGTAAACAGAAGATAAATGTAACAGGAAGTGTCTGGGCTGGTGAAATTCACCTCACTTTCAGGGTGAGCTGCTGAAGAGGGTAAAGTGGGTTAAACTTTGCTTATTAAGATGTGCCAAAGATGTGTAATGTTCTTCTCTGAGTCTCATCTTTAATTGACTTCTATTCCCAGTCCTCATATGCTTCAGTGGCACCTATGACATGATTGAAATGGGAGTAAGAGAGGCTGTTATGTCTGCAGAGAGGAGAAACCAAGATACTTTAAAAATTACAGGTATCTAGGTATATTCTAAAATAATACAGAATACAACCAGCTGACTCTCTCTGACCTGCTCTAGCTTTGCCAGGCCCCACAAAGCTGCCTTGATCCTCAGTGTTTGGCGGGGGGGGGGGGGGGGGGGTTGTTGTTGAGACAAAAGGGATCAAATGCTTATTCTGCAATGTTTTTTCAGGCATCTGAGCCATCTCTGCTGACCAAGAAGATGCATTCTAGTGACTGTATCATCCACACAGTGACATCACCACTGGTTTGCCACTAGATAACACTTCCCAGAAAGGGAAATTTAATCTACCAGATTACTTTTCTAAGTAGTTGAGGGGGGAAAAGAAATAGAAACAGGGAAGCTTTGCAAGGCCAGAGTTTGTTTTTACTTATGACGTCCTTTAAAACAAAGGTTAACCATCTGCTCAAACAACTCCTTGTAGGGCTAAGGTTCAAAACTGAAAGTACTGTTACTTTACCAGATAAGCTGTCTGGGGCTAAACTATAGCAGCTGCTCTATCACCCAATGACCCCTTCCCAACAGAGAAAGGGGATCTGGAAAAGGAAAGGAGACCCAAGGATTGAAATGAAAACAGATTTAATGAAGCAGCCAAAGTAATAGCAATGCTAATATGAAGTTTACAAAGCTATACTCAGCCCAGTGAATGTATAGTGGTTATAATAAATGGGAAAGCAGTCCTTGGGAGCAGAATGGTAAGGTAACCCCTCCAGGAATGGAAAGAAAGAGAAGGAGAAGGAAGAGGAGGAGGGGGAGAAGTGTGCTAATAGTAGATGTGATTGAGTTGTTTGTCAGTCTGGGGGCTATGAAAAATCTGAATTGTTATGAGAGTCTGTGAGGCCCTGGGTGCTGGCTATTTTGGGTTTGCTTCTCACTTTCTGAATTTTTAATGTTACTTTCTTTTGCAGTTGAGTGGTTTGTCTGTTTATTCTTTGAGCCTTGTACAAGAAGAACTTTTAGGTTGGAGAGAGCTGCAAGAGAAGAATGAAGGCAGCCTGGGAGGCTGTCCCTAGCCCTTTTCTCCCCCTTTCTCCTCACAGGTAGATGACTTCCAAGCCACTTGACCTGGTTTGGGTCTTTTCCCATGGCAGCCTTCTCCAGAAGCTGTTGTCGTGGATCAGGAGCACTAACAAAAGCCTGAAGGACTGCGTTGGGACAAGGGACTTCCTTGCAAACATCTCCTTCACACACTGCAGCTAAACCAGAGCTGGTGCCACTTGACTGAATCGGGTCCTGTGTTTGTGGATTTAACCTCATTTTCTGCTACAGGCCTCCTGGTATGTAAGAAAGCAAATTCAAGCATGCCACTGTGTTCACTGAGGCAGCAAACTTTGGGGGAGGGGGAGAAAATTCCCCTTCTTCTGCAGTTCATGGTGTTCTTCTAAACTATTTATAAATAGGTCTACTGTAGCCAGTGTTTGCATTTGGACGGCTTCACTGTTCTCATTTTCAAGGCTTCTCTCAGATCTGAAAGTAAAGGTCGAGTTGACTCCCCTCATTTGAAATAAAGAGGGGGAAGAAAGTTAACCCTGTAGGCAGGTGGCTCTAATACAGCAATTCCCAGGAACATGAGCAAGTCCTCCCTTTTCCTCCCTTTTCAATTCCCTGCCCTCTTCATTAGCTGATGACAGTTCTAACTTCCTGCAGCCTTTTAAAGAGATCCTCCTGCACATCATCTGGGATTCATGAAACACAGATCTGGTAAGCAGCACAAATCACACATTTCTGGCCCACACTTTCTGGAAGCCCTGGATAAGTTTTCGGCTGAGTTTATACTTCACCTCCCTTCGCTCTAAAGAGCAATAATATATGGCTCCATTTTCTCCAGGAAAAACTTGCACCAAAACCCAACAGTCTGCTTTGTGAAGGATTATATTTTACTGACTAAGAGGTGTTTGTAGATGACTGGCATCTGATCTCATCTTAAGCTTTAAATTGCAGTAAATCCTATATTTATTTACCTTTTACTTCAACCAAACAGGACATTATCCTGCCTTTGAGTTAACACTTTCAATGCTGCTTCAGCTGAGTGCTGCATGACAAAGGCAATAGTATCTACTGTCACTGGACAAGGAACAGCAGAGATACCAATTTATGTATGCAACAGTTACAACGCTAAATAGGATTACATGGCTCATAAGACACAGAGAATCAGACCTAGTCTGTTAAGCAGTCTTTAAGTTGTACTACATATATGTAACAACCACTGTGCTTCTGCATAGGGCAACTGAAGGACAGGTAAGACACTGTGTGACAGTCTGAGATATCCTGCATGGTGTGTGTGGGTATGGGATGTGATGCCTCATCCTCTTCCTGCTGTTAACATCCAAAGACTGGGAGTAAGAAAGGTCTTGGTGGATATTTTCTTGAGGTCACAACCTATATCTGAATAAACAAAAGATGACTTTGAATAAGGGTGTGAAAAAATTCACTTCTGAAATGGAGAACACTTTTTTTTTCTTTAAATAATCAAGAGCACCTTGCTCTCCTGTATCCACAGGACCTGGCTAGCAGCCTTCTTCAGAATAGGCTATCTCTGACTCAAATGGTACTCTTACTTCGGGATGGGCTACTAATAAATAGAAATCTCTAGGTGTTCTGAATGTGGCGAATGTATGTGGTAGGTTGGTACACTGTGAACCTAAACAAAGAAGACTTAACACATAATATTGTTTTATTGCCTATTTAAGACTTTTTGAGATTAAATGTTTGTATAAAAGAAGGTGCATTATCCCAAGACAGTGGGTTTATATCTGCTATTACTAACACAGTGTTACAAAGACCCAAAAGATCTCTGTAAACTCTCTGCTCTGACTGAGCTATGAATTCAGGCCAAGAGGAACTTCTCTCAGTAAGTCCCAATCACTGAGACAAGGCACTCACCTTCAGAGAGGTGTCCTAGGCAGTAAGACTGGAAGTGGTCTGATCAATAACAGAGCTAGTTCATCTGTATTTTTACTGATGTATGGGTTTTTTCACCCAAGAATAGTATGTGCAGGTGTCATTTCTTTCATTGCAGAAGCACTAAAAAAAATTGCTGCTGTTCTCCTTGGGTCTGTTCAGCTGCTTCTTGTTCTGAACATCCCACAGGCTGAAGGATGGTTTCTGTGCAGGCAGGAAGAGTTAGCCTCACAAATAAGTGTTCACCCTCTGTTTAGAAATCTAATTTTCTTCCCTTATTAGTTGTGGGGAAAATCGCATGTTGTTTTTGTCTCAGAATTCCTTTTCTCTTTTCCCTATGTTTTGCTCTCTCACAGTCTCTGCAGTTATCTAAGGCATAGCAATTATTACTGTACCAGCTGTGATTCCTGCACTGGGTGATCCTAATGAAACATTGCTAGGTGTCTTGTGAAATTCCAGCATTGGTGAGCATGGACCCCACCAGAGCTTTTATTATAGACTTTGCTAATTTGTTTGGGTATGCACGTGAAGGGTTTGATGTGACTTGCCTCACATGCTATAGCAAACTGAATTGCCAAAATTATTTACCTCTGAACCATGATCTTTTATCTCGAGAAGTGTAGTTTATGGCAGGTGCTTAGGGCTCAGTTTCTGCATGGTGTGTTTTACAAGCGCTCGGTGCCCTGGTTGAACGGCACAGGGCTTAGTTTTATACATCACTTAAAGCATTGTTCATGAGAACTACCCCTGTATGTCAACAACTGGTTTAATTATTACAAAATAATTTCTTTTAATATATTGTAATTTCAAATTCTTTGTAGATCTGTTTCAATTATAGAGACTAGTTGTATATATTCATGGAGACCTTAAAACTTGAATTTGCTGTTATATTTCTTCCATTTATATTGATTAAATGTCATATACTAAATAATTCCCATACCCATTAACATATGATTTGCCCACTAGTAATTACTTTGTCATCCTTACTTCCTCAGGCTATTTTCAACTTTAAGCCACTGTTAATCCATGACCCTAGTGCTTTGGTCTCCAAGTCTGAATTATATAAGTATTATGGAACAAGGATTGAAATGAACTACTTTTGGGTTTATTGTACAATTACAGTCAGCTGATTGGCTTTTCTATTTCCACTAACTAAAATAATAGACTAAATTTAATTCCTTTGTGAAAGGATCATAAGAATTTTTTTTTTTTTTTTTTTTCCTCCTCCAGTGTGGCAAGACCAAATGAAAAATATTCCTAAGGGGAAAGTAATGATGGGGGAAAATAGAAGCTGTCTGCTGCTCTGGGTCTCCAGGATTGCTGCCAAGTGGACACAAAGACGTCTGAAGCAGGAATGCACCCCACACTATGCAGTGGCCACTGCAATCGTAATTGAATAATATCCGCTGAGAGAAGGAAAAATAGCAAAGGCACTTTGGTCACGGAGCTGAAACACAAAAGTAGGTGCCTTTAAAGGACTTTTTTGTAGTGTGTCTCCTCAAACTCTTTCTCCTTCTATGAGACTACCCCAAAAGCAGAACACCTGTTGAATGTCAGATTTCCTTTTGGATGAAGAAGCACAGCACTGTATAGTGTGGTCATGTCTCAAACAGTCTGGGCAGTTAGCTAGTACTCCTGTTCCATGCAAGCCGCCTGATTCTTGTTTGAAATGCTATATCTAAGCTGTTTTTGTTCAATCATTTACTTTTTTAAAAGGCCGTAATCAAGAGGCCAGACTATTGGAAGAGTTTGCCTCCCTTCTATGGTAGTGGTTTCCTAGTGGCATGTAAATAAGGGGGTCAGGTTTTCCAGAGGGTTACTGCCCCATAGCCAGTGCTGTGAGAAATCTGCTTTGCAGCTCCATGGCTGTATTTAGGGGGAAACATTGCTGACAGGCTGAGTCAGTGGCCCAAATTCTCCTCCCTTTATCCATATAACCACATGAAAGCTTGTGCCTCCTATCCACAGAATGTGCATGAATAATTTGCTTGGCATGGGATTGGAACTAGCTAGCACAATAACTATGCTTTTGTAGGCTCCATATGTCCTTTGCCTTGGAGCTTTTCAAGTGATACAAAACTCTGGTACTGTGACTGAAATGAGAAAAGCCTGGGCAATGACTTCAGAAGCAATTGGGACTGACCTAAAGCTCATGAAAGGATTCTTGGCTTCAATGTTGACCCAAGTTCATGAGTTACAACCAGACCCTATGGAGATCCTGGAATGACCCATGCAGCCTGAAGAAAAATTGAGTTTTTAATCACTGCAAGGGAGTCCTGATTTCCAGACACTTCAGAAACACTGGACTCTTTAACTGTACTTCTCAAAATATACTCAAGAAATAAGTGTGCACACAGTGCCTATCCCTCTTGTCCTCTATGCACTGAACATTTTTGGTGTAACAGAAATGTAAACCTTCTGTTTACATCTATAAACAAGATAAGGTACAAATTGCTGCAATACAAACTTCCTTGCTCTGGCCCTCCACTGACCTCAGCTATAAATGACAAGGAGCCTCCATTCTCATAGCTGCAAGAGACTCCAGTGTCTAAGACAAAGTTTCAACCAGCAAATGTGCTTGCAAAAAATATGCTGTGTGCATTTTAGCAGCTGCTGTGCTATTCATACCCTGCCTGGGGGCTTATGGCTGTGGCAGGAGGGCCAGAGACTGCTGCGCCCATGCCTGCAGGGCACTCCAGGCACCTCCAATCACGTGGTGAGGCTGGCTGCAATTGCACCTATTTCCTGAAATCAAGAAATTGGCTACATGTACTTTTGCTGAAGGGATTGGGTAGAGAAACACATACTTGTGCTGCATTTCAGACTAACTGAGAGCAAACACCTATGTAACTACATCACACACGTCTTCTCCTGGAAGCTCTTTTCTGGGTCAAATTTGTTGCAAAATATTTAAAATTCTGCCAAGTAAACACAAGTATAATTAGATTAAAAAACAACTTATGCATTGTCTTATTTTTATAGATTTCAATGGCTGCAGAAAGAAAAAGATCTGCCAATAGACAAGAGTTGGTTTCTAGACAGGGGAACCCAACTCTTTGGCAACCTGAGGAGGTGGCCTGAAGGAAAGACACAAGGAGAGGTCTTGAGCATGAGAAAAGGCTTAGGGAATGTAGCAGAACCATTAAAGGGACTTCTGCCCCTGTCAGCTGTAATTCTATGCACTGAGAGACCTTGCAGCCCTTTTTGCTAAAAGCTCACAGCCACTGGCAATCCTAGTCCAGCTGCATCTGAATGCCATTGAGACCAAGGTGGGGGTGTTTTTAATCAGAATTTGCTAATCTGGGATTTCCACAGCCATGTCTGTTCTGGGTGCTCAGCTGAAGCTAAACTATCGTGTTTGGTATCAATGTCAGACTGTAGGGCAGTGCAAGGTCAAGTTTTTTGACACCAACACTGCATTTCCAAAACAGTGAGAATTACAATGAGGTTTTTATCTCCCCAGGCAGGACTTGGGTCTCTCTTCTCCTGGAGCAGCTCAGCAGAGGGGCACAAAGACATCAGCTCTGGCACAGGTCACTCAAACACAGATCCCTGGAAGACTGCTGCTCAGGTATGACACTGCTGTGAGCTTACTTTATTCTTACCCTGTCACCACTGAATGGTCACCGTTGGCATACCCTGGAGATGGCATGGAATAGTACTAGCTGAAATTCCTCAGAACAGCCAAGGGACTTTCTGCTTCCTTTGGTTTGGAACTTTGGGGGAGTTTTTCCTTGCAACTAAACTGAGGAAGTGTGGTCTGGATGATTGGGTAGTGAGATGGATTGTGAACTGGTTGAAGGACAGAAGCCAGAGAGTCGTGGTCAATGGGATGGAGTCTAGGTGGAGGTCTGTGTCTAGTGGAGTGCCTCAAGGGTCGGTACTGGGACCAGTGCTTTTCAATATATTCATTAATGACCTGGATGAGGGAACAGAGTGCTGTCAGCAAGCTTGCTGATGACACTAAACTGGGTGGAGTGGCTGACACAGTGGAGGGTTGTGCTGCCATTCAGTAAGACTTAGACAGGCTGGAGAGTTGGGCAGGGAGAAATTTAATGAGATTCAACAAGGGCAAGTGTCAAGTCTTGCACCTGGGAAAGACCAACCCCAAGTATGAGTATAGGTTGGGGACTGAGCTGTTGGAGAGCAGTGAAGGGGAAAGGGATCTGGGGGGTCCTGGTAGATGGAAGGATGACCATGAGCCAGCAGTGTGCTCTTGTGGCCAGGAGGGCTAATGGGATTCTGGGGTGGATTAGAAGGGGTGTGGCTAGTAGGTCAAGAGAGGTTCTTCTTCCCCTTTACTCTACCCTGGGGAGGCCACATCTGGAATATTGTGTCCAGTTCTGGGCCCCTCAGTTTAAGAAGGATAGGGAACTGCTGGAAAGAGTCCAGCGCAGAGCCACAAAGATGCTGAAGGGGCTGGAACATCTTCCTTATGAGGAAAGGCTGAGGGAGCTGGGTCTCTTTAGCTTGGAGAAGAGGAGACTAAGGGGTGACCTCATCTATGCTTTTAAGTTTGTGAAGGGTGGGTGTCTGGAGGATGGGGTCATGCTCTTCCTAGTCAAGCCCAGTGACAGGACAAGAGGCAATGGCTGTAAGCTGAAGCATAGGAGGTTCCGTGTGAATACATGTAGAAATTTTTTCACAGTTCAGGTGCCAGAGCACTGGCACAGACTGCCCAGAGAGGTTGTGGAGTCTCCTTCTATGGAGGTGTTCAAAATCCATCTGGACGCGCTTCTGTGTGACCTGGTCTAGGGAATCCTGCTGTGGCAGGGGGGTTGGACTAGATGATCTTTCGAGGTCCCTTCCAACTCCTCTAACATTCTGTGTTTCTGTAACAGGGCAGTAGTTCTTACATGTTCAAGCAATGCGAAAGCTCTTCTTTCATTTCTTGTGTTGTGCAGTGAATTGCAGGAAAGTTGCTTAGGGATAGGTGCAAGAGAAGGGTCATGGAGACAGTTCTTAGTCAGAGTTGTTACAATGCTGCCAAAGCAGCTGAGAGGTGGTGAAACTGGATCCCTCCTGATGCTCTCGGTAGAAGCGTGTCAGCTCTTGAAAACTGCTGACTTCTGGCCCAGAGGCCATTTTTTGTTCATAGTGGTGTTCAAAAAAATTTAATGCAGCCAATTAGATACTCCTGCTTTAAACCAGGTGGTTTGATATATACATAACTAGGGCTACAATGCTAGATTCTGACTGTTCAGAGGGGTTAACAGAATCAAACAGGATAAGCATATGTTTGTTTTAATGAGCCTACTACTACACATCTTTTCTGGGAGATTGCCTTTTTGTTTCTTGGGGTGTTTAGTTGACCATGGGTGCTGGGAGATGCCAGCATGGTTCACAACGTATGACGAGTCTAGGGCTCTCAGCCATGGGCCAGCATCTCCCTGTCCTGGTGTTGTGTGAACACAAACATCCACCTTGTTGGTAGATTAAATAGCTCAGATTTGGACAATTCTCTGTTTCATGTGTGGGCTTTGAGTTACAAAGAACTGTGGGCAGGAACCTGCTATGAAAACAGTATAGAGAAACAATGCTGCTGCTGCTATGTGTGAGTTTTCTTTCTCCCTGTATCAAATGCTACTCTTAGCTGGCTCGCTAGCATGGAGTAATGCATTAACTGAGAGCAATAAGGCAGGGGAACTCTGATACCAGCTCCATTTTCAGTCCTGTGTTTGTTCTGCAGTTAGCACAAAGGGGTCTTGGTCCCCTGATAGGCCCTCTCATGCCAAAACAATGTTGGTTAAGTCAACAAATCCATTTGTGTTACAGTCATTTCCAAGCCATTCTTCCTCCCTTTAAAAAATCTGGATGGAAATGTTAGGGATATTTAAGAATTAAGCTGATAAAACATGAAAACAGCTAGCTTACAAACATGAGCTTGATGCCCATCACCAACATTCAGTAACATTATTAATGTCCTATTGTATACAGAAAATAGAAAGGCCTGAAAAATATGACATATATCCCAACATATGTGCATCATAGGACAGGGAACTACCTCCTTAGCAGAGCTACCCTGTCTCCAGGCAATGCAAAATGTGCTGTCCCCATGTACATCTCCTCAGGTCTGCCACGCACTTAAGGGTGATGAGGAGTTCTGGTGGGGTCTGGTTATCAGGAAGGTCCCAATGGTCCAATCCTCTAAATATGTCTGGGTAACACTTCTGGCTGGGCAAGAAATGTCATATCCTTAAACTGGGTATAAGGGAGCTCCACTCTTGGTGTTATCAAATTCAGCCCCTGATATTTGTAGGTAGTAGTGCTATAATCCTTATTGCAAACTGATGACACTTTCTGTTAGAAGCAGGGTGTATGAAAGTAACATCTAGACTACTGGCAGGTTGCTAGTTAACTCTTTCAGCCATACTACTTAATTCTACTGGCATCCTTCTGGATCTCGTCCCAGCTCATCCCTCCTTGCAACTAAAAGAAAAAGTAAGGCTTGATTTAAAAGTCTTGGGAATTCTGAGGACTGATCTGTGGTTGTATGTGCTTAGAACCGACAGAATTAGCTGCTTACTTCATTGACTAAAAACAGATAAAAAGAAATACCTGCTTGTGCAATGAATAATTCATCAGTGAAAGAAAGTGCTGCATTGGGATAACTAACTGCATAATGTTAGCCTCCACGAGTCAGTCTGCAACTTCTAAAGTTAAAGGAAGAGATTCCTGTTGGCTGTCCTCTCTTGAGGAAAAAAAAACAAACCAAAGACAGAAAACCCCCTACTCTTAACACTGTCTGTATTTAGAAACAGCCTACATTTAAAGTAATTAAAACTGATGGTCCTGACAAACATTTGACTCCATAGAAATAGTCTATTGTAAATGCAAACTCTCAAGATCCTCCCAGGCATACCAGCACAACTGTCTCCTAAAAATTCTTCCCAAGCCATCTGGTACCTTATCTTTGTAGCCAAGCCATACAAAAACTTTAAAAGATTGTTGCTAGCAGGCTTTAGTCTCAGGACTACAGATTCCCTTGGAAGTATTGCAGCTAGCTCTGAACCTGTCAGCCAGGCAGCTCCGGCTGTGTGAATACTCCACGTCTTTCTATCATGACCCAAACTATCCAGCTGGGCATCTTTGGGGAGATTCCCTTCCTCATGTGGTTTGTGAAGGGGGTGAAAGAGTTACAGGGAGAAGCTGGAAACGCTGCGTACTTCCAAGCGGGGATTTACACTCCATTAGTTCCCTCTCCAGCCCAGCCTGAGTGGCATGACTGTGAATGTGGTTATGAAGGCTGCAGCCAATTCACATCATTTGTGTAGCTCTCCCTGCATCTGCGAGGGGAATGTATGGATTCCAGCTCTGCTCCTACACAGCCTCTGCCATCAAAAAGGGTATTCAGTGAGTCAGACGGACGGAGGACGTGGAGCAGAGATGGCTGATGGAAACAGCTGGGAAGGAAAGGACAACTCTGTTTCAGCTTTGCAGACCAGCCAGTTTGCTCTCCCTTGGTTACCTCCCACTACTTCTGACCCTGCTCCTTAACATCTCACCTGAACTCCATCATCTAAGAAACACTGTTAAGCTCTGCCAAAATGGGACACTTAACAGTGAAGTAACAAAGCCAAAGCTGCAGGCACCTGACAACAAAGCAATGATCCAGGCACAAGCCAGAGTGAGGGCTCCTGTGTTAGCTGTGCCTAGCAGCTCAGGCAGGGCAACAGCCATCGTGAGAAAAAGGCAGGTTGTTGCAGTGTACAGCTGAAAATAGAACTTGCTCACTGCTTGCTCATCCAGGGCAAACATGACATAGTTGGGGAGAGACCAAATCCCTTTTTAGACTTCTCTCACATGTTTCTATGCTGATTCTCCACTGCCTCAGCATCCTTCATCCATTCCTTATCAACGCCGCTTTCAAAGGAAATGAGGATACTGGGTGCAAGTGTGTAGGAGTGCATGTAAGAGGAGAGGTCCTTCCTTAGTGTATCCTCCACTCAGCAAGTTGGAAACTTGCTGTGAGTTGCATCTGCAGCATCATATTTAAGCAGCAGCTCTTATTCCTTTAGAATCGAGGGAGAATGTAGGAATGATGTGATGCCAGCAGTTGTACCAAGTGATGGAGCTACCACTAGATTATCTTCTCCCTCCTTGTGCCAGACTGTGCTGGCAACAGCTCCTGGAAATTAGAGGCCCCAATTCTCATTTCTTCAAGTCAGTGGAAGTCTTGTTGATGAATTTTGACAGGAGCTGGATTAGGCCTAAAAGATTCCCATTTTTTAGCCATTGACAATTTCTTTGATGGCTTTATAACCAGTACAGACTTCCTAATGCTATACAAATACAATAACATCTCAAAGGCTTCCCCCAGGGAGATGTCTTTGTTTTTAGCTGGCTACCTTGTGACACCCTTAGGGAAATCAAACAGTTTAAGGGAAAAGTCCTTGGTATCCATAAAGCTGCTAAGCTTTTTTGCTGCTCTAATAGATTTTTATATTTTATCTCAGGAGATAATCTACTATTTGGGGAAAGAATGAAAACAGTACAGTTTTACACTTTAATGATCCCTGTACTGAACTATTACCTTGTACACATAGGCTGCATGTAGACTTGGGTAGGGGAACAGAACTATCACAGGGTCAGAGCTCCATAACTCCCTGTCCTTTGCCAAATCAATCATCTTGGTCTCCTCTTTGCAGGCTTATGGTGATACCTCACAGAGCTGTAACAATAATTAGTTCATAGGAATAAAAGCACATGGCTTGAGGGGTAAAGTTCTTTGTACCTGCAGAACTTTCAACATTCCCAGGTTGCCTTTTGGCGTGGGATTACAGAACATCTGTTCTCTTCAGTCCTCCTAGTATTACTATTAGTGTTTTGGCAAAGACACCTGGAACACAGCATGCACATGTACATAATAGACACACACGTATATAATAGCACAAGTCAAAAAGAGCATATTCAGGTCCTCTTTGATTTATAGCATGTCAAACACAAAAGATAAACCACTATAATACTTAACATGATGGCTTAATTTGCACGAAAATGGCAAAATCCAGAACTAAGTGTTTCTCAGCTACTTTAGGACCTGCCTCAGATTGGTACCTGTAGTAAAAAAGGTAAGGATTGGGGACTATAAAGGAACTGCTGGGCTGCAGCAAGACCCAGAAGTTGGGCTCCTCTGAGCACACATTTTCCACAGGGCAGATAAGAGGTGTAAGCAAAAGGAGGAGCGTGCAAATGGTCTGCAGCAATGCTGGGAGCAGGGGAGTGGCAAGCTGGAACCAGCAGTTTAAGCTGAAAGCCTCAAGGGATCATTATGTCTATCCGTGCTGACCTGAAGCTGAAAATCCCACACATTTGCAGCATCTACGTGGGCTTTGCTGTTCCTCCCAGCCAGTCCCTAGTTCTTATTCATGTATCTGTTTTCCAGGGTCAAAGTTGTTGAGAGACTGTTTCCTTGTGTGTGAGCAGAGCAATACAAGAGACTTGTTTGCTTTTCCTCCTTCACCTTGTTCCCAAATGTTGGTTCCCCACCCAGACAAGGAGCTGGGATGATATCTGCAAGGACAGGGTTATACTTGCATTTGTACTGCACCCAGCTTGTGCCTCTGGGCAGAGGGATGGCTCCCAGAGGACAAAGCTCCTCCTGCAATGCATTGGGTGGGAAGACATTTCAGTTGCGAAGTTTGTCCTTCAGCTTGGTCCTAGGTCATTTGGGTCTTATTTGCAAGGGTGACCTTGGATTATTCACTTCAGCATGGACATCTTGGTGTTTAGAGAACCAGGACAGGACAGAGTTTAATTCTGTTATGCAGCATCCTAGCACATCATTTCGTATCTCCCTCTGCCACTGGCCCAGGGACCAGGATATGGGCCCACAGAGGTCAAGCTGTGGCAGAAGTGCTGTGCTGGTATTGCTGTGAATGGCAGGTACCACTTTCCAGCCCTCTATGCGTCAAAGCAGTAGATCCCCAACCAAACAAGTAATTTAGATCTCGATGGCAGCAGCACACTACGTGGAGCACTCCTTGGTGTAGGAACAGAAAGCCCCATAGAGGAAGCAGGAGCTTAAATGGTTACTGCAAGTGAGCATATTTAAATCCTTTTAACCAGGATTAAAAAGAGTTGGCTTGGCACGGTTGACAAGTTTGAAAATTCAGTATATACCAAAAACTTGCAAGTCTCAGCCTCTCCAAACAAATGTGAAAGGCTTAAAACAACTTAAAAATCCAGCCTGGACACAATTGTTGAAAATGTCCTTTAAAGAGAAGCCTTTATGTGAGCAGAACAGCTTTCCTGAACTGAAAGAAAGGCAGCACAGGCAGATGAGTAAGAGAGCAAAAAGAGCCAGCAAGCAGTTGGCTGTTTGAACAGAATGAAATCTTTCACTTTCTGACCACACAGATTATACATACAGAGAAAATGTTTGCTGTCTTGGGTTATCTTGTGGCATTGAAGAGCAACCATCAAAGGGAAACAGTCTGCCTTCTCGGATAACTATTGGGCAAGCAAGTGGATGCAGCAGATAAAGGAAGATGACGCTTACCCGCAGAGGTCGAGCGGCAAAGAACAAAGATGAGTGACTGGGGATTGCCCTCACCTATGGGGAAAAGGAAATGGTAACAAGGGTGAAAAGCAAAGCAAAAACCACAGGAAATGCGGGTACCTTGAGTGTATTCTTGCAGCAGCATGCACTACCTTAAGTTTCCCACTTTTTTCCCGAGTTTTGCTGTTGCAATCAAGTTCTCATTTTGTAGTTTATAGAAGAGGCATTTGCAGCTCAATTTTTTCAGTATTTACATAGGCAAAATTCCCAGTGTTTTAAGATTTTTCTCTGGGTAGGTATGGGCTCTTAGGGAATACTTTTGACATGGTGAGGACTTGGAGCCTGCGCATTACCACACTGTAAGTATTAATAGATCCTTCCTAATAGGAAAGTTATTTGAATTTAAGATTGTAGCTTAGTTTCTCTAAACTCCACATCATCTATTTACTTATGCTAGAGCTCTTCTGCATTTCCTAATCTCCAGCTGAAAAGATCTGAAATGCTGTACAACTTTTCTGTATGTCAATGGAAATGGCATTGTAAGTAGGTGATGCCATGCTTCTAGAACATGTTTAGTGCCATTGCACAGCCAGGATTTGGTCCTCGGAGCACTTCAGTCCATTCCTAACTATGCACCATAACTAAGACCTAAATAGTCCCTCCGTGAGAGCTCTTCTCTTCTGAAAGATGGGGTTTGTTTCTTGCCTGCTCTCATGTCTGTATGTGTCAAGGTTGCAGATCAGTGAGCAAGCCTGTGAGGATGCTTCTCTATGAGATGGTCTCGCTCTATTCAGCTCAGTGCCAAAAAGAAAAGAGTCCAGCCTACTCCAGTCACAGGTATGTGCTGCCATTTCTCACCCTATGCTGAATCCTGAGCAACTTTGAGCCCCACCCTAGAGCAAAGTTAGGTGGTTACCTTGTCGAAAACTAAGGAAAAAGAGCAAAGTTTTGGTAGGTTTTCCCATGTCAGTGAGCAGAACAGGAGCTGTGCAGCTGCCACAAGCACTGGACAGGGCACATGGGGATGCTGAGGCTGGGAGAGGTTGGATGTGGGGTACTTGTGAAACAGGGACAGGAGCAGTCCTGGAGCACTCCACAACCTGGATAAAACTGCAGCAGAGCTGTTTTCCAAAACCACTCTGATCGGAAGGCGAGGAGGTGAGCAAACGCTGCACCCCTCTCCCCCAGGACACAGCCAGGACTAGCTCCACGTAAGCCTCCGCCTCTCTGACTCAGCTCCAATGCTATGTTTAGCTTTTCACTTTCTCTTCCTCAGGCAACTTGGTTCATTTTTCTTCACTCGTTTGCTGACCGGCAGCTTGGTATCACCCAACACACCCAACTGGCAGCACTGGCTTGCCTCAGCACTCCTGGGATACGCCTCCACACCCACCTGAGCATGGGATACACCTCTGCACCCACCTGAGCATGGGATACAGCCTTACTTTCCCAGCCACGACCTCTGGGGCCATATCCCAAGCTCAGGCACACCATATCCCTCTATGCCTGAAGCCTGAAAGTTTTGAGGCATGTGTGGAAGTTGTGGGAAGGGGCTGGAAGACTATCAGGGAATCAGTAACTTAAGAGTGCTCCTGTTAGCCTGGTGGAGCAGCACCAGAGCTTAGACAGCAGATATTACTCCTACCATGAGTACTGTCATTTATTTGATGAGGAGACAGAGAAAGCCTGAAGAATTGAGTGAGGAAACATGCCTGGAGGGAAGCCTGGGCTGCTATGCCACAATGTTACGAGACTCCTCTTTTTGTTTATCCAGCAGCCCAAGGACCTCAGCAGCTTTTCCAACTCAATCGGGACACAGTTCAGTGTGGGACAGGTGGGGATGCTACACTGAAGCTGAGCCAGGAAAGCCCTGGCAAGCCAGGGGGTTTGTGTGGCAACCCCAGCAGGCTTTGCAGGTGAGGTTATTTTAGAATAGTTTGGTCTTGCTCCTCTTCTGAGGATTTCTTTCTTAATACGTGTGCAAGAGCAAGCAACTAGCTGCAAGGATAGGAAAATGTTGCTGTGAGGGCCCTTTGCAGCATTAAAAGCAGATCTGGTCCACATTCACTAATAAACAGGTGAGTGCATGGAGATAGAACCACATTTGGTTACTGGGAAGAGCTTCTCCTGGCAGTAGATGACACCCACCAGAACAGGCATGTCACTTCTACACACCCATAGTGGAAGCAGGGAGACACCTCTGCTCCCCAGAACTGGAGGATCATCAGGCAGCTGTGGCTGTGCTCATGCCAGCCCTAAGGCTGGATACAGTGACAAGACCAACCACTGTTGTTGGAGATGACTGCACTCAAGGCAACTCAAGTCTGGAAGCAACCCAGCTCTGCCAATATGGGTGAGTTATCTTACTGCAAGCATCCGTGGCTTAAATTAAACATGGTTTTTAAGCATAGGCACAATGCCTTAAAGGTGTGCGCACTTGGGTCTCCACCAACGTGGACATTCCTGCACCATGCTCTGCTGTGCAAAGCTGCTGCTGGGTGCCTGCCCTGCAGAGTTAGACACAAGGCTTTGCAGGTGATGCTTTGCTTGCTCTGACTTTTATATGCATTGTACAAAACCAGTAATTTACTGCTAATGGCTGAGACTTGTAGGGCTTCACCTGTTAAGTTTAGAAGAGTCAGGAGGTGACATTTTGCCCAGTTTTGATTTTTCTAAAGCTTTCCCTTTCTGTAGCAAATACTGGTACTTCTGTTCTTTGCCCCAAAGTTGAGTGAGGAAAGTACAGAACTTCAAAACCTTCTATGGAAGCGCAAATCTGAACTTCTGTATTTTCTTTCACCTTGCCTACAGGCTTAAATTTCACTGCATCTTTCCCCATTTTGAAAACAAAACAAGAAAGCCCCAAGGTTTTGGCTTGAGGAATGGTAGAAGACAATGTGTAATTACATTTAGCTCTAATGGATGTCTTAAGTTCTTATAGAAAACGTCCAAATTGAAAAACAAAACACTCAGATAAGAAAATAATCTTTCTTTTCCCTCAGGGTGCCTGGAAAATGTACAACATAAGAATAACCCTAAACAAAAGTCGCTTTAAGTGCCTCATATCTGAGAAATGCAGAAGAAAACAGTTGCTATACAAACTGTCAAAAAACGTATAGGAGTGGTACTTGGAGACAGGGTTTAGTGGCATGGTGATGATAGGTTAACAGTTGGACTTGATGATCTTGGGAGGTCTTTTCTAACCTTAATGATTCTGTGATTGTGTGTCAAATGGGGGTTCTTCGATTGTTCGTCTGCTTTTTCGACCTGTCTTGGAGAAGGGGTGGGGGGGGAAAGGAAAAACATCAATTATGTAAGAAAACTCGGCTTTCCTCCCGGTGAGTGACAAAGTGGCTCTTCCCCCGGGACCTGGCAGATCAGCAGCAGCTGGTGCCGCTTTGGTCTTTGAAACCTCTTTGCCAAGGAGCCTGCGGGGGTGCGGGGCTGCGGCTCAGTCCCCCCCCGTCCAGTTACAGCAAGGGCTTTTCTTGGCGAAAACCTGTGATTCCGGCGTTCCTCGGGAATGAAAGAAAGTGACATGTTGGAAGTGGAGCAGGGGTAGGGTGGGGGTAGAGAGAGAGAGAGAAAGAGAGAGAGAGGAGGAAGGGCTGTCCCTGCTCCTGCAGGGCGGGATCTTTTTCTCTTGCTTGATCTATGGAGCCCGCCCCCTTAAATTGGCTCCCGGGAGCGCCCCGTCCACCAGCCCGACGGGGGGAGAAGCGGAAAGCGAGGGAGAGCAGGCGGGCGGGCGGCTGGCTCCCCCGTGTCCCGGGCCCGGCCCGTCGCTCCCGGCCCGTCCGCCCACCGCGCACCATGCGCGGCCCGCGGCGCCCCGCGCCCCGCCGGCCCGCCCGCCCCTAACACCGCCCGGCTCCGGCGCCTTCCCCCCGACAGCGCACTGGGGGGGGGGGCGGGGGGGGGGGCGGGAAAAAAAAATAAGGGAAAGGGAGGAAAAAGAAGAAGAGGAGCGCGGGGGGAAGCCTGCTCTCCTCTGAGGACAGCGCGCAGCACCATGCAGCTGGCGCCGCTGGCGCTGGCACTAACCACGCTCTTCATCGACGGCTTGAGGACGGGAGCGAGGAGGCAGAAGCTGCACCCCAGGCAAGGTAAAGGGGGTGCCCAGGGAGGAGTGGAGGTAAGGGGAGATGAAGGGCTGCTGGGTTCGGCCTCACTGCTCAAGGGCATGTGCTTCTCTTCCCGTTCAGCCAAGCTGCTGGAGAAGCTCAGCGAGTACGAGATCGTGACTCCTACCCGGGTGAATGAGTTCGGAGAGCCCTTCCCCACCGATGTCCACTTCAGAAGGCGGCGGCGGAGCACCGGCGCTGCCCCCGACGCCTGGACTACTGCTGCCGCCTCCTCCTCCTCCAGTGCCGCTGCCTCCCCCAAAGCTCACTATAGGCTCTCAGCCTTCGGGCAGCAGTTCCTCTTCAACCTGACGGCCAGCTCGGCCTTCATCGCCCCGCTCTTCACCGTCAGTCTCCTGGGAGAACCGGCCGCAGAGCAGCGGCGCCTCTACGCCGAGGCAGCCGACGCCGACGTGAAGCACTGCTTCTACCGAGGACACGTCAACGCCCGCCCGCGGCACACCGCCGTCATCAGCCTCTGCTCCGGGATGGTGAGAACCGCGGCCCCGCTCGGGGCTCCAGCCCCGGCCCCGCCGAGCGCCCAGCGGAGGCGCGCCGGGGCGGAAGCGAGGCGGCGGAGGAGGAGGAGCAGGAGCAGGGCGAGAGAGGGTGGGCAAAGGGCTGGGGACGGCCCCTTCCCCCCGCCCCCTTCGGCTGGCGCTGGCGGGTCTGCTTCGCTTCGATCGGGAGATTTCTCGCGGTCCGCTTTTATTATTCTAGTCGGGTTCGAGTAGCGGGATGAACCCCTCCTGCTCCTTGGGTTTTGGGGGAAAAACTGCCACCCAGCGGTTTCCCCCGCGGGCAGGTCATCGGGAGCAGTTCCCCGGCCATGGGCGCCCTTCCGGCCCCGGGGTGCCGAGAAGGGATGACTGGGGGCTCCCCAGCACCGCTGACCCTGCAGCTTTCCTGCACCCCAGAGCAGGGCTGTGGCCTGAGGGGAGGTGAAGGTAGACTTCCCAGCAACACCTTCTGCCAGCCTAGTGCCCTTCTGTGCACCAGGATATTGGCAAAAGGGATGATCAGAAGCCCCGAGCGGGACTGACCCTTCCGAGTGCGTGTCCCAGGTGCTCCCCGGGTCATCTCTGCTGGCTTCTGTCTGGTTCAGGAGCTCCTCTGGGTGTGTTCACCCAGGCTAGCGCACAAGTGTGTGGCTGGACAGGCTCCCTCCCAGTTGCTGGTCAAGTATCCAAGTGTAGGATTGCTGCAGGGTGGTTTTGGTCCTGTGTATCTTTTATTTATCTGCCCAATCCCTATAACTGTAATATTTGCAACTGGAGCCACTGGTGTCTTCTCATAAGCAGAGCTTTCACTGGCTGCATGGCTCCCTCTGGTCCTAACACGTGGGTTTAAAGCCTGTCTCAGGGAGAGCTGATGTGTGAAAACCAGCACAACATGATGGGGTTGCACTGAGGCCTCCAGTACATTGAGGCACCAGCTCTTTTTGGGCAGGGGTGGCTTGGTAAACCTCACTGCATCAGAGACAGAGTCTGGCAGATGTGTCCCTCTCATAATGCTCTCTTCCTATGGGTTAGTGTTTGCTTTCCAGAAGTTCAATGGGATGGCTGCAGGGATTACTGGCACATTGTGGGTGAAAGCAGTGTGATGGGAGCTGGAGCTTCAGCCTGTGCCTTTGCAGGGGTCGCTGTAGAACGAGGCACTTGCACACCGCTTTTGTTAGCCACTTGGTTTCTTGAGTAGTCCTAGTCTGTGGCTTGTCGTCACCCAAAGCTAACCTGTTCCTCTCTGGTCCCTCTCAGCTAGGCACATTCAAGTCTGATGATGGGGACTATTTCGTAGAGCCGCTGCTATCCCTTGAAGAACAGGAGTATGAAGAAGAGCACAATAAACCACATCTAGTCTACCGACACCGGACACCTCCAACCAACTCTTCAGGGGACAGGCAGATTTGCGATACTCCAGGTACTTCTTTTGTTACTGCCCTTGGTGACTCATCACTTATGGAAGTGAGCTAATTTGTAGTAAAGAGCTGATAGGTTTGTGTGAGGCAACAGGCATGTGGAGCTGAGGGACCCCTCTAGTAAATGGTACCATGTGTGATAGGATCAGGCTTGCAGTGGTACTGCTGTCCTGGAGAGATGTGGTGCGCCTGCGCTTTCTAGTAACCAGTTATAAGGAAACTGTGGTCAGGAAAAATGTTATGGTTTCCATTTTATCCCTGCTGTGAGGCTGGCAGAAGATCCATTGGGCTGTCTTGTCTTAAATATCCAATGAGCCTTTAAACTTGCTTTCTGTTCTCTCCTAATTCCTAACCATCCTAATCTGATTTGCTCTCTGTCTGAAATTATGTTTCTGTCCTTTAAGTTACATCCTTCTGTCTTGGTCTTGCTAGGCTCCTGGTCTTCATTCCCCAAACCTAGTTGCGAGTTGCAATGTGTTATTTATTTTTGTTTAGTGGAAATGAGAAGGTCCTGACACCAACCCTGAAAGTTTTTCCCTTCTTAGTCACTTTTCCATGGTTCATTTTCGAAGACTTTTTTTTGTCTTGTGGCCCTTCCTCCACCAACACCATCTCCCTGACCTCCTCACTCTCTCTTTCTGGTCTTTACACATATGAAAGAGCAAGAGCCTTTTTATCTCCCCTTCACGTGCCTTGGTGAGCAATAGCCTTGCTCCCACTGTCCCTATTATCTGTGGTGGCCTCCTGCTGCTCTCTGCTTCGTTGACTTCCTGATTTTCACAACTAATCCTCTCCTTTGGCAGCAAATACCTAACTTCTTTCTGAAGAAGTTTATTCCTTTGGTCTCCTGTTTCACCTGCTGTTTTACCCTCCTCCTTTGGCCTGCAGCTAGTTCTACAGGAACTTTAAAGCATAAACAGAGTAGACCTTGACTGGCTTCCCTTGCATGGGCTGCAAGGCTCTCATGTGCTGCAAAGTAGGTGGAGTTGCTCAGAGAGTGAAGGTATCACTGAAGGAGAAGCGTTGTGCCAAACTTAGACTTCATTTAGCATGCGTGACTCATTTAGCACCCATGACTGTGGATTGTGGCCACGCTGTTGAGCTGTTGGTCTGTTCACCTAACACTCATCCTGCTAAGTTGGAAGTTGCTCAGGTGCTCTGTGACCAGCCAAAGCTGATGCACTAGTAACTTGTGTTTCTTCTAGAAGACATGTGGATACATGTCCATGTGGAAACACATGTGCTGAGGGACAATGGTACCACTCACAAGGCTGTCATTGTTTGTTCTTCCAAGGGTTGCTGCTGGACTATGCCGTTCTGGTTTCTCTCTTCCAGCTGTTTCTGCTCCCTTTGAGATCAGATGCAGGAGACTCAGAACAGTTGGAAAGAAACATGGAATCTGGCACATTGCATCAGTAGCCCTTGGAGGAATGGAGCAGCAGATCACAGGACTCATTGAATCGAAGGTAGCTGGGAGGGCTCTGACTTTTGCTTGTGGACTTCACTTTGTGCTGTTACAACAGTCTGCTGTATTTCATCCCACTGTATTGTGGCTTCCAGTTAGGATATTATTCTTCTGGATCGTGATTCACAGTAATAATACTCCATACGTGGTACTACCTACCTGGTGTATATCTCTTTCTCTTTTTTTTCCACCATGCTTTGCCGTTTGCTTGTCTTTGTCTTCTTGTTCTCAGTTGCTTTGCATAGTGGAGGGAGGAGGTCTTGCTCTCAAATACAAGCTTAAGGGTTTGAGACAGGCATGACAGTCTTACCTGACCTCCTCTCCTCTTCCCCTCCATCTTTCCCTCTCACTTTTACTGTTGTCCAAGTTTTGGAAAGGGAATGATGCTTTAGTCATACACGTATGGTAAACAAGTCTTGGTCACTTCATTTAAGGAACAAGTGCTGGGCATCTTGGGTAATGCTGAACCTTCGTGTTCCCCCTGGGGTTACACCTGGTGGAGAGAAGGTTTCTTACATGTTTTGGAGCAGAGAGGAAGATGGAATATGTAGCAGCACTCAGTGTTCTGGACAGGGTGCATCTGTCACTCCTACTAGACAAGAACTGTCTCATGAGAATTTGTGAGTTAGAGATGTAGAGTGTTGTGCGAATCCAGTCTTTTGTCAGAAGAATGCATGAAAAGGTGTGTTTACATTGCAGGCTTCTGTCAGGGACTGAAATTTGCCCAAAGAGGAAATTCATGTGAGAGAAATCCTAAGTATTCACCCTGTAGTAAGCAAGGGAGCTCACATTGCCGGGCAGTGGTGCTGTTAAGAATGGCTTTCTGATAGTCTTCTTCCTGGAAATGATTAATAAGCAGCTTACTGGTGTGCCCTTGCCATGATGATGTAATTATAGACTTCTTGTAGTATCAAGGAAAAGTTTCTCTTGTGAGTTGACTGACAGATTGAGTAAAAGCTTTCATTTCCAGTGGTTTTCCCTGATATTTTAATTTTTTATGTCCTTAGGTCAGCTTAGAAAAAACAGGTATTTGATTTTGTTAAGTTTTAATTAGCAGTTTCTGATAACAGTTTTAGATACTGGGACACACTGATACTCTGCAGATGTCCTGAAGAAAAGATCTTTCTCCTCTGAATGCTGATGGATATCAAATGCAAACTGTGCTCTGCACATGAACTTTCATGGTGCTGGGGTCTCCTGGCAATGCACTTCAGCTGTCTGGTGTATAGCTCAGCTGCTGCAATAAAAGCTTTTGACAAAGTTTTCCTTAGGGTAACAGGTTAATGTAGTTTCAGTCATAGGAAGTGGTGCAATTTCTTCTCCTTCCCTTCTTTTAGTTAGTACCGTGAATCAATTTGTCATCTGGTCGAGGATCTGGCAGAGTAATTAGTTGTGTTTTACTGAATAGCCCTGACGGGATGAAGACTTGGCCGGGCTGACAGCATGATGTCAGTAGGTGCAGCACTGCTACCACCCATCACTTCACGATAGCAAGCTCTTCCGATCCAAATTATTAAATATCCGCTTTTTTGAGGTGGAGGAGGAAGAGAAAAGAAATTTTGATCCTAAAAAAAGAACAAAAGGAAGTGGCTCATTGCGAAGCTGAAGAGCGAAGCTTTCCTGCTCCCTGTGGAGGAGCGATCTGACTCCAATGATAAAAAGCATGTAGCTGCATCCTGCAGCACTGCAGGGAGCTGCACCCACCATGCTGACCAGCTTCAGGGGGCTGGCAGCAGTTCTCCAACCACCTTGCATCCAGTCTTGACCTCCTGTCAGGAGCAGACTGGTGAGCCCTACCCACCAGTTTCCATGTGAAACGGTGAAGGTTTGGTCTTGCAGAGAGATGTCCATCTCCAGGTGCCAACAGGGCACTACCTCTGGTCCTCACCTAAATAAACCACTTTGGGCCACCTCTTGCTTTGCCTCCCTTTCTGCGGCCTCTATTCTCTCACGTTTCCCATGTTGTTATTGATGTTTATAAGTGTATTTTGATTGTTGGCTTCTCTGGAGCTATTCTCTTCCAGTTTTCTTTGGTTTTGTGGTAGCTTTAGCATTTTACTGACTCTCACTCAATCATGCTGCCTGTTGGCCACCCCTTGTTCTGAGACAAATTTGGTCTTCACCTGCCGGGTGGCACTAAACCACAGTTGCCCTGTGGACCTGAGTATAAATGCAAAAGTTGAACTTTCTAGTCATCTCACTTCTGCTGTATGCTCAGCTGTTTCATTGCTCCAAACTTTGCAAATTCCTTGCAGCTTTTACTGTCATCCTGGTGTAGAACTCCTGTATGAACTCTTTTGGGCAACTCCTCCTTTGTTCTTGCTGCATTCACTTTTCTGCTCTCCTGATCTGTGCTTTCTGTTTTCTTCCCAGCTTCGTTAGTTAAATGCCTCCCCGTTCTTGCCTTGTTTTTCCTAATTCTTTTATATCCAGAACATATCTGTGACTGAGATGGATAAATCAAGGACTGAATATATAGTGAGCACTAGTTGTTTCCATGGCTTGTTGCTGGTCAGCCAGGCCTATCCTGAGGCTGTTAGCTGTAGGCTCTGGAGCTGCATGTGAGGATCTTGCACAAAGTCCTGGCTCCTTAATGAGAGTGCTTAAAGCAGGAATATCTACCACGAGCAAAACTCTTCATGCAGAAGCAGCAAAAACACTCTGACGGTGCCAAACTAGTAGGAAGATGATTAGAGCTTTTTCTGTTTCTGGAGGAGAGCCAAGGGGCTGTAGCCAGCAGAGGCCTTCCAGCAATTCGTGCTGAGGTGGTGAGATTTTGGAAGTGGGCTCAGATGAATGCAGGACAGAGCAGATCTTACCTGCGCAGAGCTGGCTGTGTCCCCACCTGCTGCCAGCAGAAGTGGGAAAGCCCAGTGACTCAGCTGCTGAGGTTGCTTTCCAAAAAACACCAAGCATTACCAGCACAGACGGCTGCTGGGTACAGCCTGGAAGCTTAGCACATCTCGGTACCTGCCAGAAATGGATTCAAAGGGTCTCAACTTTGCAACTGGGAGTTTAGTTGCAAGGCTTTGAAGCAGTTTGACTGCTCCGGAGGCAGGATTTGTATGACCAGGCACAGCAGCTCCAAAAAGGCAACGCTCATGTACTCATCTGGGCGAGGAAGAGAAAAGAAGTGTGTGTGTAAGTTGCATTGAGAAGGTTGCTATAAAAAGCACAAGAAAAAATCAGCAGTATGAACCAAGCCTTGATACCAAACTAGTGTGACACAGGCATAATCAGTAATGTGTCACTAATTTTTCAGTTGCATTAATGAGTAGTTTGTAATAGATTACCCTTTCATAGTAACTTTTAACAACCCTTCCCACCGAACGTGACACTGTGGAGTCACCAGGGCAGAGCAGTGCTGCCCTGTGTCTTAGAGTAAGCAAATATCTGGGGCTGCCAGCCTGAATCTTGTTTCTGTGTGATAATTAGTACTAGCCCTTACAGATGGTTTTCATCTCTCTCCCAGTGCCACCCAGCAGCATGGGAAGTCATTGGTGAACCCAAGGCACAAGCAGAAAATGGTCCTGCCACCATGTTCCTATGTGCTTGGGAAGGCACGGCCAGGTTGAGGTTCGCAGCTTGTGGGTTTGTTAGTGTGTTGTCAGTGTTGTGGGTCTGGCACTATGGCTAAAGCTTGACTTCGTCCTTTTCCGTGTAACACTGTCTCTTGTTGGCACAAAAGGGTGATGAACCCTTGCTATTGCCTGAGCTATCATTCAGGGTGTCAAAGTGTTAGACAAGACGATGGTAGGGAATAAGGCCAAGCAGGCCAGCGGTGGAAATTTTCATCCTCATTCTACAGACAATTTATGTGTTATATTCTCAGTTTGTAGAAATTTTGAGGCAGAAGCTTTAAATGCCTTTTCTACAGGCTTTGATGTTTTCACTTGAGTGGTCCATGGTGAAACCCCAGATACTTCACATTCAAGCTGCTGGTCTGGAGCCCTTTTGTATTTTTACTGTTTCTTTTGGACTGTTTGTCTTGCTTCCAACTGTGACCTTATTTTGGTTTTCAACTCCTTCATCCAGCAGAATTTCACATTCTAGGTGTCTGATTTCCAAGCAAGTCTTCAGGCAGATTCCTCACTGCTGAGTCTCACGTAACCATGGGGTTGCAGAAGATCTGCAGGGAGGTTTTCCTAAGCCTTTGCTTCCAGGTTGAGCAATCCTTGAGCTCTTTCTAATGTCTGTTTAAGCTGTCAGCTTTGCTTTTGGCCTCCGGGTAAAAGATTGACTTCGTTCTTTCCCTCAGAGATGCTTCTCATCTTAAGGAAGTGAATCGTAATTTATAGTCACATAGTAATTATTCCAGGTTTCCTTCCCTCCCAAAACCAGCAAATGAGAGAGTTACGTCACAAGTCCCATATGCTTATGTAATTATTTCTATTTCTGGTTTCCTATTGAAGTAATAGTGCGGTAACAGCCAATTAGTACTTGGTCAGATGGGCCTGGGATGACAAACACAAGCTTTTCCCATACTGAGTTGGGAAAAGGGTCAGGCTGTAATGTTTGTGCTATCTCACTGTGGTGTTGGCAAGTGAAATAAGATACTAGACTGAAATAATGTAAAAATTTTGGTTGCAGCCAATGATAGAGATCCCATAACTGTGCTTTCATTTGAAAATTTCTCAATCTGAATTATAAGCAAGGTGCATACATTTTATTGTTGGTACTCTTTAGTACTGAAAATTTATCAAGCATCCACCTGGCACCCTAGTGGTGGGAGACCAAGACTGTGACTAAACAAATTATTATTCATTGGTTATTTTTGTGCAACTTTGACATGGTAAGTGAACAGAAGTAAATTATTTTCCTAGAATCAAAATGAATGTACTTGCAATTTTGCATCTACTTTTACATCATCTGTGTGGACATCCACTGAAGAAGGTCATTTAGGAGAAGCAGAGAGGTATCACTTTGATACTTTCCAATCTGTACCCTATGGCATATACTACTGAGAATAAACAGACTGACTGTTCTGTGACTCCTCTTCCCACGTGCCTGTATTGTCATTACCAGCGTCCCTGTGGCCAACTGTTAAGCAAAATTTCTTTCTAAAGGGATATTTTTTTTCTCATCTTTTGTTGAGTGTCAATTCAAAATTGTAGTGATCTCAGTGTTGTTCTTGTTGGCCTGGTACCTCAAGTATCACTAGGCATGAGTGCAGCTAACACATTGGCATTCTTGTGACTCTTATGCATTGAAAGTTGCATTAAGAGTAAGTAAACAGGCACAGGACTTTGGGTCCTGTGGTTGCTTGTAAGGCAGGCAGAAGGTTCAGCCAGTGCAGCTTCTAGAGCTCTACTGGAAAATAGATTCAATTAGCCATGACAGTGCAGAAGGCAGTAGCTCTGCCTGTTTTCCTGACGTGTTGAAATGCCACTGGTGTATGTCAGTGTGCCTGTAGTATATTCATACCAATTTGACTCACAGCTTGGCTCACAAGCCTTTGTACACAAAGGTGAAACACTGGTATGTACTTCAGCAAACTGCCCAGCCCTGTGCAGTGTCAGGGTGGTGTTCAAGGGTTTTTTGTCATGGGTTTTTTCAGTCATTCTACAGCCCAAGTTTATTTTTCTTCTTAAACCAGTGGATTATGGAACTGGTACCAATGATGTTCAGCACTGTAACTTTCTGTCAGCCATACCTTAAACCAATTTTCAGTGGTGCCTTTGTGCCTTGTGATTGAGGTGCAGTTACTTAATTATTTTGTCTGTAGGATGATCTTGAATCATTTTTCCACTCAGCTCACATGTTGCTATCTGCATTCTTAAAGAGACAATTTATTGTTTTGCTCATTAACCTAGTTTCTGTCTACTGTGCAAAATTGATAGCTTTCACATAACAACTTTTTACCTTAGGCAGAAAAAAAAATTCTTTAAAGCTGGAATGCATTCACACATACATCACTGGGAAAGGAAACATCTAGACTATGTGTGGTCCTTGGTGTACCTTGTGCATGGTATAAAACCAGAGAATATTTTCTTCCTAAGGGAAGCTGATCGGTGCTAACTGCAAGTCCATCCTTCTCAAGTGTTCTGGTTCAACCAGCAGGAAGAAAGGTGGGATCACCACAAAAGAGACCATAGGTGGGTTCAGCATCACTTTGAGCTTTGGCACCTCCAAGGATGAAGTCTCCATAACCAAACCTGCAAGCCTGCTTGCTCTGGTGCATGGGCTGCAGTGGGTAAATGGAGGTGGGACTGCTGGTTTTGGTATCCGTGATGCTTCATGCCAGTCTAAACTGCTCTTGGCTCTATAGCATTGCTTGGTGGCCTTAGAAGATTTTTCAGATATTACAAGCACAGCTGCCTGGGTCTGTGCTTCAGTTGACTTCAGCAGCAGGTGCTCCTGGATATGGACCTTTCTGAGGAACTGAACCTGGCTCCAGTCAGATATCTAGGAAGCTACTTAGTAACACACATGTACAAAATTCAAAAGGGAGGAAGGCAAGAAAATTAACAAGCAGATATGCCTGGGTCGTGAGGGCTGATGATCTGTTCAAATGTTTCTCCTAGTAGCAAAGAAAACTATTTTGTAGAAGGCAAATATTTTTATTCTCCTGGAACAGTTTGGGAAAGAGCTCTTCTGGGCACAGTTTCCTAGTTCAAAGGAAAGTGTGAACATCCCAGGGAAAATTAGTTTCCTTCCCTTGTACCACTCTAATAGCAGCACGTTTGAAAGGTCTCATATTTTATGGCATTTTCAGTAGTTCCAACCATGAAAGGTTGATCTATGCTGCTTTGTCAAGCTCTTGCCAATGAAGACTGAAACTCCAGTTCATCTCTGGGTTAAATGGGTTCAGTTTAATTTGCATTTGCACACTTTCTGGTTTGCAAATTAGAAAAATTGAGCAAACTTCTTTTCACCCTTAGTGCAGAATATGTTTCTTTTTGGATCCTGTCTGGCCCAGATCATTTCCATTCTGATGTAGGTCATGGATCCCACCTCTTTCAGTAAAACTTATTTTCCCTTTCTAGCTATGGTAGCAGCTCCAATTGCACAGACAAGGAGTTATCCAGAGGGAAGGCAGGATTAGTCCTGCTTATAGGACTGGTCGTCTCAGTGTGGTACAGAGCAAGGCAGTTACTTCTCCTCCGTCATATTACCATCCCTGCCTCTTGTAACAGCAGGGTGAAAAGCTGCTGGCGGCAAAGGGGTGTTCAGCTCTGGGTTATGCTGGCCTCAACAGCATGCTGCAGTAGCAGAGAAGAGAATTTGGCCTCATGCAAATTCATATGAGGTATAGCTGTAGATAAATTGGACGGCAGAGACATAAAACATGTCAACATAGAATTAGAATGGACCCAGGGCTAGCAAATCCCATGGTCCAGCTTAGGACATCTTTGGTTCTCTGGTTCTCCTGCTTTTCATTTGTCTTTTTGTCATTAACACCTTTGTCTCTTTTCCAATTTCTGGTTTAGTTCCACATAGTTAAAAAAATGGGTGGAAGAGAGCAGCAAACCTACTTAAAGTGGTATTCAGCAATAAATTGACTACAAGAAATTTTTTTTGCTGAGCGCACTTAGTATGCTGAATTTCAGCCATCTCACACATTAAGCTTTTATTAGTTTAAGGCTAAATATGGATGAAATCAAACCCAGGACTTACTACTTACATCTGCAGAGGAAGCCTATGAATGTAGCCCTTCTCTGCCCATGCTGTGAATAAAACCTCTCCTTGATGGTACAGCTTCCACAATCTTTTAGAGTCCATAAACTTGTCAAGAAAAAGGATGGTACAGACATCTTCACAACCACATTTCCAACAAGTCCCTAGGTCCTTTTTGGTCCTTTAGGACCTTCTCCTAAAAAGCAGCCAGTTTCTATCCTATTTCCTGGCAAGAAGAGCCTAAAAATGTGGTTTGATTTCAGCCAGCCTGACCTCTGCCTGAAGAAAATTCATTTTGCCTCTTGCCTCTCTTTTTCAAGTGATGACAATCACTTCAGTGGCTGCTGTTGTACCAGCTGCAGGCACCAGATTGAGGCCAGCCAACTGCAGCCAGAGCTTGTACCAAAGTGTCTGGGCAGGGTTTGCTGCTGCAGCCCCTGGTCGAGTTGAGGGAGGTAGGTCGGTCACACCCTGCCTGCCTGCCTGCCTGGAGGGAGTTAATTTGAATTTGATCTGCTTTATGGTGGTGTGCAATAAATAATTAACTTCCAAACAATAGTTTTATAGTTTGTTTTTTCTACAAATTAAAGAAAATGTTTTGTTGCTTCTACATCCAGTTACTGCCGTGTGTAGGTAGTTGTTTTTTAGGTCATTTGCAGAGATTGAGAGCTTGCCAGGCAAACCATTTTCCTTCCTGATTTCTGTTAATATATTAACACAATAGGGGGGGGAAAAAAAAGGCACAAAGCCAGGTGGAAAACTATCACACCCTTTTTTGGTGTTGTGTGTGGCAGTAGGAAGCCGGCACTGTAAAATTGCAGTTTTCTTGTGTAACGTGAGAGAGTTTTGCTTCTGCTTGATTAAATGGCAGGATGCTGCACCATTCAGTAAGGACCTTTCTGTTGGGGCTGTTGCAATGGAGCGTGATATCAACAGCATCAGGCACAGGGAGTACTGGTAGTGGCTGTACGCAACTTCCGTTAGCACTGGTGGGGTTTTATGGATGGGTTGAGAGTGGTGCACTGCCATTAGTGTTTAATTTTTTACAGGTGAATGTGCACCATCTCTGAGTGTGGTTACATTCCTGAAAGATGCATGAAGATAACAGTTCACTACTGTCAAAGTCCAGGAGTGGCTCTACCTGCAATGCATCCCCAGCCACTTGCGCTTGGTTTTACAGTAACTAGGCTGGCAAACATACTATGAGTGACTTGTCCAAATAGTGTGCTGTAAATGTTGGAGTGACTTCATACCTGGAAAAAAAAGTGTTGGTTTTTGAAGGGGTGATGTGTCTGCCTTGGTTTGTGTGCTGGAGAGGGGAAAGTAAACTGATACTCTACCAACACTTGTCAGAGGACTTAAGGATGACGCAGAGCTCTGTCTTCCCACCACAGCCTTGACTTCAGCCTTGCTCACTACCTGTTGAGCATCTTCCCATCCTTAACACGCTTTTCCTTGAGCACTTCTTTTGGAAGTTAGTGGTTGAAAAGGGTTAAGTGGTTGGCTGAGGGTGCAGAGAGAAGGGGAACTGGCTGATGGGTTGAAGTTAGCACTTTCTTCTCAGTCTGGTCATCTTCTCACCTTTAAGTTATTTGTATGCATAGTTGGCTTCCACGCTGATTGGCACTGAACAAGTCGGGATAATGTCACAGTTGCCCACGAAGCCATGCCAGCATGAGAGCACAACCTTGCCAACACAGGGGCATTGATTAGTGCAGAGGAACTAGGGCAATCCAATTATAACCACAAATGCTATTGGCTTTCTCAAATTCTTACTCAAATAACTGAGGACTTTCTGCTGTATTAAGGTGGTCTGGACTATATCGAGAAAGGGGAGTTTGTAGTACTTAGGTAGTGCAGGGTAAACAGGATTTCATTCTTAAATCCTCTATTTCCTATTTAGACTTAGGGCAAAAGGATAATATTTTTCGGACAGGTAGAAGCTGGTTGACACTCTTTGCCTGCCTTGATATTAGAGAATGTATTTTATATTTAGCTTTTTGGAAATTATGACAAAATATCCTAAAAGGAAACTGCCCAGGACAAATAGCCAAGAAGTTTCCTATCATTTCAATCTTGTTTGAGCATTGAATATTCCTTTGTTCCCTAATATTATGCTTCCTCTAACCTACTCAGTGGGTCAGATAAGGAAATGTGATATTTTTCACCACCATGACGGAATTAAACTAAAGCTACAAAGAGCATGAGGGTTGTAGCCTGGAGTCTTAGATGAGTAGTTCAGATCTGGCTTTATATTAAATGCAGAAGTGAACAGTCTCTCATGGATGAATCACATTCAATTAGCTACTTCCTATGATGAACTGATTAAAAATTAAGTGGCATCAAATAAGACTGATTTTGCTCTTACATTTAAATAATGCTATAATTACATACTAATCAGATGGTAAATCTTAATTGTACACGTTCCATATGTTTTATTTGCCTGTTCTCCCTCTTCACTTCGTCGTCTTTGTATCAGCATGGAGTATATTTTCAGGCTGCTTTTATGTTTGGCCTAATTGAATATCAAAAGCAGTATATGTGAAACTTCCTGAACTCTATTCTTTAGCCAGTGGCAGCTGTGCTATTAGATGACCTTTACCATTCCCGTAGCACAGAATAATAAAGGGAGGGGGGGAAACTGAAGCCCAGCCGTGTTATTGTTAGAGACAGAAATAAATCATATATAATTGCTTCGCTATGAAGGCCAAATCCTGCCGCCCTTCATGCCTGAGTTAGAAATACAGGATTTGGACCTTTGTTTCCTGTGGTTTCCTGGCCACCTTGGACGTGTCCAGAATCCTCACGTTGCCGCTGCGGTGGCTAATTACCATCACTGGGCTCATGTCATGTTGCACTGCACTGCAGCCCAGGCTCCATCCCTCCTGGGATGGCTCTGCTGCAGGAAGCCTTTACATGAGTGTCTGCCTTTAAGTGCCTTTGGCTTCCATAAGATTACTTTAAAAAAATCAGAAAAGCCTAAGGTGCTGGGTTTACATGGTGGCCTTCCACGGAGTGCTGCTGGTTTGGTTAGCTGTTTGGAACAAGGCTTCTAACTCTTTGTTGAAATAAGTAAGTATTTTGACATAACGTGCATGTGGTATTAACTGTATTCACTCCAGAATGTGCTTTGGTTTTTTGTCTGCTTTTTGGTCATAGATCGTGAACACAGTCACAAAAAGAACAAGCGGAAACACTGGAGAAGACAGTGGGCAGAAAGCAGCATATTATCTGACATAGAGATGCTGAAACACAGCCTGGAAGTGAATTCATTTTCTGCAGATAGCAACAAGACTGGGAGCATCAGTGAAAAGAAGAGCCACAAACGAACAAAGCGGTTTCTCTCCTACCCTCGGTTTGTGGAAGTGATGGTGGTGGCTGACAGCAGGATGGTCGCCTACCATGGAGCTAATTTGCAGCACTATGTCTTAACATTAATGTCAATAGTGAGTATTCAATAGGGGGAGCAGATTCACCTGTGGGTCGTTTTCTAGGAGTCACAGAACACCTTTCTGCTGTGGTTTTATGCAATACCATCAGTTTGCCTCAGCCAAGTATGGAAATAGTGCTGGCATTGGAGTAAACCTTGGTAAAACTTGGCTGGGCAACACTGGCTGGAGTCTTCTTCCTTTCCAGACCCATCATGTTTACTAACCCTTCCCACACCTCTCCCTTTCAGCTTGCTGAACCCCAGGCAGCAGGAGAAATATCACTGGCCCTCTAGTCTGTGAGGTGTACTCTTCTTCATATTTAAGCTCATGAAATAGCAGCTGAATTAAAAAGATACTTTGGGGACTGTACCTTCCAAGAGACTTATGCTAGTAGGTTATGTGGTTGCCTGACTTCCCTTGCTGTTGCAAGGAAGAGGAGGCTGTGGTCTGCTTGATCCTTTGCATAATGCTAAGGTTGTCTTTCCAGGCTGAGGGCAAGCATTTTAGTAGGTGTTGGTACTAGGATGCAGTAGTGCAGCCCCCAGATGGGCAGCTCTGTAGATGCAGAATGATGAGAAATTAGTATCCAGCGTAGCTAGGTCACTGAAGGGATTTTCATCCTATTCAAGGGTAGAAGTACAGTGAATATGTGGTCTAAAACTGTCCATGTCAAAATGAGGCACTTGAGAGAATAAGTTGCTTTTGATAGTCTTAGTGGTCATTGTATCTCTGAGCAGAATGATCCTGTAATTTTCTGAAATAGGTGTTAAAGAAAAAGGAAATGTTGTGTTTCTGCAGTGCTGGTGGATTTGTTTTATCCTAAAATTGTGCTTCTGGCAGGAGGTCTTACCAAGCAGCATTAGAGCACTGTCTAGGGAAGAAGAGCAGCTCAGGAGAAAAACAGTTGCAAAATGAGAAATGTGTGTGTTATCTTAATTGTTTGTTTCCTTGAATGTTAGGAATAATCAGAGTATTTCTTTTTTAAACAGGTGGCTTCTATCTACAAAGACCCAAGCATTGGAAATTTAATTAATATTGTTATTGTGAAATTGGTTGTGATACATAATGAACAGGTAATGGAAGGGAGTTTTTTCACCTTCTGTTTGATGGTGGCATTTGTAGCAAGTCTTGTGATGAATAATTAAAATACCTGTTTTATGTGTGTTGCTTATTAGGATGGTCCTGTGATATCTTACAATGCCCAGACAACATTAAAAAACTTTTGCCAATGGCAGCAATCCCAGAACCACCCTGAAGGAAGTCACCTTCAACATGATACAGCTGTGCTGGTTACCAGGTATGGTGACTATCCTCATGCAAACTGTAGCCAGTCATGTGCCAGAGCCTGTGAGCATTTAATGTATGCAGCTATGGGAAATGTTCAGGTTTTGATGTGGGTATAATGACATTTGCAATCGTAGGAGCAATGTAACTATGAGCAGAACTGGGATCATGTGTCCACGGCAGCAGTAGATGACTCTGAGAGGTTCAGGGCTGTCCAAGGTCTGTCCTGCCCATGGGTTCAACATGTGATGAAACTCTCTGACTATGGGAGGAAGTTGGTTCAGACTCTGCTGAATGATGTGGCAAACCAGCTTGAGAAGGTCCATTGGAGAGCCAAGAATTGCTTTTGGATGTTGTTATTGTTATGCTTGCACCTTAACTTGCTGCTGCATTGAAAATTAATGTGTCAGGTCTGTTCTGCTTTCAGACAGGATATTTGTAGAGCGCACGACAAATGTGATACTCTGGGTAAGGAAACCTTTTCTTTGTCTTTTAATAACTTTTTTTTGTAGTGGCAATGTTAGTTGCCTGTGATGAACTGTGGACAATATTTCTTTTTCCATTGTAAACCTCTTTGTTCTCTCCTAGGTCTGGCAGAGCTGGGCACAGTCTGTGACCCATACAGGAGCTGTTCAATTAGTGAAGATAACGGACTGAGCACTGCTTTCACAATAGCACATGAACTTGGCCATGTGTATGTTTTATGTAAATACATTTACATTTAAATAGTCCAAGACTTATGCTAGCTAGGGCCTGCCAGCCAGGCTAGGAATTGGTTCCTGTTGAGCCTAATTATTTGAGAGGAGATAAATATACTTGGGTAGAAGATGCATCATGGAGGAAGATTAAGCTGTGATGTGACTCTGGGAGGTGGTGGGATGCTTCAGAGCCTTTCTGAGAGTAGCAAAACCAGCAGGCACACATTTTGTGGAGGATGAGTTATGGGGTATCCCAAGCAACACCTAAGCAAGGGAAGAGGGCTAACAAAATATCTCTTATTACTGCATCTTCTCACATCTGCATGCAGATGTCAGCAGAATCTGCCCCAGCAGCCATAATGTCCTGGCAAAGCCACTGGGACTAGCCAGGGTTTTGGCCAGAGCTTGAAGATGCTGGGTGCCTTGGGAAGGACCAGGGCAAGGAGCATGGCTTTTGGGACTGAAATCTCCTCTGAGAGCAGGTCCTCGGCCTGACATAGCTTGTCCCACCATCATACCTGGTGATCCTGAAGGCAGTGTGATAGCTGTTTGTGAAGGGAGGGATTTACCCAGGGCATCCAGCAGGTGATCAGGATGTTTAAGTGAGCCTGACCCTCCTCCTCAGCTATTTCACAAGGGAGAGTCTCATGCTGCTGGACATCACCAGAAGACAGGCGCCTGTCTTCAAGATGCACCTCCTCCTGTGAAATTTCTTTTAACTGATTATGACTTTTTTTGAGAGTGGTAGTGAGAAAACATCATCTTAGATCATATAGTCCATTCCCTACCAGCTACAACTTTAGTCAGCTTGTTCAGTCGCAAAGCACCTCACACCTGGTTTGCAGTGGAGGTCTGTAGGTGTGGGATGGATGAGTACTTGGAAACAGGCCTCTTATTGTTTTAAACTCTTTTTTCTTCATGGAGAGCTGGCTGAGATGGTCTATTTTTAACCACAGTAGTATTTGTTTAAATGAGATTTCCTGACAGAAAGTCCCTGAAGGTTTGGCATTCCCCACACCTAACCTGTGGTGAATTCCTTCGCTAAAGTTGCCCCAGAGCTGCCGGAGGGGTTAGCAGTATTTCCCAAGCAGGAAATGCCTCTTTGCTCTTTTACAGGGAACAGAGTGAAAAGGTGGCTCATTGGAGGTAATCTTAATGGGATACAAACTCCCCAGCCTTTGGACACAGGATCACACTGGGTCATTTCCCCTTCTTCACTTCAAACAGCAAAGTGCTTTAAGCTGTTCTGTCTCCATTAGCATATTTGCTGCATTCTTCAATATGTCATGTGCTGCAAACTTTGTGTGGGTTTCTGCTGATACTGATGCTTGATGGCATTTTGTAAACCTACCACATAAAGTAGAGGAGCCAAGTCTATCCCTGGTGCAATCTTATTTAGGCAACAGCATGAGGGATCAGTGTGGCCCAAGATATTCAACTGCCTTAGAAAACATTTTGCAGCCAATATAAGGGCTGTGTGCACGGAGGACTTCAGGTAGCAGTGGTCAGTGGGCTCAAGTCTTTCATCTCTTTCAGAAGCTTACTTCCCCAGATCAACTCTTGGGTCTTTGGCTCAATTTCAGAGAACTTGCTGTTTTTAGGAAGGTGGGGACAAAGTCCAGCCTGCCTGCAGGATTGCAACCGTCAGCTGAGAAGGAAACTGCAGCTCAAATTGCATCTTACTCCAGGTTTTCTCAATGACTTGTCTGGCTAAATAAATGCAGTCACTATGTGGAGAGCTTACTGGGATGCTGCATAGCTTCTTGCAGACAAGTGCTAAGAACCCCATTTGAGCAATGCTTGTTGACACTTAAAATATGTGCGTATTAATGCTCCCATTCTGTAATATCTGTCAGTAGCACATCTAGGAAAAATTCTTGGCTTTGCTTACATTTAGTTCACGGTGTTGCTCTTGCTACGCCAAATACTTGACATTTGCCACTCAACTGACTGTGCTTTTCACTGCTGTTTTTCTCTTAGATTTAACATGCCACACGATGACAATCATAAGTGCAAAGAAGATGGAGGTAAAAATCAACAGCACGTCATGGCACCAACACTGAACTTCTACACCAATCCCTGGATGTGGTCAAAATGCAGTAGGAAGTATATCACTGAATTTCTGGAGTAAGGCCTTGCATATGCATGTGTTGTGCTGGTTTTACATGTGCATGAGTCCCGTGGGGTTCATTAGTTAATATGAAGTCCTAGTGTGCAGCATTTGGAGGAAATTGGAGGGATTTGTACGGGCATGCATCCTTTACGTAGAGCAGGAATGCATCTCTGGCACCTAGTCTCTGCCAGTTCAGCCTCATGGTAAGCTGGCAAGGACCAGCCCGTCTATGGGAAAGAGTAAGTCTTCCCCCATGAATATTGCTTTTAAGGAATGTGAGTTCTCCTCAAACCTGAAGAGTGAGTTTTCCAAGCCCTGTGGCCCAGATACAGAGCTGTGTTTTAGGAGGCAGATCGAATCTGCCTTTCTGCTCCACAGGTCAAGATAATGTCCTGGCACTAATCCATGGTGGGAACACTGTTCCAGGAGCCCACGGGTCAGTTTGATGCACAGCAGTTGTCCATTTTGCTGTGATGTCTTCCTGTGTGTCGTGATGTGGAACGGAGTGAGAGCCACGATGATGTTCTGGCAAATCCAGGAGCTTGGTCCCTCGTGTATTTCTTCTGCTGATCAATTATTTTCTTTCTAAATATGTACCAGTGCTTGCTTAGCAACTAAGCGCAGATTTTGCACATTCAGAAATGGTTTTGACAAGGTAGCTGACTGCATTGTGGTGGATGGTTGTTAGTGCAGCACAAGGGTGGTGGTGGATGGGTAAATGCACCCTCCTGTGTTGAGTCTGCAGTAGCTGTTGTAGTGCTTGTTAAATCTGGCAAATGTGGTGTGCATCCACCCTAAGGCTAACTCAGGTAAATACCAATGGATTCTAGTCTCATTGCATCCTGTTTAACACCATTTGTTCTGGTTTGTGTTGTAGCACTGGTTATGGGGAGTGTTTGCTTGATGAACCTTCATCAAGAATTTACACGTTGCCTCAGCAGCTCCCGGGGCTGATTTATGACGTCAACAAACAATGTGAGTTAATTTTTGGACCTGGATCTCAAGTGTGCCCATATATGGTAAGTGAAATTCCACACCTTGGCTTTCCTGGTGTTGCCAGAGCTAAATAAGGCCTCCTGGGGTTGAATGAATGGGAGGCTCGCAAGCTGTCAAAGTACTGCTGAGCTTGTGAGTTAATGATAAATCCTACAGGGATAATTTCATAAAGGATCACCTGTGTGGGTAAGAGATGTGGCACTTATTTAATATTTTGATCTTTTCAATCACTTAAGCAGATGCAGTGTCGACGACTTTGGTGTATTAACATCGATGGTGCACACAAGGGATGTCGTACCCAGCACACACCTTGGGCTGATGGGACAGAATGTGAGCCTGGAAAGGTCTGTAATACCTGGTGGTTTGTGTCTTGTAGCTGTTTCCTAGGACTCAGGCTAAGCATATCTGTCAAAATCATCCTGTCCCTGGGGGCAGTTGTATGAGGGACAGCTTCTGACTGCCGAGGTAGAAGCCTGAAACAGCTCTGTGTGTTTTAAGCCTGGTGCACATGGGTCAGCTCTACCCCAGATAATGTGTGATTAAAATCAACTGCTTGGCATAACATTGTTTAAAGCAGATATTCTTTCTGGAGTGCTTATCTTTTTAAATTAACACCCTTGAGTGAACTCTTGAACAAAACTTTTGCAAAGCTTCCTGAGGCTTTTATTAGAAGTTTCGGATGTGATGTGAACAGTTAATAATTTTACATAATGTAAACTTGCCAACAGACTTCTCATCCTGACAACTTCAGAGTAAAATATAGAATGGGTTGATACTTTCTGTATGGAACATTTTTGGCAGTAATTCATAGAAACTTTCAATTTCCGTCTGCAGTGTTAGCTTCCAGCTAGAATTGTGGTTTCTAGAATAAGTATTTAGTTGTCCAGATCTGGAGAAAAATAGTTGAGGGGATTCTTCTTTTTATTTTATTTTATTTTATTGAGATACTGAACCTTTTGGAAAAAAAATGCGAACTACTTCTCATAATTTGTGTCTGAACAAAGATACTCTCCATCTGGGTCTAGTAAAAAAAAGTGTGATGTTATTCTACAGCTTTAAAAATTGCTTTTTTGGCTATTAATGATCAACAGCTAAAGTTTACTTTAGAAAGAGTCAACATTTTAATTCATAGGCTTAGAGGGGACCTTTTAGCGGCCTTTCAGTACCTGAAAGGGGATTATAAGGCAGAAGGAGAGAGACTTTTCTCCTGGTCTGATTGCAGCAGGACACGGGGGAATGGCTACAAGCTGAAGGAGGGGAAATTTAGGCTGGAGATTAGAAGGGGGTTCTTTACCCAAAGGGTGGTGAGGCACTGGAACAGGTTGCCCAGAGAGATTGTGGAGGCCCCATCCCTGGCAGTGTTTAAGGCCAGGCTGGATGTGGCCCTGGATGACCTGGTCTAGTGCATGTGGCATCCCTGCCCATGGCAGGGGGGTTGGAACTAGATGATCTTTAAGGTCCCTTCCAACCTGAGCCATTCTATGATTCTATGATCTGGATGCTATTTTAGATATATCTAGCTGTGCAGGCTATGGATCTCCTTCATAATTAATCTTTTGTTGTGTTTGTCTGAAAAGCCCATTCTTCTGACACTTGAGAATGGGCATAATGTATCAATTTACCTTTCTTAGGGAAAAGTGCAGTCAGCACATTTATTTTTATTGTGGAAAATGTGCATTAGAGATATGGTTGGAAATCCTATTCCTCTGCTACTCCTTGAAGGCAGTGGTGCACCAGTATTTAATGTTTATATGTAAAATCTCCCCTTATTTGAGACTTTGGATGAAGCTTAGGCATCTGTGGAGTTCCTGTGACTTGAGACCTTATGTCTTCGTCTTCTCTGCTGCTGAGCATGGGGTTTGCTCACAACTGGAAGCTTAGAAATAACTATTTTAATGAAATACCAAAAATCTGGGCTGCAATTTTGTCCCAACAAAAAACTGCTGTTACTCTTGGATATGACCAGAGTGACACAAAAACAACTGCAATGGAGCAGATTGGCACTTCCTCAGAATTCCCACGTCATGCAAGAGGCAGTGTCCAGCTGCACAGCTTCTTATAAAGACCATGTAAGCAAAACCATTTCAGTCCACAAATTTAGACAATTTGACAAGTTTAGACAAATGAGACAAGTGTGACCTGAACCTCCCAGTTGAGAGCAGATGGGCTTCTAAGAAAAGCTAATGCAGTCCACTTGTGTTCAGGCATTTGAATGCATTCTCACAAAAAGGCTTTATGGAGTAATTCTTATATCTGTGTGTTGGCCTAATTCAAGCTGAAGGTTTGGATCATTGTAAGCTCTCTCCTCCTCAGTGTTTGGCCTTTGCTGGGTGGGGACCAGTTGCGATGGTTTACAGTGTTTCACAGCACCAGTGCATTGCTGAGTGGAAATAAATCACTGAAAGAAAAATAAAGAGGGTCATAAACTTGGGCCTGTATCTCTTGTGGTTTTCAGGGTTGTTTAAAGAATGGTAAAAGAAGAGTAGACTAATAGCAATGATTTCTGTCTCCTGCCGTATGGCAGCAGGTAGTGTATGTGTTATGCATGCATGAAGCTTCACAGCACTTGTCTGCCCCCTGCTAATCTATTCAGCCAAAGTCGGTCCAAGGATGGGAGCTGGATTTGGTGAATTACTCAGGACTCCAGTGGCAAGACAAAGGAAAGGAAAGTCTGTTGTAGTGTCTCCCATCCCTGCCATTGCTTTGCTGCTCTCAACTGTGTATCTTAAGGGGTTTTTTTGAATTTTCTCCAGACAAAAACGCTTTTATTCTCTTCGTTCTCTGATCTGTAAGCTCACAGGAAAGAGAACTCTGGCAGGCTTTTTAGTTTTTCTGTTGTAACTCAACATAGAAGTTGTTTTTAAAATACAAAAGGCACGAAGGTTGCACAGCCAGACTATTCACAGTGTGGTTCCAAGAAACACCATTGCATTTCCATAAGTTAACCTTTCTATTTTTTTAAACAGCTGCTCTTTCCCCTTCCCCCCCTTGATTTACCATCAACTCCAAACCCTCAAGTTTTAATAAAATTGAGGGATGTAGGTGATTTCCCAGTTAATTCTCAACCATCGGATGGGAGACATATAGGTCACGTCATGGTCTGTTAGCTGTGTACATTCACTAGTTAGCTATTCAGTCATCTTCTCTGGGTCAGTGGTGCCAGGCATGACTGTGGTTATATATTTAGCTGTGAGCATCAACATCACTGTGAGAAGTTCTCCAGCAGGACATCACTGTTGAATTGGTGTCATGCATTTTGATATGTTGATGATAGCTGTCAGACCTCTTTGTCCCTGGTTTGGCAGAGGGTTGCCCATCCTGCAGTTTTTCAGCCCTCTCAATGCTGGGAGGAGTTGTGCATTATAAGGGTTTGTCTTGCAGCAAAGAAACATTTCAGCTTGTTTTATTCCTGCCTTTTACCATAGCAGATATTTTTCAGTCAGTTTCTCTCTGAGGAATCAAATCTTCAGGCAAAAGCAAATCCAGAGCATGCTGCAGCCTAGAGACCATGCTGATCTCTGAACAGCCACCACACCTGAGGCTAAAGCTACGAGTTGTTCAGCTGTCCTCAAACCATGTCCATAGGCAAATGAATCTGAGATCAGCTTTCTTCAGCAGCAGAGCAGTGTGGCAAGCCAGCCATTGTGGGCAAAAGGTGTGAAAGGTGCTGCAGAGCCAGTGTCCTACAGGCTGGATGCACAACCCCCATAGGGTTTCTCTGTTTTCCAGGGTGGTTTTCTCTAAGGTGTTTCAGAAGGATGTCTAAAAAAGGGGTGAACTCACACTGTGTCTTGGCACAACCTTGATCTGCTGTTGGGGAAGGGGCTGGAAAAATATGGTGCATCAGTAACTTCAGCCCCATTCCTGTAAAGACCATCAGGTGTTTCCCTGCCTGAACAGCATCTGGTGCAGAGAAATACTGCAAGGGAATATTTTAATGATGCATTACATGTTTTCTTCTTCAAGTCTTTAACCTCTTCTAATCTGTGAGCAATCAGCAATGTTTGGGCTTCCTATAATTGCAGATTTAGGCATCTGCCAGCAGATGAACATGTTCTGGGTTTAAATCTGCTTTAGTGAGCACTGTTCAGTGAAAAGGATGCCCTGCTCTCATGGGTCTTGGGCACACTTTGCCATCCATTCTGGTGGGGCCAGAAGGTAACTCTCCCCTAGATCTCACTTCTCCAAAAGTCTGTGCAGTTGAAATAGCAAACATACCCCAAAGGGACACAACTTATATCATAAAAGCAGGGTTGGGGACTTGATAAGTTAGTTTAAGCCAGCCAGATATGGGGGTGACAGACAAAGAGTAAAGAAAAATTTTATTTGACTGCAAAATCTTTGCTATGTTTTGTGAGTGGTTGAGAAATAAGTAAGCTTGGGTGTAGCTGTCTAGGCTGGTCTCTGGTGGCCAGCATCCAGGCTGGTGTCAGGGCTGGTCATTAGCTCATGTTGCAAAACCAATGCAAAGCCACCACTTCCATCTCTCTTCTTCACATGCAGCACTGCCGATTTGGGATGTGTGTGCCCAAAGAGCGAGAGGCACCGGTGATAGATGGAGCATGGGGGACCTGGAGCCCTTTTGGGACCTGCTCAAGAACCTGTGGTGGTGGCATAAAGACGGCGATACGGGAGTGCAACAGGCCTGAGTAAGTACACAGAGCGGAAGTGATGATGGATGATGTGTGGAAAAGCAGCTGGGTTGCCCAAATGGGCTGGAATCTCCTTTGGCTCTCCCCAGCCTTTGTGTGCTCTGAGGCAACAGTGGCTTTGCCCTGGGGACATGCGGCTTTGTCTGACATAGACAAGGCAGCATAGGAACCCAGGAGCAGCCAGTTACAGGTTTGATTTGTGGGTAAAGTGCAGCTGAAGTGTAAGAAGAGATCCCTTCGACAGAGAGAAAAGGAAGAAGCTAATATCTGTGTGGGCTCATGGGGGACACATAGTTGGGATCCTGCTTCAAAAGGTGTTTTTTCTTCCTCTGGAATCATGGATCAGAAAGGAGGGAAAAGAGAAGGAGCCATGTTTTTATTTTTCAACATTTTACCCCTACTTTGGGTACTTTTGCAGCTGTTGCTACAGGCCAGATCCTTTATACAGTTTTTAACATTTTACTCCTGTTTTGGCTGGTTTTGCAGGTTTTGGCTGCTTTTGCAGCTGATCCTTTATACAGTTGTATCTCAGCTGGTGCAGACTAGCTAAACCTCAGCAGAAATCTGTGCTCCATTAAAAAGTGGCACTCAAAAATGCTTGCTGTCAGCCTGGAATGCAAAATCCTGCACCCTTTAAAATGGTGGGCAATTTTGCTGTTAACTTCAAGGGGGCAAATGTGTGAAATATTACTGAAATATTACTAATAGGTTGAGCAACTGGTGTGAAAACAGCCTGTTTACATAAATGGTGAACTGTACTGGTTTCTGTTTAAGTGCCTCCTTTCAGACCATGAGAGCAAGAAGAGCTGCACAGGATGCATTCTGGGTTCTCATTTGGGACTGAGACACGGAGAAGAGGGGTGTGGAGAGCTGGTTGGACCAAAGTATCTTACAAAGATTGAGCAGGCTCATTCTACTTTCTCATTATCGGTGCTGGACAGCTTATTGCCAAGGAAATTTCCATTAGTGATGCACCAGTAACAGTTTCATCACTGCTAATGGGAGAAAGGAGAGCCACTACCTGCAGCAGTGGTCGTGAAGTGACAGGAGAGGCTGGCTTAGCATGGTTGGGCAAGTGTTGAAAGAGAAGAGAAGGCTTGAGGCTAAGGGAGTAGGACATCAGCACGCTAATTAACATGATGCTGAGAAACACACAAGTGGAAAGGAGCTCTCATCTCACTGTGCTGAGTCAGCACACACCAGATGGCCTTCCAGTAGCCATGGAGACACAAAAATAAAGTACCTTTCCACAGGCAAAAATAGCTATGCTGCCAAACCTTTAGATGCTGTCAGTGAGATGTATTCCCATCTTCTGGGGAGGCATCTCTTTGGACTGATAGCTATTTGTGATAGAAAATGTCCTTTATTCTAGAGGCTATCCAGGGGATTTTAAGTTCCATCTTCTCTTATAGCTTGTGGTTTGTATGTTGGTGTTCTCTGGGATGTATTTCTTTGGCTGAGATTTGCAAAAGCACCTAAATGGGTTCGACACCAAGCTGCTTGTGAAATCCCCTGTGCTTACCATTAGTAGTGGTTCATTTCCAGGTCCCTTTTCAAGAGCCCTGTAGCTGGCACTGGCCTCTTTGCCAAACCCCTGAAGGGGGTCATCTGCTCTAGCACCATACACAGAGCTTTACACCAACTCTGTAATTTTGTCCCTGTGATTTGACATCATGGCATGGGCTCCTGCCGTCTCCATCCCCACTATTATGGGACAAGTGAGATGATAAAAATGGATGAGACACCACTGGGTACTCTCCTGCCTCTCCCACTTTCCAGAGTAGTTCAAAACCATGGAGTTTCTCCTCTGTTGTAGAAGCCATCAAAACCAACCCAGACACATTGAGTAAGGTCTGAAATAGTTTTTAGTTAAGTCTTTTATATTCAAAGATGGTTTAACTTTTTAAAGCTTTTTCTGTGCACAAAGATCAGGGGTGGGATCTTGCATGCCAATAAACTGTGTTAAATCTGACATGGGAAATTACCCACCCCCCACCATGGTACAGAAAATAAGGCTGCAGCTCCTGTCTTTGTGTGTAATGTGCTCTGACACCTGCATGGACGAGTATCTTGCAGGGCTGTAAGAAGAGCTACGAGCCTCCGAAATGGCAGCAGACTATGTTTTGACATACACTGAAGGAATGTATTGGCTAACCAAAGACCAGAACCTTCTCAAGATTGCCCACTTGGAAGTTTGAGGCTGGCTGGTACAGATAAAGCCCTTAGCTGCAGCATGTCACATAGAGGGTCTGTGGTGCAAGCCCTGGTTTTCAAAGCAAGGCATAGCTGCGGAATTATGGGGAAGAGGCATCTTTCATAAGATATCAATACCAGGAGCCCTGCTTTCAGGGGTGGTTTTCTATATGTGAGTCAGGTCGTGTCTGCATTTTAGTCCATCACAGAAGTATCCACCTGTGCCGAAAGCTGTCTGAGCTTGATGTGTAAACACGTCTGTAGGTAACTGCGCTGGCCACTGGAAGAACAGATACCAGTTCCCAGTCCCAGGGCATCCAGAAATGCTGCAAAGGAGATCTCAAATTGATCTGTGAATGCTAGAGCTTCACAGATTTTTCTGCAGTCACTGCATGAGCCTAAGCACATAGGCAGATGTGGAGATGAATGCATTTGTTCATTCTTATGGGGTCTTTCATGGTGGCAGCCTGCGTGCCCTCAGGCAGAGCCGCTGAGGTGGGGCTGAGCACGTGCCATAACAGCACTTCTTGGTGAGGTGCCTGAACCTGGTGCTCCTGGAGTACTGAGAGTTGGGTGCTGCCTCAAGGTCTGAAGTGAAAATGTTCAGGGTTAGTAACTGCAGGTGATGCATTAAGCATTGTATATTTAAGACCTGTTGGGGTGGGAGTGGGGATGTGACACAGCTGTACCCCAGGCCTGTCTGCTGCGTCCTAAGAGTTTCTGTTGTGCTGTGAGGAATACAGCAAAGCCAGGATGTGCACAGGACCTTGTAAAGGGGCCGATGCTATAAGAGAGAGTGGGTCAGTTATTTGATTGACTAGATGATTCAGAGAGGAGAGAATCTGAGGCAGAATAAGAAGGTTTCTATGCATGCACTGCTTTCCCTTTCATCTCTGTGGTACATTGTCATTGTTGATGATTATCCATAAAAATACAATGTAGTGGGAAGTATCCTGTATTTCTTCATGACACTGAAAATCAATATTATACAAGGCTGACTTATTTATCAGGGTCAGCTCTTTCTGTTTACTCAGACTCTTGTGAAAAGCAATGCTGGTTTAAAAACACCCTAAAACTGTCAGGGTGGTTTGGGGCTGTTTTGAAATGTCAGAAGCATGAGTGTGCTTCAGCCCTAAACGCTGGCTGTGGGGAGACTTACTGCCAGAGTTACCAAGCTGACAGTTTGCAACACAGAGACAAGTTTTAGCATCCTTCACTTTGTGCTATGTCCATGCCTTCAGTGTTATCTCAATCTCACAGGTCATGCCTAGAGAAAAGGAAGCTATACAGTAGCTTGAGGTCTTTGGATTTTGTTAGGCATACCCTTCGGAAAAAAAAAACCCTCCCTCATGTTCTTCTTAACTGACTTAATATTTAAGTCTCATTTTAATTAAGATGATTTATATTGGAAGCAATGTGGTTACTATAAAAATGTAATTGCAATTTTTTAAGAAATGCCTTGTTAGAGACTTGTGTAATTTAGAGCCTTTGTCAAACTGCGACAGTCCTTCTTGTGGTTTAAATGCTTTTGAAGTGAAAATGATGAATTCTGTTAACTCCCCCGTGGATGATTCAGACTCACTGAGGCCTGGAGAGTGCTGCTGCCACAGCTAAGAAATTTCCTCATGTGCTGTGTAGTGAGATGGTTGAGAAGTCCCTTGGTAGCTGGAGGCAGATGATGTGCCTGCGTGGGAATAGAAACATAGAATCATTTTGGTTGGAAGAGACCTTTAAGATCATCAAGTCCAAACATTAACCTAGCACTGCCATATCACCACTAAACCATGTCACTCAACACCACACCTATACATCTTTTAATTTCCTCCAGGGATGGTGACTCCACCACTTCCCTGGGCACCCTGTTCCAGGCTTCAGCAGTGGGAAGCCCACAGCAATCACCACTGTGCCTGTGAGGCAGGAAGAGTTGGGATGTGTCCACAGAGGCTGCTGTGCTAGGTTAGCTCTGGAATGATCCAAGTGTAACTAGTTAAATTATTTCACGTTGTTTGTCATGCCAAGGTGGAGAACAGACTAACTTGGTAGAAACCAGGTTTAAGCTTACTCCTCTAGGAACTGGTGTGACTTCAGCCTGTAAACAGGAATCTGCACTGGGTGCTGCGTGGTCATTTGGGCTTTTTATCACTGGTACTTGCTTAATTGCAAGCAGCAGAAACCTTTGCAAATGACACATGTTTAGTTTCCAGATGGCATGTGAGAGCTGCTCTCGGAGCAGTTAGCATTGTTGTTACCAGCTATTGCTGCAGGCTGTGCCTAAAGACAAATCATATCCTTCGGCATTTAGGAGAAGGCTTGAGGGGTCTGCAGCACAGCAGTGTGTGTCTTAGCAAAGAGAGGATGCTGGCAGGCAAAATCCCATGTGTGTAGCTGATGTGCTCTGCATCTCACCCACAGCTGCTGGAGGAGGCAATGCCCTCTGCCAAACTTGTGAGCATCCCTGGTGTGGTGCTGTTGGGGTGGTGGAAAGTCTGCCTGCCCTTCTCTGCACTGCAGGTAGTCTTTTGGCAAGTGCAAGCTGCTCTGTGCCTCTGTCTCCCCATTTATTTCACAGGAACTCTGCTGCTTGAATCAGTTTTCAAATATAGGAGTGAAGAACTGTTATTTGTGGGAGGGAAGGTTCTGCTGTGCTTCCTAGGTGTTTGATATGCAGACATGCTAAAAAAAATTGTTTTCAGCTGTAGGAACTTGTTGACTCACTGCATGTAGAGATCCATATTATGTGTGCAGGGGGTTTCTGTCGCTGTTATGCTAGGAAACCCTTACTGCATGCCATCTGGAGAGCTTAATGGTGACATCTCTGTGCTAAGGGCAAGGGTGGTTCCTGTTAATCGGTCACTGATTTGTGTTTTGGAGGGTCTCAAGTGTGCAAACCAGCTTCTTTCCCAAGCAGGCTTAAAGGGAAGATGCACTCTGTCAGGGATGCGTCCCTGGGGGACTGATAGACATCTGGTCCTGGTGCAAGGCAGAGCTGATCCTGAAGCAAAGCCCTGAAAGGCAGGTGGTGTGGGTGCCAGGACTTCAGTGCCTGAAGTGTTGCTTTTCTATCTGCACTTCTTGCTAGCACACTTGTTCTGTTCAGGGGTTAGGTAGAAGATGTAGGTTTAGTGGTTAATTTGCAGCAGAGGCTGGAGCTTGGCACAGACAAGGACTACTCTCTTTCTCTGTACATGTGCCCTGGTACAACAACGTCAGGACAGAGCAGGTTTGGCCTCCCAAGATGTTCTTGCCCTCCACTAACTTTTTCGAAACAGTATGTTAAAGGGAATCTGCAGCTAACCTCAGCCAGTGGAGGCTTTCCCATGCTGATGGCTGAGATGCATGTTAGTCTCATTTACCCTCAGTGCAGATCTTAGTTGGTATAATTTTTCCTTTTTGGATACTTACAGCTCTGCCTAGGTTGACCTTGGCAACATTTAACCCAGACAACATTATCTTTCCTTCTGTAACTTCAAGGAAAGCAAAGCTGTTTGGGTGCTATTGCAGTTCTTATTATGTGTATTAATTGCAGTAGCTGGTAGAAACCTCCACCATGCCCTCCTAATTTAACTTAACATTTCAGAAGACAGCAGCAGAGACAATGGAGGGGTTTGAATATTTAAAGCATGATGCATCCTCTTTTATTATTACAGTTTATTATATAATTAGAAGGCTGCACATAGTTGTGCATATGAAATCTTACATGAGATCCTAGAAGAAATGCCATTTGTCAGTATGATAGCTTGCATCCCAAGGTTATTTTTGTTGCAGCATTGTCATAGCTGAAAATAACCCCTCACCAGAAAAGTTCCATCTGCTGGGCTTCTCCAATGTTGTCCACATGCAGTCCACTCCTGCACTGCTGCTGGCAGCAGCTGAAGTGAGAGAGACTTTTTCAGTCCCCAAAGTGAGCTGTTATCTGACAAAGGCTCCATCTATATACAAGAAAAAAAGTAGTTTTATGACTACAGCCCTGAATCTGGGAGTTAGGAAATTCAAAACGACAATTTCTCCTGGACTTATCCATTGGCTTTTGTGTGGCTTGGATGATATCACTCATCAGAGTTTATACCCAAGTCATGCTACTATATAATGGGGGTAAAGTATTTATTGTCTGTTTCTGGTGCTTTCTGGAATACATGGAGAAAAAGTTGTTTAGTAGTGTCTGGCATTACCACTTCTGTCATTTGGGGCTAGAAATTCTGTAGGACTAGGGGCTGCCTGGCCTTTCAGCCTCCACAGGGAAGCCCTTTCTCCTTTCTGACCTGATGTTTAGTTATTTGCAACCCTCTAGGTCAGATGCAACCTCTCAGCCACCAAATCTATAGGTCCAATGGGGTTGTGGAGGGATGGTCCTGTATGGGATCCATCAGCGTTAAACAAAAATCCTCAGATGGGGAGGAAGATGTTGCTCTTCCTTTCTGGCTTCCCCTGCTGCTGCTGCTGCTTTCATCTGACAGCAAATATTCCCTTTTTCATCTTATTTTAGCATCACATATATAGTCTTCTTTTTTTTATTAGACACCTGCATTCATACTTGTCAACTTAATTAAAGGCATGCACAAAGACAGAGCCCACTGGTGGTGGCAGTGTTGCAAATGATGGTGTTGCAAATGGCAACCGTGCTGAACAGCTTACAGAACTGCAACTGCATCTCATTTCCAGTCTGATTTCAGCCAGCTTCTCTTTCTTGTTTCTACAGGCCTAAGAATGGTGGGAAATACTGCGTGGGTCGTCGCATGAAGTTTAAATCCTGCAACACTGAACCGTGCTCGAAGCTGAAGAAGGATTTCCGGGATGAGCAGTGTGCTGACTTCGATGGGAAGCACTTCAACATCAACGGGCTGCCCACAAACGTCCGCTGGGTTCCTAAATACAGCGGCAGTAAGTGATGGTGGAGGGGATGCAGGTTCTGTGCCTCCTGCCTCACCGCCTCAGGGTGATGGCATTTGCATGACGTGCTTCTGATTTTCCTCCCTCCCTTTCTTCCGTCCCCAGTCCTGATGAAGGATCGGTGCAAGTTGTTCTGCCGAGTGGCAGGGAACACAGCTTATTACCAACTGCGGGATCGTGTCATCGATGGGACGCCCTGCGGCCCTGACACAAATGACATCTGTGTGCAGGGCCTTTGCCGGGTAAGTACTTTCCCTTCTCTTTAGCGAGAGTGATTGCAGTTTTGTGTGGCAGAATGGCACTTCTGCACCTTAGAATCCTCTAGAATGGTTTGGGTTGAAGAGACCTTTAAAGGTCATCTAGTCCAAAACCCTGCTCTCAGCAGGGACACCGTCAACTAGATCAGGTTGCTCAGAGCCTTGTCCAGCCTGACCTGGAATGTCTCCAGGGATGAGGCTTTTACCACCTCTCTAGGCAACATGTCCCAGTGTTTCACCAGCCTCACTGTAGAAAATTTGTTCCCTATCTCTAGTCTAGATCTCCCCTTTTTTAGTTTAGAATCAGCACCCTTTGTCCTATTACAACAGCTCTTGCTAAAAAGATTGTCCACATCGTTATTGTAAGACCTCCTTTTAAGTATTGAAAGGCCACAAGAAGGTCTCCCTGGAGCCTTCTCTTCTCCAGGCTGAACAATTCCAACTCTCTCAGTCTGTCCTCATAGCAAAAATGTTCCAACTTTCTGATCATTTTTTGTGGCCTCCTCTGGACTGGCTCCCTCAGGTCCATGTCCCTCTTGTGCTGAGAACCTTGCTTCACTCAGCATCCACAGACTCCATGAGCCTTGGGCATTTAGAAACTTGCACCAACCTCCAGATTTGCAGAAGAGCTGTGCATGAAAGATGTTAGTATGTCTGCCCTGAGTTACTGATGGCTGCAGAGGTTTGAGCCTGAATCCAAATGATGCTTCCATCTGCGCTCTGCCCTGGTTCTTCCTGATCAGACCCCAGACCACTTTACATTTTCACTTACAATTATTTTTCGTATTTTCTGTGCGGAAACAATTGAAGCAAGAAGTTTTCTCTAGCGAAGGCATCACCTGGTGCAAATGGCAGTCCTGGTTCTAGCTTCTTGTTTGAAAATAGCGTGGGATCGCCACACCATAAATCAGCAGAAAAATGTGGGGAAGCAAAGCAGTTTATCTCTTGGCAGCCTTCTGCATACACAGCTTTTGTGTGCCTTAATTGGGAGGTTTGTAAATGTTATTCTAGTCTGTATTTGCTCAATCTATTTTTTTTCAATTTTTCTCTTAAAGCAAGCTGGATGTGATCATGTGCTGAATTCAAAAGCAAGAAGAGATAAATGTGGTGTTTGTGGTGGGGATAATTCTTCATGCAAAACTGTTGCAGGCACATTTAACACGGTGCATTATGGTAAGAATCTGTTACTAAAAACTTTATAGTGAAAAATGTGGGTCTATAAAAGCCATTACCACACTTAATCTACAAAAACACTGATGTAAAATCCTTCCAGCTATAGCATACTCAATTTTGTAACTATTTATGCTATCCCTAAATGAAAAGTATGGGCTTGTGTAATGTGAGGTAATTTTGCTCATTTCCCTTCCCCCTGTAAAAAGCAAATGAAATGTCTGGGTAATAACCTTGCCTTTCTGTTAAATCTTTCCTAGGCTATAACGTTGTGGTCCGTATCCCAGCTGGTGCAACTAATATTGATGTGCGTCAGCACAGTTACTCAGGGAAACCAGAGGATGACAACTACCTGGGTGAGTTGCAGTCCTTGTTTCAGACCAGAAATCTGCTTTATTGTCTGATTGTGGCGATATATCTACTGGCTGCTCTCTGTTAGGGAGGATAAAGAGTTCATTTAAGAGAGGTGTTTTCTTAACAAAGATTTATCTCCTATGTCTATCAAGCATTCAGCTTATACTGTTCCTTCTTTTTTTTCATGTCTGCCTTGATGCAAAGTTTGTGAGGTTCACAGATTATAGGAAATATCCCCTTAGGGTGTCTCTGGGGCTATTGAGCCTGGACTTTGAGTGGGCACTGAGACACAAAGATGGAAGCTAAATAGGCTTCTAAGCTCTGCTGGGGTCTCCCCATTGCAATTTAATGTGTTTCTGCTGTCACTGCACGTTGGCTGTGGAGTAAATATGCCATACTGAAAGAAGTGTACAAACAAAACCAAAGGGAGATTATTTTCTGTTCTTCTGAGAATAATAATTCTGATTTCACTTAGGCAGAGACAAGAAGGGCTCAGCCTGACAGTGATGTGTAACTAAAGAACTACTATGCACCAAAGATGTTGGTTTTATTTAAACCTAACAATAATGGGGCCTTTGATCATAGTCATTGTTTTCTCTAATCTGTGAGTATGTTTCTAGAGGCAGAGGAAAATGCTTGTGGCGCTGTGTTAGAGCAGCCTGCTGCACACACATATGCTTTTGGCATGGCTGTATGTCTCTTTTCCACCTATGCTGATCAGTAGTTCACCCCATAGCAAGTTCTGTTTGGGTTCAGTAGCAGAGATAACACAAACACACGTGATGTTACGCCTGCCAGACAAAGACTGGCTTTACCATTCAGTCCTATGTGGGTCCCTCAGGGTCTGTCCCTCCTGAAAGAGCAGGGACTCGGGCTGTGGCCCCGTGTGGTCTCAGGGAGATGGCTGCTCTCCCAGTTCTGTTCCTCCTTTTTTGGCAGCCCCATGCCTGGCACTGCCAGCTGCGCTCCGGTAGTGTGGGGTCCTGTGTTTACATCTCTGAGCAGGGCACTTCATCTCATTTCAATCCCTGTGTTGCTGAGCACTTTTGCAAAATATGAGGTTTAACCCAAGTGCTCGCTGTAAGTGGTTATGTTAAAACCAGGACTAGGCTAGTGGTTCCTAGCCAATCAAAGGTGAAGGAAACTCACATGAGAGATGAGTAGAGGAGACTGTCATGCACCAAAGGGAAACCGTGCTGACAGCTTTGGCTGTAGCTCTGAAATGCCTTCCATGTGGCTGGACCCTTCATTCAGGAAAAAAGCTGAGTGGGTCCTGCTTGTCCTCATTCCCAGGCCAGGGTCATGCAAGGCTGTCTGTCCCTGCACGCACACAGCCCTCCACTTACAGCCCCATTGCATCATTTTTGCACATTTACAGCCAAGAAGTTAAATGGTGCATCATGAATGCACGTCAGAACTGAGAAAACCTTGCTGAGGTGTAATAGCTTTCCATCCTGGGAGAGGGAGGTATGTTTCCTTATTCCTCTTTTCTAGAAAAACAGTCCTCTCCATGTTGTGCCTATTCAAACTGGTTCACCCCAGAAGGAGCCCCAAAGAACTTCTCAGCTCTTCTTGGAGGGCCTTTAATCTTCTTGGGAAGAAATGAAGTCAAATCTTCTTTAATGTTGCTTTAATATTGCTGGGAAAGCATCTCTTCACATTAGGCCTGACTAGAAGCAAATGAGAAGTGTGCATGTGTCCACTTATTTTGCAGCTCACTGAGTGTGAAATCTTGGGCCCTCAGTACTGTGAACCCTGTAGTTGCTTAACAATTTAAGAGGAATTTGATGTTGTCATCAAGTCCAAGATGTGTACCTACTGTTGTAGGAGATATGGTAAACGGGAAGGAATCCTTTAATGAGTTTTACTACTGCTTAATGACATTAAAGCCTCCAAAGTGTCGACTTTGGTTGAGTATAGCATCTACTTTCTGGTTTTTTCTCCATCAATGTCTGTTTGCTACTGAGTGGTGTTTTGCTTCATTATCCCTCTTCATTTGGTGTAAAAACCTTCCCTTTGGTGTTTTGGTGTTAAGTTTAGATTTTTCAGTACAGAGGCTTTGTAGTAATGTAGCTGTGATGGGTGAAATGGTGGGGAAACTAACTTAGGAAATTAGCTACATAATCGCATTAGTGTGAATTGTGCAGCAGACTGCTGTTTTCAGGAAACTGTTCCTCTTATAAAGCATTTAGGCTTTAAGCCCTCAGTGCTTTCACATACCTTAAGGTTTGGAGTAATAAAAAGTACATGGGGGGGGAGGAAGGAGACAGAAGGGGAGACACTGACCAAACTGCCTGCAATTATCTAGTAGAAAATGACATTTGGGTAATTAGCATACATACCTTTACTCTAAAGAACACACCTGGAAACAACGGGGAAGCCACCCTAGCTTCGTGGCTGGCAAAAAGATTTGGGCAGGATTATTTCTGTGATATATAAGGGGATACGGATTCAGTGTGTTGCATACGCAGCCAGCCCAGCGTCCCTTCTGGGTATCTCTCTTCTCTGGGTTATGGGTGAACTATTTATCAACAACTTCAGGCATTCAGTCTTCATTTTAATGAAGCTCTCCAGTGGCAAAAGAAGAAGGCACAATGTCTGTAAGAGCTCTGCTCAGCTGCTCTCTTTACATCCTTTCTGTTTGAGAGTGCCAGGGGGCTTTTCCTCCCACCCTAATGAAAAGGAGCACCGACAGTGCATGATCCCACATAATTATGTACATATGAGTTAATTCTGCGTCTTTAGTTCTTGTTTTTTGCACCTATGCAGCCTTATCTAACAGTCAAGGAGACTTTATATTAAATGGAGACTTTGTCGTCAGTATGTTTAAAAGGGAAATCAAAGTTGGGAATGCTGTGATCGAATACAGTGGATCGGATAATACTATTGAAAGGATTAATTCTACAGATCGGATTGAGCAAGAAATAACGCTTCAGGTGAAGTATATGTGGAAAAGTCTGCCAGCGTTACTGGATTGAAAAGAGTGTGCAGCAGGATCTGTTGGTTTACACTGCTTCATTTTTTTTGTTCTCTCAGGTTTTATCAGTGGGCAATTTGTACAATCCTGATGTTCGTTACACATTTAATATCCCCATTGAGGACAAACCTCAGCAGTTTTACTGGAATGCATATGGCCCATGGCAACCCTGCAGTAAGCTCTGCCAAGGTGAGTGATTGGAAAGGCTTCCTTTCGTCCTGGGTTTGTCTGGGATCTGGGCAGTGCTGTCAAATCCCTCTCTGTTTGGTTTCTTTTTGATTCTCATGTTATGGGGGCATTTGTTTCCCTGGTCTGTAGTAGTGGATAACATCATACAAAGTGTAGCACTGCTCTGTTGCTCCTGAGTTTCAGGGCAGGGCATCTTTACAGCTCCTTGGAGCCAGGTAAACTTTGCAACGTAGTCTGCAGGTAGAGAAGCTCAAGCACAGAAGAGATTTTGTGGCATTTGCTAAGGCCTGCAAAAAGCGTCAGTGTTTGATTTTTGGGTCTGACAACCAGTTGTTGCCCCCTGCCAGCACTGACCCTGCGATACACATCCTCATAGGCATGCTGCAGCTCTGCCTGTGCCTGTCTCATTTGCCTTAAACCCCTTCTGCTCTTCTTTGAGACTCTTACCCCCCTCACTGTTCTTTGAAAGAGATTGAAAAGCGTAATTAAATGTCTTTTAATTGCTACTGTAAAAGAAGTAACAGAAATAACTCATCTGGTTGCTTTCTTGTCTGAGTCAAACAATGTTCGGGTTTTTTCCATGTAGGAGAAAGAAGGAGGAAACCTGTGTGTACGAGAGAGTCAGATCAGCTCACCGTGTCAGACCAGAGATGTGACCGAATCCCCCAGCCTGACCCCATCACTGAACCTTGTAGCACAGAGTGTGAATTAAGGTGCACTCTACTCAGCTGTGTATATAAATTACATTGTATATTTATTGTTTACTTCTCTTTCCTTTCACCTCTCACCATAATTCCTTTTCTCACCAGCCTGTATTAGATTTAAAAAAAAAAAAGCAACCAACCAAGCAAACAAAAAAACACCAAACAAAAAGAATTAGCAGTTGCTTCTTTGTCAACCAAGAGGGACTGACATCCACCAGCTGTGTTTTGAGAAAGCACTTTTGTGCATTTTCACAGTTCTCTTGTTGGATTAAATTAGTGCTACCTATAAAGAAAATAATTCACCTAATGTTGAAAACTGTCCCTGAATAGAGTGTCTGAAATTTGCATCTGCCTGGATCAGAAGTGCTCAGCACATCCTACGAACAGCCTGGAAAGAGAGGAAAAAATATGCTCAAAGCAAAAGAGTAACTAAGACTTGGATTTATCATCATTTGTTTAAAATGAAGAATAGGCTTAAGTATAGAGTGGGTTTGGGGCTGTCCCCAGACAACTCCTGGTGAGCTGGAATTGAGAGAGAATGGCCTAAATCATCACAACCCATTTTCCTTTAAAAAGCAATCTGTTTTCCTTTCTGGAGCTTAAATATGGTGACATTAAACGGCTGCTGGTGAAGCAATTCAGATGGCCACGTTCCCTAAGGGGTTTGTCTGGCTGTGTTAAACCCAGTGCTCCATAGGGGCTCTCTAGGGAGAGAGCTGGAGGTCGGGTTGTCTCGGTAACAGCTGTTGCCAATGCAACAGGTTGGAATCTTGAGAAGGGCAAATGCAGGAGTTTGAAAAGCAGGCAGGGGTGTGAGGGCTCCTGCCATTCAGGAGCTATTGACTCCAAATCCCCTTGATCTTATTCTTCTCCTAGCTGTGCTGAAGTTTGCACTCTCGGCTTAGAAGTGAGGTTCTGTGCATCCTGCACAGCTCGAAGGTCTGCAGCATCCACAGGAGACATCACTGCCTCCTTCCCCAGGAGCCACCTCTGTGAGATGTTGGGGGAAGTTAGCTCCTCTTGACTTCAGGGTCTCCAATATCTCCCTGATTCAGGCCTCATGTCCAGTATCTCTTGCCAGAGGTGGGGCCAGGGCTGATGTGAAGCAGAGGTGTATCCTCAGGTGGCTCCTTGAGGGCCACCAGCATCAGCCCCTCCTGCCTCTCCAGGGAAGGAGGCAGCAGGGTAGGAAACTATCCGTCTAGAGGGAACACCTCCAATTCCCACTGACACCTCTGAAGCTCATGTGTCCTGGAGCAAGTCATTTTCTTGCACTTTGGACAGCTGAAACTGTTTTGTAGGCATTCTGCCATGTGGAATGCCTTTTGAGCTTTTGCAGATTGTTTTCTAACACTGTATTTTTCAGCTTTCAGTTTTTAGAGGCTGAGGTGGCACTTGTGCAGGGGAACGTGAGGTGAAAAGCCTTCAAAGCACTGCTCTTTGCTTGGCCATGGTATCTCCCTGCCACCTTGCATGATCATACAGGGTCACAGCAGGGCTTTGCTGCCTGTAAGAGGGACGTGGTGATAGTTCCTTCTGTACAAGGAGCAATGCCAGGGTTATGCCTCAGATTTTTGGAAGCCACAAAGCAGTGGGAAGTATTACAAAGAGCCTAAACTTCCAATTCAAGAGCATATAATCCTTATTTATGTTAAACACCCTTGAGCACATTGCTTGCAGCGTCTCAGAACCCTATAGCTGACGTTTGCTCTCCTTTGCTTAGGTGGCACATTGCGAGGAAGAGTGAGTGCACAGCCCAGTGTGGGCTGGGGTACCGCACCCTGGAGATCTACTGCTCCAAGTACAGCAGGCTGGAGGGGAAGATAGAGAAGGTCGACGATCGCTACTGCAGCAGCCAGCCCAAGCCAAGCACGAGGGAGAAGTGCACTGGAGACTGTAATGTGGGAGGGTGGCGGTACTCGGCCTGGACCGAGGTAATGGATGCTCAGTGCTACTGCACACACTGTTTCCTTGCACAGGGGTAGGTCAGGCTGTTTAGTTTGCAAGCAGCCTGTATATGTCAGGGGTGGAGTAATGTGTTTCCCTCGTAAGAGAGAAGTTAGCAATATGTTCATTTGTATAAACCAGCAGTCTAACAAAGTTTGGTAGTAAATGTGACTGGTTTACCAAGATTCAATATCAAGGTACGCTTGATTATTTACTACAGCGAGGACAGGGTCAGACAAAACTGTCAGGGAGACCTTCCTGTTGAGTCACGAGGTTCAGAGTGGACCCCTTTGCTTTCCAAACTCCTGATGTATCTTACGGGCAAGCTAGGTCCAATCTCAGTCTCAGATATGGTCAGTAGTTTATGTCTAAAGGATTATATATGTGCAATCAGTCCTTTATATTATCTAAGATTTCAGAGTTTAGCATGCTATTAATCACTTACTGGGAATCTGTTGTAGCAAGAACTTCCTCAGCCTCAAGGAGTAACCTTGAGAGGTGTCCCTACTCAAGGGGAGATCCTGGCGTGCAGCTCACTGCTGTGCAGGACAGCTCAGAGGGCCCTTGGGCTGTCCACTATTAATGGAGTAGGATAATTGACTTACAGTCATATTTACATACTGACTACAGATGTTAATTTCTTCCATATTTGGCTTGAGGAGGACATTGACCAGCACTGTGGTTAGGTGGGTGCATTGCTCAAAGTAACCCTTGGCTGTTGTGTTGTTATCTGTCTCCCCTGAATCCACACGACCAGACGTATCCATTATGATCTGCTAATCATTTGAACAATGAGAAAGGTCAAATCAAGGGAGTACATCTTCACAATATATAGAAGTTGGCCTCAGTGATTCTGCTTCCATTGCTTTTTCTGGAGGAAACTGTAGCCCAAATCAGCCTGGTACTCCTTATTTTCCACTGCAATTAATTTATCCTTTTAAGCATCCCACCATCTGTTCTCATTACACTAAGCCTTGCTGACTGTCTTCTCCCACTGAAGCCAGCACTTCTGCCAGGAACTGGGGAGGACATGTTACCTTCAGCACAGGACTTCTGAACTTTTTTCCTTTCCTCTTTTTATCTTTTCCATAAGCAAGAAAATTCCTGAATGCAGGCCTGGCACTGAGAGAATGATAAGCCTGGGGCTTTCCAGGGAGGGCAATGTGAAGTGAGGGCTGAAGGGTTAGAGGGAATTAATCTTTCCTAAAGTGAGAATGAGCAACAGCCGTTTGGGAGACCTGAAAGGCATCACTTGTAAAAGTAATAATGGGGTTATAACCCAAAATGAATTTGTGAAACTTATTGCCACAAGATTTTATTAAGCTTAGCAAGATTGTCTTTTTAAAGGCACATAAAGAAACAGCCTGCTACTTAAAGTACAGATTGTTCTTCCAGAGGTTTTTTGCGGTCCCTTCACAGCCCTTACTGCAAAGAGGGGCAAGGCAATAAATAGACTTTTGGCCCATAATAGAGTGGCAGAAAGTGTTTACTCAGTGTCTGTCCTTCCCAGTGCTCCAAGAGCTGTGGTGGGGGCACGCGGCAGCGTCGAGCCATGTGTGTGAACACCTACAATGACGTCCTGGACGACAGCAAGTGCAGTCAGCAGGAGAAGATGACAGTGCAGCGATGCAGTGACTTCTCATGCCCCCAGTGGAAAACTGGCGACTGGTCCGAGGTGGGTGCTGGTCACTAGGTTGGGTTTACCTTGCTGGTCCTCCACCCTGAGGGGCTGGTGCCTGCAAAGAGGTATCTCTGTCCCTGCTCATCCCTCATGTTTGGTTTGTGTCCTGGGGCACAAGAGCATTGTGCCTTCTGCAGAAGATCTCCCAGAGCCTGTGAGTAGAGAGGTTTGAGACAGCCAGCAAAATCACTGGCCTTGTCACCACTGGTCTAGAGGCTGTTTCCCTCACTGCAAAGCCATGGGGACTTAATCCCTCTCCAATCCTGCAGTAGTTTCTTCCTAGTTTTTCCATAGGTCTTCTGAATATTTGGAAGGAAAAATACCTTCTGTTCTCATTTTCCCTTGAGATCGTCCTCGTGAGCCCTAGCAGCTCTGGAGGGTAGGATTTCGCCCTATTAAATGTCTTGCTCAGCCCTATTCCAACTGTTTATTGCCATTACCTCTTCTACTGCTGCTGGTGTCCTTTGCAATGCACGAAAATGGTAGCAGGACTGGGGAGAACAGTCTTGAAAGGCTGCTTGACACCTTTGTAGCCAAATAGCTCTAATTTCTGTGGTTCACATTCTTTTAGGAAATTATGAAAGCAATTAAGTGGCAACAGGGATTGCTCCCTGCAAAATATGTCTTCTGGGTCGAGCTGCTGGCAGCCTAAGCCATGCCAGTGTGGTGGAAGAAGCACTTGCAGCCTGCTGGAGCTGAGACTCTTATTGCACATGCTTGGAGATGAGCAAGTTTTTTGCAAGCCTTTGGCATCCTGTTATACACAGCAGAACACAGTTGGGCACTACTGTGGCTTTGACCTGTATCTCACAACTGCTGGAAGTTAAGAGCCCCGATGGTCTCACTTTGCCTGTCTGAAAGGTCCCAGCCCAGCTGTACTCTGCACGGTCCAGCCTCTGCTATGGACGAGCTCCTGAGAGCAATCCTGTCTCATTGCTAGACACCTGTGTATTCTCTAGCACAAATGGTCTTTAGCTAAAGAGCTGCTTCTCAGCACCAGTTCTTAGGCAGTAGTTGGAGTGGATCTCCAGGTTTATCCTTCAACACTGAGAGAGGTGCTGAGCTGAAAAAACATTCTCAGCACCACTTCAGCTTGTGCTTTCCTCCTTGCAGTGCTTGGTCACCTGTGGAAAAGGGCACAAGCACCGCCAGACCTGGTGCCAGTTTGGAGAAGATCGATTAAACGACAGGTTTTGTGATCCCGAAACGAAGCCGGAGTCGGTGCAGACATGCCAGCAGCAGGAGTGTGCTTCGTGGCAAGTGGGGCCATGGGGCCAGGTACTGCAGAACTGCCATGGGGCTCCCAGTCAGTGGGACCTGGGTGTTAGAGATCGAGGCTGGGTGCTACCCTTTCATCCAAATTCAGCACCATGACTGTGTTAATTGATTTGCACACCAAAACAGCCCTTTGCTCGCCTGGGTTCAGCAGGTAGACATCAATAATAGTACCTGCCCTTAATGCTAAATTGAATCTGTGTCAAACTAAATTGGCCATGATTTTCAAGAGGAAAAAAAAGGGGGTTTCCAAGGTTACGCTCTTAAATCCATATTTAGGCATGTAAACACATGGCCTAATTTTCACAGAAAAGCTGCTCCCATTGAATAGCTTTTGTTACTTTTAATGTTTTCCAGTTTCTGGGGTGGTGAGGGGTTTTTTTCTGTTAAAATACAAGTTCATTTCTCCCAGACTGTTCTGGAATCTTGTTTTCCACAAAGCTATTAGCTCTTGCCTTTAAAAAAAACCAGCAACAAACCCAGACCAGTTGTCCCAGTCAGACTTATTTCCATCAGCAAAATTATTCATTAGCTGCTTGTGCTGCTGTGGGGCTGAACAACTAGATTTGAAGAAGAGTGTTATGCAGGTTCTACCAGACTATGATTTACTGTGTGCAGCAAAGTAAATCATTTAAATGCTCTCACCTTCATTCCCAAGGAAGCAAGTGAAGCGTGAGAGGCTCTGGTGGGCACAGTGAGTTAAAACTTTGACCTAATTTAAAGCTGAAATATATGAAGTGAGGGGAAACCAGAAGGGAAGCTGGGTTTTATTTTTGTTGCTTATGCTACGTGCCTAAACACAGGCTGGGCTGATTAATACTTTCTAACTGAAGCAGGTACTCACACCCAGCGTTTCTTTCTCCCATCTGTGCTCTCCCAGTGCACGGTGACCTGTGGCCAAGGCTACCAGATGAGAGCGGTGAAGTGTGTCGTGGGCACCTACATGTCAGTGGTGGATGATAATGAGTGTAATGCTGCAACCAGACCAACAGATACCCAGGTAACTCCTGCTTCCCTCTCTATATCTTTTGCCAGCATGCATATGGAGGCATTCAGGCTGCAGCTTCAGGGGATGTCTTTCTGCTGCAAAGCCTTGCCCTTAACACCAGTCCATGCATTGGTCTGCTATATGGTCATTGGAAACGTGCAGCACAGCACCCTGTTTTGGTAGAAGTGGGACTAAGAAGCTGTGTTCAGGGGGTTCCCATCCAATCCAGACCATGTGGTTAACCTTACATTCTGAAGCACTAGATGTCTTCAGAGGGGTCTGGGCACAGGAGACACCTTCTTTGGCTTGCAGGAGGTCTGGGATGCCTGGCTGCAGCGTGGGCTCACTTGACTGCAGGACTGTTGCTGTGTGGTACAAATGATGGCTACGAACCATCATTTCTTGTCTGCTGCACGTGACAGTGTAGTGTACGTGCTAGCTACAACTCCAGACATGTCCCCTCAGCCAGATAAATGGAGAAATGTTGCACACCCTTTGCAAATCTGCTGAAGAGGCTTTTCATTCTGTGTTCACTGGTATTTGGAAGCAAACATGTAAATTCCCATTTCAATCAGAGGCGGTATCCAAGGTGTCTGATGGAGCTGAATAAAACAGAACATTACCATCTATCTGTCATCGAGGCGAGTTGCAGTCCTGATGCCATACATGACTTCACAGAGTTTAACTAAGGCCACAACATTTAGGGAAGGGCTGTTTTGCCCATGTATAGAGACCAATCGCATGATAGTCAAGGGGTAACAAACCCACTTGTCATCAGCCATCATCTGGCATGCACATCTCCCATGTAAGTAAAATCAAAGCAATGCGGAAATCATTTATGCCATTTGTCAGGAACTGCTCTCTCCCTCACAGTGATGATTGGTATTAATTTCCTTTCTGGCAATGACTACTCATAGGCTCATGGACTAAAGTCATGGCTATTCATCATTTCTGTCACCAGACCTCCCAGGAGGTCCGGACAGGACCAGAGCCCTCCTGTTAGGTACTGTACCATGGCTGAGCAGAATGACATGCCTGCCCCAAAACCTTAATGCTTAGTGTGTGGTGAAGATCAGCAAGTGGATATAGGTGATCTGGTGGGCTGCAAGGAATCAAAGGGCTGCAGTCAGCTCAGCAGCATAACCTTTAAGTAGGCTGCAGGTCTCGTGCTGAAGGAAGGGAGCTTTCAAGGGAGATAAAGTTGCTGCTGTGCAGATGTGTGTTAACTCCAGAACTCTTAATGAACTTTCATCTCTTGCCTCAAAACCATCTGGTTTTAATGCATGGAGATAGCATGTGGTTATGGGGTCTCTATTGTAGCATTCCTAATAAGTCAAAAGTCCACTGAGGGTGTTCTGCATATGCAGCCCTCGGGGTATTGATACTAAGTTTTGCTGATTCACCAAGAGGACACAATGAGAAACCTGCCAACACACAGGTCACAGACATTGTGATGTTCACCACAACATCTGGCATTGTGTGGTGTTCATAATTACATTGAAGAGGAGGTGGTTTAGCTGAAACATCTGCAAATTCTTTTTTTCCCCCCTTTTCCCTCATGTATTTCATGTACAGGACTGTGAAATAGCAGTATGTCCTCCCCATCCAAACAGTCCTGAAGCCAAAAGATCCTTATCAGGCATTCACAGGACGCAGTGGAGATTTGGATCCTGGACACCGGTAAGCATGTGTCGTAATACTTTCAGGATTATTTTACAGTAGGGCACCGTGATATGTTTAAATGCATTTCACTAACTTTTGTTCCAAAGCCCTTGTTATATATATGTATATTTATATATATTTTTATATATATATATATATTAGGAAACTTTCTAGTGGAGTGCTTGTTGCTCTTCCCTAGTGCTCTGCAACGTGCGGGAAGGGTACCCGGATGAGATATGTCAGCTGTCGGGATGACCAGGGCTCAGTGGCCGATGAGTCAGCTTGTTTCCACCTTCCAAAACCATCAGCCACGGAAATGTGCACCGTGACACCGTGTGGGCAGTGGAAGGCATTGGAGTGGAGCTCTGTAAGCATCACACTGTGTCTCGCAGGAGAGCCTTATAGACTTCCTTGCTGGAAACTTGTTTCATTAATCTGTGATGTTTGCCCCTTTGATAAGCAGGGAGATTAAGGCTTTCTGCTGTTGGTTACTAGCAATAGCTGTCTGTCTGATTTTCTAAAGCTGGAAATGTGACTGTCTCTCCTTTTCCCACTGTAATACAGTGCTCAGTGACGTGTGGTCAAGGTAAGGCAACGAGACAAGTGATCTGCATCAATTACAGTGACCAGCTGGTAGATAGGAGCGAGTGTGATCCAGAGGACCTCCCTGCCACTGAGCAAGACTGCTCCATGTCTCCTTGTCATCCAAACAGCCATGACTACGGCAGGCCCATCCACCCTTTCCTCTATCCCGATCATCGCCTGAAACTGCACCCTGGAGGCAGCCCAAACCGAAACCGTGCACATATACCGGGAGGCAATCAGTGGAGGATTGGCCCCTGGGGTGCTGTAAGTGCCCTAATTTTCTTATTGCTGTAGTTTTGGTTTGTTGTCTTTTTTTTTTTTTTTTTTTTTTTCTGGGCCAATCCAGGCTTTTCTTAAAGTCACCACACAGGGAAAAGAGGGACCTTCTCCCTGCTGTCTGCTCTGTGCTCAAACAAGCAAGTGTTGCAGTAGGGCGCAAGCATCATTTCTCAGCCTCTCACACCTCCTATCTCCAAGGCTCTCTAGGAAGAAAGCTAATGGCATCGTTTTCCATGAGGCACAAAGGCCAACCTCAGCTTCTTGGCTGTCTCCCGGGACATTTACAGCTGTGCAGAGCTGTTGCCAAAGCACAGCAGAGCCTTAATGCCAGTTCCTCTAACCCACATCATTTTGCAGTGCTTTATCACAGAAGTCCCTGAGGGGAATTAAGCACAAATGGGATGTCAAACATGGTGTTAAGGCAGTGGGGATTACTCACCTGCTTAAAACTAGGCTCATGTTTATTTTGTTTGCTTAGTCAGCACTGCTATTAGTAATAGCTGGAGTTTGAAGTTAATAATGCCTGTTAACTGTATTAAATTCTAGTGGTACATTCCCATGGTGCCAGGCACTGGGAAGGAGCTGGGAATACAGAATTATTCCTGGACTGAACGAAGCCGTGGGCAATTGTGTCTTCCAGTGCTCTAGCACGTGTGCAGGGGGGTTCCAGCGGCGGGTCGTGGTGTGCCAGGATGAAAACGGATACACTGCAAATAACTGCGATGAGAAAAGCAAACCCATGGAGCAGAGATCGTGTGAATCTGGCCCTTGTCCTCAGTGGGCTTATGGCAACTGGGGAGAGGTGAGTGCACCATTCCTCCAGGGTTTCCTGCATAGGGCAAGGCTTTCATTGCCACACGGCTGAAAAATGGGAGAAGAGGGGGGTACTGCGGTGGCATTTATTAGAAAGATTGGAGTAAGGAAGGCAGCCTCTGACAAATGACAGAACCCTTCCATCTGCTTGGTGGTGTCTTCCTTTCCATTTGCCACAGTGAAATTTTCCTCCCAGGCAAAAGCAAGTTCTAAAAAAATTGAGGAATTTTTTTTTTTTTTTGAGAAGTCTAGTTTAGCTGAAGGCTTTTTTTCTTTAATAAAAGCAGTGTTCTCTTCTGCAAATTCACCTGAGATGAACAATTAGAGATGTTAACCCCCAGTGTCACATTGGGTCTGGTTATATCATTGTGGAGCAGCGTAAACAGCTTTGGAAAGAGAGAAGCTGAAGCGGCTCATGCCCCATCTGAGGCTTATGCAGCATTTGGGAGGCATTTAGCCAGAGTGAATTGACTGGGACTAGAAACAACCACTGGGTCTGGAGAGGTGCTAGTGCTACGAGAGATCAGTCAGCAGTATTTTTGCTGCCCAGTCAGTGATTTGCTTTGTCCTCTGCTGACTTCCAGTGCACGAAGCCATGCGGGGCAGGGACAAGAACACGGCTGGTGGTGTGCCAGCGCCCAAATGGAGAAAGGTTTACGGATCTGAGCTGTGAAATCCTTGACAAGCCACCAGACAGAGAGCAGTGCAATGTGCAGGACTGTCCTAGAGATGCTGCCTGGAGTGCTGGTCCTTGGAGCTCGGTACGACCATAAACTCTTTCTCTTTGAACCCTTTTGTGGATATCCTGTAACAACAGATTTAATTTGCTTCAAACCAAGGTGCTAATGCTTCGTGTCTTAAAACTGCACTTAAAGAGGATTATTGACAATATATTCAGAATAACACCTGTTCAGGAAGGGCTTATATTAGAGGAGCTTGAGTCCTTTAATTTAAAAGGCACTTTCTGCTAAGTAGCCACCTTTATCCATTTTATTACACTGTGTGAGCGCTGTGCATTATCAGTCTGGGTTCTGAGTTCTTTGCATATGGATTTATACCTGGCATTTAAGCAGTACATTTCCATTTAAGTTAAATTGTTTTGATATTTAATGTGATACTGCACTATGCACCTCTTGGTTTACCAGTCGCATATTTTCTGCCAAAAGCAAGATGGCAGGGGAGAATGTGTACTAAAATGCATCAACTCCCAAGCACGGACAAGTGTGTATAGATGTGTGTGCCTGTCCCTTTCTGGCCACACACACACAGAGAGCTCTATAGAAATGTGCACATTCACACCCCTGTCTGTTTCTGTTCCTGTGTATATATAATAGAGCAGGATGTACTGGGCAAGGCACCTGTAAGCTATTCTCCTGCACCTCTCTGATTCTGGAGAGTTATTGTTTGGCCTGATCTCCAGCTGGTACTCTAGATACCATTAAGTCAGCAAGGGATCAGCAAGGTGGTGAAAGGCTTAAAATCCTGGGAGTTTTCTATTAACAAACTACTGTTTGGAGCAGAGGTGTCTTACACTGCTCCTGTGCTGCTGAAGGAGTCTGCTACAGAGAAGTTCTTGTGAGGACAAAGCAACCCTGAACCACAGGGCTGGGATGCTGGTTTGAGTCCCACACTTTGAAATTGTCCTTGCCCAGAGCAGCACCTTCTGCTAGGCACAGAGACCCCGTGTGCCAAGGCACGTGCCACCTCAGACATTTCTGGCTTGCTGGAAGCCACCAATCTGCTTGTTTTGGAGTGGCCTTCAAATATCAACCTTTATCATCTATTTTGTTACAGAAGCATTTGAAGGAGATTTAAAAAAATATGAATCTGACTCAAAAGCACTTTATAGCAAAAGAAAAATAGGCCTTTTTGTTATGTATTGGACTTCCTTAATTGTCATGGTTTGAAAAGTCATTTTGCTAAAACCTAACAGCACTCCTATTTCTGTGGGTGCTTTCGGTAACGCAGATACCTTCAGTAACACTCCTCAATATTTATATCATACCTCAGCGAGTTATGCAGTAGCCATAAAACTGCTGAACTGGAGTTTATACGGTGCTTTACCAGTACAAGGGACAGCGATATGAAATTTCATTTGAGGTGCTAATGTATCACTTGTATGCTGATATAGTTGGTGCTAAAGGTGAGCGAGGTGAGCTAAGCAGAGCTAGCCACACATGTGGTGGCCGCCCCGCAGAATTACCAGCTGGGAGTTGCTGCCAACCTTTGTTACCTGTGCTGGACCATTTGCAAGAACCAAAGGTGTGGACAGAGTTGTGTTGTGTTTTGGTGTCGCTCAGCATTCAGCCTCTTCAGAGCTGTTCAGGAGCAGGTTCCGGGGCTACATCTGCTCCTCCATGTTGGAAACACAGGGTGTAGTCCTCTATTTTGGTTTTGGGTTGTTTTACTTTTCACACAGGAAAAATTCCCTTGACTCTACAAAGTCATATTAACCTTGGTGGGTTGTCCTTGCTCAGTCTCCTGGGAGTGACTGGGATGTCGAGCAAATAGGCAGAGGGCAGGGCCATCCTTCCCTGCCTGCAGCATCTCCTCCTGGCTGCCTGTGGGGCTCACAGCCAAAGGGGCTGGCAGACCTAAGCCCCAGTTATTGCCACCAAGTGACTTGAATTTCAGTCCTATTAACCGAGGTGTCCTTTGGCTCTGATGTAGGTGACCCCAGAGCTGTTTGAAGACTGAATTGTATCTGTGGGGTCAACAGAGCTTCATGTCCCTTCTGCAAAATACTCCACATGTATGTCTACCTCGTGCTACTACTGTAGGTAGTAACGTCCAAATATTTTTTTTAGTGTGGTATCACCTGGATTTGCTTTAGCTCTGTCGTTGGTTGCAAACATCATTCTGTAGCTGTACATACTTCATCTGTTGGGATGGAGTGTCACTACCATATTTTTTTGGTCACTTTTGAAACAAGAGTATAGTATTAGCTGAAACTTTTCAGCAGTATGGATTTATGTATTTATGTAAAAGTGTATTTATTTTTCCAATATTGTTATTTAATTTTATATAAATATTGCATACATTTACGATGTTTAATGTCAATGTTGAACAGTGAAAATTAAAGACAAGTAGAATGTAATCATAAATGAATTTGTATAATGATTTCTTGACTCTCTTGCTAAATTAAGTTCATATACTTAGTTCTGGTAAATTTCCTGAAATGGCACTGTGATGTTCCACCTTCTGACTTGCTTTTCTTATATTTGATTTGTTCTCCAACAGAAACTGTCATTCTTAATAATTAAACAAGCAGTTAAAAGTGTATGAATTATGAAGTTTGAATAACTAGTTTCTTGCAGGCATCTTGATTGGCTTGGCTTCACTCAATTTTTAGTGAAATTAGTACTATATACATACAAATTAAAGCACAGAATCTGAGGAGTACAACCATCAGCCCCCAGGTGAAATTCCACTGGGATTTTATACAGTAAATAAGTGATTTTATCTGGCTGGTAAAATCCATGTTTTAAGGAGATAATTACATGAATAAACAAATTCTATATGTAAATGATAATTTTATAACAGGAGACTGGTGAGATGCATTGTAATACTAATGTGTGTTCAAAGAGGACTAAGAGGAGGTGACACTTTTATTCCTTTGCTTATTTAAGAACATGTATTTAAGCACTGCAGAATTGTACACCATGTGATAGACCTGACCTTTTTATTAAAATAATGCTTTAGAAAACATGTAGAGACTGTCAGCAGGATACAAAGAGTGGGTTTTCTCCTCTTGAGTGCCTTATGGTGTGAACACAGATCTCCATAGACGCTCTTGAATACCTTGAGGAAATCTCGCCATGTTCTCCAGAATGAGGCAGATGTTCAGAGAACATTACCCATCACTTCACTTAAAACCCGAGGCTGAACCTACTTCCCTTGGAGCAGATCTGCTCCTTGTAGTCATCTCTGTGAAATTTTGAGTTTACCATCATATCCAACTGTATCCTTATACAATTTATGAATAATGCTGAATTAACTTGTTGTGGGCTTTTTATTCTTTCCAAGTTAGGAAGTGGGCATAGATAAGGTAAAACAATTACATCTCACAGCACCCTCTCCTTGTTCAGTCAGATGAGTTATTTGGGCTTCACTGCACTGGGACAGTAATCATTTGATTTTGACCTGTGGAAAATGGGTGGGTGGGGTTTTGGTTTTGTCTTTTGGTTGTTGGGGGTTTTTAATTATTATTTTTCTAAAAAGTATTATAATTTTTAAAAATCTGCTTTGTCAAGTAGTTATTGCTCTTGGGTATCTATAGTTCTAGCTGCTGATGCAATGGTTATATAGCTCTTAGTGCCTGCAAAATGGTGACGTGTGGTTCCCAGCTCTTTATCAAATAGGCAGAAATGCTGGTGTCTCAGTGGGCCTTTTGATCTAACAATGAAGAATTGGAAAATTAGCCTAAAAGAGCATATTAATTGGCTTAGCTCCAAACTCTCTTACTGTCAATGTGCATTCAGGTTTGGGTTAGGACAACATTGCTGTATCCCCTTGGCTGCAAGCTGATGGCGTTCATGGCTTTGCAGGGCCCTTTAGCTGCACGCAGGGACATCAGCAGCCAAGGAGCTCTGGGCTCTGTGGGAAGAGGGAGAACTGCCTGGCCAACAGGTGTGTCAGGGAGCTGGCACTCAGGAATTTTCATCTTAAAATTGGTATCAGTGAAAATTCAGGTTATTTGTACTTAATTCTTCAAAGCCCCAGCATGTTGTTTACAAAATGCCTTCCCCATGAAGCTGGCTGAAAATAGGCTTTTCAACAGCAGTATTCCCCATGTCGTCGTTCTGATAATATTCTTAGCAGGCAGGATGTCAGCTCTTGCTAAAGCAGAAGTGATAACCAGGGGCAGATTCGGTTGCAAGTGTACATAACTCTGCTGTTCTCTTCCTCTCTTCTGCAGAAAATGAATTTTCTGTGACAGCAGCATTACTGAGCTGCTCTGTGATTCTTTACACATGTTTTGCAACAACAAAGCCATCCTTGAAAATGAAGTGATAGGCACGCTGACCTCTCCAGTCACTCAGTGATTCACCTTGCTTTTTCTGCCTTTCAGTCATATGATGACAGTTAAGGCTCTGAAACTGCAACAGCAAGTCTGTATTTCTCTGTAGTGCCAGGTATTGTCAGAAATTCAATAAAACCAGTCCTAACTCAAGAGCATGGGGGGGAAAGGACAAGTGTTGCTGCAGCAGAAGAAGGCTGGACATACAGTCCTAGCTCCCATAACCCAGGCAGAGGGATGCACTGGGTGGCTTGCATGCCTTTAGAAAACAGGGTAGAAATAGATGCCTTAGTGAAGATTTAATAAAGCTGATCCAGACCAAAATTAGAACATGGTAGCCTATGGATACCCCCAGACATCTGTCTGAAGCTGTCTCCATCTCGGAGCTGTTTACTGTATGCTTAGGCTGGCCCACCAAGGCTGCTGTCCCTCTCGGGTTCCTTGCTGTCTCCCCTTTAGGATCAGCCAGACCAACTGACTCCAGGACTGCCACTTTGGTGTGCTGATGAAAGGCAAGAAGTCATCTGCTTTGGTTCCCCAGTCAGAGAAAGGCCTTTGACAGTGCAGATCTCTTTGCTTTTTTTAAAAAACGTAAACCAGACCCATTTCAGCCCTTCCCTCTACTCCCTGCTATGTTATCACCCTTCCAGAGCATCCCACTGCTAGTGCCCAGCTGCAGCCACCCTTCATAACTGCATGTTCCTGGGTGACAGCTGGAGCAGGCAGAGCTGTGCCAACCATTTTATCATCCACCTGTTCACTGCCTCACACCCTTCTCAGAGCTCGCCCCACGGGATGAATGCAGTTGGGGTTTTTGTTTAAAGAGTTTCAGCCTGTTGCTCCTCTAGGGCAGCAGTGATGGATGTTCCTGCAGCTCTTCCACAGCTGGTGGCTCCAAGCTCGTTACAGATGGATGAAGCCAGTGGTACCCAGCTGCCTGGTAAAGGAACACCACTTTATTCCTCTCTTGCTACTCTAAAATCTCCAATTTTTATTTTCCTTTCCATTTTTGTTGTTTGTCTATCATCACCAGGTGTCTTTCATTGCCACTTCTGTTTCTCCTTAAATAAGGAGAACACTATAGGTATACTTTTACTATGACTTCTTCCATCTCCTGTTTACTGGTGTTGATTGAAGCTTCATGAGCAGGAAAAAAAACATTGAAGCCCATCTACTGCACTGCAGGTGAGGGATCATCCTCCAGCACTGTGTGCTTAGCATGGAGCCTGCACTCAGGTGCTTTGCTGGATCAACTCCTTGCAGGACTGATACCCTGCAGCTTAGAGCTCAGCTCTTGCAATTCACACTCCTCCTTTGCAGGCACCTGTTTGTGTTTGCATCCATTGTGATCTGACCTGGTGATTAGATCTCTATATTTTAGTCTGATGGAGAAGTGAAAGGGCTGGGCAGCAGTGTCCCCTCTAACCTCCCTAATCCAGTGACCAAATGCTGGGAAAGTACCAGGGTAGTGAGCTGCAGAGCATGGTGGCTCTCATCTGCTCTCCTTTTGATAGCCTCTCCTATTGCCACTGCCAGGACAGACATGAGCTGGACCAGTGGTTAGACTCAGGAAGGTTACTTTCTTTTATCTTGAAAATCTCTTCCCCTCACCGCCAGATAATGCATCTTTTCCCAAGTTCCTCAGTGCACTTTCCACTTCCAAGCAGGTAACTCTATCAGTATTGACTGATGTTTCTTACTGTGTAGAGTCCAACCCATGCTTCTGTCCTAAGTTACTGTAAAATACTTGCCTTTCTCCTCCCAAAGAAGTAGAGCAGCTGTTTGGCTGCATTTGGTGTGCCTCCACAGTTGCCTTTTTATACCTTCCTTCTTACACATTTTCTCCATGAGATGGTCGTTTTCTAGGCTGTACACAGCTGGCCTGAACTTGAACTCAAGTGATGAAACTGCTGTTCATTGATGACTGCCTTCAGCCTTTGTGTCATGGCTTGCCCATCCATGGCTGCTGACTCCCTAAAGTCGGCAGACCTCCTATATGCACACACTCAAACACAGAGAAGAAATTAGGCAATAAATGAAAGAGTGATTGCTGGGAACATTTGTCTCCCAAAACACTGTCTTTGAGTGCAGCAACTGAAATATGTGTTAGGCTGCAGGAGACCCTTTAGAGCAGTAACAGACTTTCATGAATGAGCTGGGACGTTTAGCATCTTCAAGCAGATCCGTGAGCTGGGTGTTGGGAAGTCTGCATGCATTTTGCCCATATTCCAGACTCGCACGGGATACCCCAAACTGCAATAATTGCAGTGTAACATTTAGATACAAGGATGTATGATGATGAGGGACACTAAACATAATGACATTTACCATGATTCTGACTTTCCTGGAGACTGATTTGTGCAGTCATCAAGGAGAAATGATGTAGTCATTCTTGTTCCAAAGGCACTTAATGCTCTATTCATGTTTTAATTTTCACTAGCTCACAGGGGAGGTGAGTGAGCCAGCAGCATGTATGAAAATCTGTCTGATACCCCAGACTGTATGTAGGCTGATAGTATTTGATCCCCAGTGCATTAAGCCAAGATTTTTCTTTATAAAACTGGGAAGCAAGAAGCAACCCAGAGCTCCTACAGACCCCTGGTGTGATGCACAGCTATGAAATAGGGCTGACGTTCCTCAGAAAGCTTTTTCCTTTGTGTTTCACTCCATCCAACATGGAGAAATCCTATTCTTGAATGGGACTTTTAAATGGCATTATAATACAACTGTTCAGTGTCAGCCTAGGCTGCTTGCTGCTTCAATTGCTACTCTCTTAAAAGTGCCACAGTGTGGAAAATAAGCTCCATCAGTGCCTTCCACATCCTATTATATCAGCGTCCATGGGTATCTCACTCATCTCCTCCTAATTCAAGAAAATGCTATCTAACACTTCCCTCCCTGGAGAGACCTGTAGTGGCTATTTGGGGGCTTTTGATTGTTTGTTGTTCAAGTTAATTAGCCTGGGATAGGTCAGGGTTGCAGCTTTTAAGGCAGCTTTGTGTGTTCACAGCCCTGCGGATTTCTGTACCTGGTGAAATCTTTGTAAGGGGCATAGCACAGCGTGGGTGAAAGAGGAGGAGATGCTGCTTACTAGGTGGACACCACAGAACAGGAGTTGCATAGCTTCTCCTGCTGCAGTTACCTGCTTTTCTACCATATATCTGGTGAGGTTTCCCGGGGAGTTGAGTTATTGTATTGTTCAGTGCTCAGAGCCTTAAATCTTGCAGGACTTAAAAAGCCTAAGAGCATTCTTTCCCCGGGTAGTCTGGAGGACCAGGCTCCAGACACATCAGCCTCTTCCCTCTGCTGCAGCAACACATCAAGTTGGACCCTTTTCTTTGAGAAATTGTCCTTTTTTCCCCCTTTATTCTAACCTGTTATGAGTATCTGAGGTCACTTGCCAGTCTCTGCACCTTGGCAGCAGGAAGGTGAAGGTTTAGTGGATCCTTTTGTTTCTCCCTTTTGCAGATAATCACTTGGAGAAACTCTTTGCCTCTACTGCAGAGCTAAGAGCAGAGCAGCTGGAGGATGGTGGGCTACAGAGTCAGGGTGAGCCAGTGTGGGTGTTCCCCTTCAGTCATGCCTGGAGCAAGGAGCATTCCTTGGGGACAGGAGGGCTATTCTTCCTCTTGTGCACACCCCACAGATTGCCCTCCAGCTCCAGAAGAACTCCTCGGGATGTTTCTACAGGAGTTCTGGGCAGGGCTTACAAACATGCTTGAATGAACTACATGCTCCAGAATCCCTAATGTTTGTCTTTTCTTCAATCCTTCCATTTCTCTGGGGAATCAACACAGATTAAGCAAAAGGAGGCTGAGGGGAGACCTCCTTGCTCTCTACAACTACCTGAAAGGAGGTTGTAGCGGGGTGGGGGTCAGTCTGTTTCCCGTATAACAAGCAATAGGACAAGAGGAAGTGGTCTCAAGTTGCACCAGGGGAGGTTTAGGTTGGACATTAGGAAAAATTTCTTCCCCAAAAGGGTTGTCAAACCCTGCAACAGGGTGTCCAGGGAAGTGGTGGAGTCACCATACCTGGGCAGTATCTAAAAGATGTGTAGATATGATGCTGAGGGATATGGTTTTGTGGTGACTTCTCAGTGTTGGATTAATGGTTGGGACTTGATGATCTCAAAGGTCTTTTCTGACCTAAATTTATCTATGATTCTGAAGCCTCTTTCAAATTGCAGTGGAGTGCTTTTGTGTATTTTTGCTCTAGTCTTTGGTCCAGTTGCCCTACCTTGAATGTAAAGACTACTCTTTCCTTTCAAATGTACAAAAATTAGGTGTATTTTCTGGGCTTCTGCCATCTAAAAATCATCATGACCACATGCTCTTGGCAGCTGTGTGTGTTAATTTCTGAATTCACTCTTGCAGTTGTGCAGGAAAGGAAAGCCTGGCCTGCACACCATGTTCCCACCCCACAGGCACAGACTTCTCACCATGCCAATGCAGCCAAGTATAAGACTGTACTAAAACAGATCAGTGGAAGGAACAGGGTTTCAAAGCAGCAACAAATATTTCCTAAATGTCACCTAAAGAGCTGCAGCCACTGGAGAAACCATACCATGGAGCTACACCCTTGTTTTAAGCCTGTTGCCTCACTCAAGCTAAGGAAGTTACCTGCTAAAATACCTTGAGGTTGCTAAAGCTAATTGAGTTTGTTTGGATGCCACAGAACCTCTGTTGCTGGATAACACATGAAGGCTCAGGCATTTTAAGACTTCTATTAAAAGTTCAGCTGGTAAGGAATGATCCAGGCTTTCCTTGGTGGTGTGTCTGCTGATGTCCGTTGAGCTTAAAAGGCTTCCCAGAGATGTGATTTCAGCATCTGATAGCTGCACTGTAAGTTATAGTTAGACCTCCTGTAGACTCACAGGATGCTGAAATATAGCTGAGGGTGCATGGTTAGGCTCTGCTTGTGGTTGGAGAAGTTGCTGACATCCAGGAGCACAGCCCCTCACAGAACAGAGGTGTAGAGCATTGTAGGGCTCTCTTGGTTTTCTGCTTTATTTTATCCAGCATGTTTCATCTCAGCTTGTTGGAAAGGATGAAGAAGGGCTTACTTAGGAGCACTTACTTTCCATATAATCCTTAATGTGTGGATCTAAACCTAAAAGGCTTGATTTTAATTTCCTCCAAAAAGTTGCTTCTGGCAGAATCTGATAAAGCCATTTTTAGTCTAATTCTTCCCAGCCCACAGCCCTGCCTTGGATGAGGTATCAGAGCATACCTATCTTTGGGAATTCATTTGGTGATCACCACAGCTTGCATTCATTATCTCAAATACCTCCCAAATCGTAGGCTGATGCACAAGAGGCCTGGAAAAGTGGTCTGACAGCTTTTTCTGAAACTTTTCACTTTTGGGGAGAATATCCCCACGTTCTTGCTGGTGGTTTGCTTTTCTGCCTCATGTTGAGCTGCACCTTCAATGCCCAAAGTTAATGGGAAGTGGAGTCACTCTGTTGCTTCTTGACTGCTCTGTGCTGTCTCTTTCTTCTCATCAAGATTTGCTCATTTGTGCCCAGGGCTTCTGGTGCCCGACTCACCTTGTTCCTAGCCTTCAGCCTAGGAATGGCATGGCTACAGCATGAGCTCCCAGTACAGAAGAGCAGGTCATGGTCTCCCTGAGGATGGTCATAACCTGAGCCCTACCAACCCGAAATATTCTACAAATTTTTAGAAGCTTTTAGGTTATATATTCTGGATTTCTTTTTTCCTAGTACCAGCCCAGTGAATTAAGTAGCAGCCTTTCTATTTTAGAGATGTCTTAATGGACAAGATGTATCCTCATCTTCCAAGACAGCACAATAGGAACAGCAGCAAGGGTTAGTTTAAAGCAATTTGCATATACTTAGTAAAACAGAATGACCTTCATCATTCCTCAACTCTGAAACAGAAAAATGTTTTCTTGTGGAAACAAAAACACAAGCTTGCCACTGTGCTGAAGCAGAGATTTAGCATCATGTTCTGACCTTTGTGGAAACAGTTGATATGGAAATTTTTTTGTCATATTTATTTAAACTTTTTTCTTGCATTTATTTAAACTAGGCAGTATATTTATTTGAAAAAATCAGCAGTATGCCAGTCCTTGGTTCTTGGCACGTTAGCAAAACTAATCATGCTATAAACATAAAACTCCTAAATCTGTGCTCAAATGCCTTACTCCTAATGCTCTTAGGAAAGTTGTTGTGTTCTTATTCTGTAAAGCACCAGGTGTGACTGTGGTGATTTTAGGAGATAATGAAAATAATAAGAAGAGGAAGGTTTAGAGTCTTTAGTGTCATGAGTCTTTAGTATAATGGCTATAGCTGATTTTTTGAAATAGTATTTCTCTGTTTCTTGATGTGCCACAATCATCCCATGATTTTTTTCAGAAACACCATGTGTTGTTTTCACACCATCCTCCATGCCTGGCTATCTTCCCAGGTTTGCCCAGGGGTGCTTTTTGCTTCCATGCCTCAATCACAGGCTGGAAACAGCATTTCAGGGCAACATTTTCCCGCACTTGAGTGGAGGCAGAGGCAGGCTGACCGTTGGCATGATGAAGTGCACATGATCCTCGACTCTGGGAAGCTAGTTAGTGAAAAAAAGTCAATGAAGTACCTTGGCTACACCTTCAGGACTGGATCCAGAGGTGATTAAAACCAGCAGAAGTCTTTCTGTTGACTGCAAAGAACCTTGGATGAGGCTGCTGTTCCACAGAGAGCCACCTGTCCATCCCCAGTACTTGGAAGTATTGTCTACAGTGAGTAAAGGGTAGGAAAGAAATCAAGAAAAAAGAATGAGCAATATGAAGGCAGTGGTTTTGTCTGTGCTATTCAAGCATTTTAAAGAAGGCAAGGTCAAAGCTTACCTCGCTGTGGCACAGCTATTGACAGATAGTGTAAGCAGGCAACAGTGTTGGCAGTGATGGAGCCTTGAGTGATGGAGTCCTGCTGATGGAAGGCCAAGTTTCTCCAGGGTCCAAAATAAATGATGAGACTGATGGAAGTAGCTAGGTGTATTGCTTCCCTAGGCCACATGGCATTGAGACGAAGTCCACTATTCAATTGTTTTCTGCATGTGGCTCACATATGCTTAAAATCTATGTGCCAAATAAAAGTTGGAAATACCTGAGATGAATTAGAAGGCAGTTATGAAGCACAGTCTTTGCAAAGGCTTTTTCAGTCTCTGATACTTGGTTACATTAGATTATTCAACCTCTCTTTTCCGTCAGTGCAAATGAGATCATAACTCACATGCGCATGAAAGCAAATGAGGGGTTTAGATCTCAAAATGCACAGCTGCCTAACTTTGATTCATATTAAAGGCAGACATAGAAATGATTAATTCCAGCATCTTGGGAATTACATTTAAGCATTAACAAAATTAGGCAAATTATGCCTCAGCCTCTGAGTGCAGCAAGGTAACATGTGCAGTCTTGTGTTTGATCATGGGATGGGGAGAGAAATGTCAGAATCGAGCTCCACGCCAAAGTTAAGCAATTTGTGGAAGGGGGAGAATAATTTTGGAAATTACTAGCACTGTATTATTTGTGAGAGCAAATATTTATCTACCAACTTCAGGTCCCTAGAAATGTGCTTGTATTGTTGCCAGTGTGATTATTCTTCCTTTAGAATAAGTAGTGACTCTAATGTGTTTTTTAGATCAAAGATGCACTAGGCTGTACCAACTCAGGATGTGGGGCAAGAGAGAGTCTTGATAAACTCTTGGAATCAACTCTTTAGCTTTGGTTGTCACAATAACATGGCATGAACCTACATGGAGAGCACTTGAATTTTTTGCTGAAGTGTCACTGTTAGTGTGTAGTCCAAAGATAGAAAGTATTAGTTTACAACTGGTTTTGGTAGGATTTGACATCTTCTTGCTGCTGATGTCCTTTGCCTGGGGAAGGATGTAGAGAGAAGGAAAAATTGAACCTCTGAAGAAATTTAAAGGCTTATAGAAATAGGATAAAATTATTTCAACCTGTTTTCTGTTGATACTAAAGGAAAAAAAATAAGTCTGTGAATCTGGGTTAGTCATGAAAGTTGTGTTTTAGAACAAGGGACAGCATTTCCTCTGTTTCTCAGTGCAAGGCTGAATGTTGCTTATTGGGGTATTTTGCCTCTTTTCAACTTGGTGCTGGGCTTTGGAGAACTCAGCAGCAGCCATCCCTGCGGCAGGCTCCTCTGGCTTCCCCACCTCTCACAGAGCAGCATCATCATGAGTAATGGTCTTGCAGCAAGAAAACAGCCTTTTTCAGAACATCACTCATGCAAGCTTTTAAACAACAACATCTGATCTTTATGAGTTACATCCATTTCTCTCCACGTTGCTCTGAACTTTTCCATTTAGAGCAAGTTACTGCTCTCTCGCTAGTTCTTTGTGTACCTCTTAACGCAACAGGGGCTGAATGAGTTGGAAGTAGTGCTGTAATTTAAAATAATCATAGCTGTCAATGCATATGCCAATTTCTATTCTAATGGATCTTCCAGAGCTGCTACATATATATAAATTGTAGGGGTTTAGGTTTCAAATATATTCATTGACTGGGAAGAGCTTGGGCTCTTATTTCTTAGGAAATATACTGATGGAGTGGCTCCAAAATGAAGGAAGAGGCCTCATCTCTGCATATTTGCTGCATTCTGAAAAGAAAGAACATTTCATATGTAGAGATCGTGGAACCAGTGTGTTTGTGCTCAAGGATTAAACCAGGATTCTTGTGACATAGCATGTAATGACTTGCATAACATGTAATGACGAAATTAAAGCTGAGTCTCTAGGTGCATCATGCTGAGTAAGAGGCTTGTTCTACACGAAACTGTCATATTAAATTCTTGTCGTGATTCCAGACCCCTTTGATTCCTAAATCTTTTGGAGGAGACTAATTTGAAATCAAAGTGAAGTTGCTTGGGGTTTGCATGCCAGAAGTGGTCACATTTGAAAAAGTTCAGTGAACCTGCAGAGGGAGGTTGAAATTAGTTGCTTCACTACAAAGCTTACAGCTAACATACCTGCTGATTTGCTTTTTGCTTTGATTCTTCAGGCTCTGCCTTCTTGCCACCTTCTGAGTTGTTTTCAAAATGCATAAATCTTAAGGATGAGCATGTCCTGGTTTCAGTAAATAAAAAAATCAGTCTACACTGGTAAAACAAACATGAGCTTTAACACTGAGGACATGGAACTTTTTCATTTTTCTCTTCTGCCTTGTCTTTTGTGTACTTATTTCCCTCTGTGAAGGTGTACATCACACTTTACTCTCCCTATTTACCAACATTTGACCTCCCTTTGTACCAAGGTAAATGGAAATGGTTCCTTTCAAGTAGATACTGAGGGCTCCTGCCTTGATCCCTGTAAGATGATTCTGTTTCTTTGAAACCTCTGGAGCAATGCCAGGAATCCAGCCTGTTATCCCTGCTGAATGTCAGCTACTTTCTCTAATTTGTTGTTGGCATTTTGGGGTGCTTTGACCAAGAGTATCATGCAATATTAAGTGCAAGTGGAAGCATTTCCAGGGGTTAAATCCTGCCCTTCGCATCCCCTTCAAGCTTTGTGTAGGCTGCCAGGGACCTGGGGATGTGCTTTTTGGTCCAGTTTAAAAAAAAATGCCTTGGATAGCCATGGCCTGTGTATAACCATGTAGATGGCCCTTCATGAAAGCTGATCTGTTGTTACTTTACATTTACAGTGTTCTGTCTCCTGTGGAAGGGGCCAAAAGCACCGCAGTGTGTACTGTTTGTCAAAGGAAGGGAGGCAGGTAGAAGAAGAGTATTGCAAGCACCTTGCTAAGCCCAACGTGCAAAAGAAATGCAGAGGGGGCAGATGTCCGAAGTGGAAAGCAGGAGACTGGGGACAGGTGAGACACATTGTATACTCTTTTGCACCCTTTGATATTCTTCCTCCATCAAAGTGGGTAGAAGCTGTTTTTCCCATCGTTTCTGTCCTCTTGAATTTTTCAAGGGTGAAAGCTTTGGGTCAGATCCTCAGGTGGTGTAAGACAATGTAGCTTCATGGACAGCAGTGGAGCAGCACTGTTTTAAGACAGCTGAAAACATGTCTATCTGAAAGCAAATTGCTTGTTGTATATTTTAAGTTTCCGCTAGAAAAAGCATTAGCATAGAATATTGAAGAGAGTCTACTGTTAATTCATGTTTTTAATATGGTTCTTATTTAGCTATGGCACATCCCAAGCAAAATCTTCCACAGTTTTGAGAAATCTGAAATTAATTTTATTATCAGCTTCCTAGGAAAGCCTAAAGAACAATCAGAGCTGCTCATTAAAAATGCTTTTTGCTGCCTTTTGTTTCTTAACAAGCTCATCACTTGATTTTGCTTCATTAAAAAGTCAGACACTGATGCACAGAGCAGAGGCTGCTGGAAATGAGAAAGTGCTTGGAGTTTTTAAGCGTCTTGTTTGCTGCAAGCATAGTCTGAATCCTTGTTTTCCTGAAAATAATGTCTTTGTCATCACCTTGAATCCACTGCATCACATTTTTATCTCTGAACCTTGCTTTTTGCTCTACCTCATTAGTGCGCTAATCAGCAGAATTATTGAGAATCCCAGACTAAATGAACTATTAACTTGTAAAACATCATGTTCTCTTGCAGTCTGTCTTCCAAATTAAGGTACAAAACACCAGCAAGATCACTGAAAGATAAACCGTTAAGGTCTCTACAGGCATGCAAACATTAGGACTAGGACAACCTAATTGTTTAATGTTGAGTATTAAAAAAGACAACAAACCCATTGATGTTTTGTCATTGTTTTCAGACCTTTTTTCTTTAATGCTTACCTTTGAATTCAGAGGTTAGGAGCATTTGCCTTTATACATGTGCATTCATCATGGAGGTTTGGTTATTGAGGTCCTTTAACCAAGGTATGTCTGAAGGCACCCAGCTAGCCCTGTGAAATGCTCAGTACTGCTTCCATACTGGAAATTAAGTCACTATCATTACCTTTATTACCTGCAGGACTGAACCGTCAATTTGATAGAGGAAGCTAGACTGAAAAGACATGCAAGGCCATTTACATAGTCTTGTCATATCCGATTTGCACCTTATTTAAAGTGACTGCTCCTGAAAGCAATTTTTTTACAGCTAGTAATTGTAAATATAATAATGTAATGGTCTGTTGATTGTGCTGAAATACACTAATGTTAATTGATAGAAGTGTTTTTAAATTCCCACATTGCACCACATGATGGGAGTTAATTTTATGCAAGTGCAGAAAGAAACCCAAATTAATAGGATGATGAGGTGATTTATGGCCTGAGGTAATCTCTTGTGACTAGGCAATTATGGAATATTTGTATGCTAATGATATGGCTAAGAATAGGCAGCGTATTTCCAGGGGCAGCTCCTCTGCCTAGGTCCCTGATGCTCAGCCAGCCGGCATCTTGCTTGGGGAAAAAATAAAGGAGTAGAAACGCTCATTTTGCAATATCTAACTGGGCTTTTTAAAGCCACATGAAATGCTCTGATATGGCTTCCTTACATCCTGATTCTCACTCATGCTGGCAGCGTTTCTTTGCCTGTGACAGGTGAAGAGTTGGGGCTGGCAGAGGTTTGGAGCACTGGCAGTGGCTGTCCCTGTGAGAGTTGTGCAGGGCTTGCACGGCTTTACAAAAGATTTAATGCCTCACAGCCAAGGTGGATTTAAGTGCTGAGCTTCTCATTAAGACTGTGAAACAGGCAGGGCTTTGACACTGAATACCCAGTAGACCAGGTTTGAAATGGGCACGGAAACTCCATGTCACCTTCCCCATCATCAGCGCCACTGTTGAAAACAGAAGCCGTGATCAGTTTGCAGTTAGATACTATCAGAAAAAGCTTTCTGAAGGTCTAATTGCCTCCACAAGATAATCCCAAAGCTGAGCTGCTGTGAGCTGGCTGCCTTTTGTCCTGGGTAAACCGGCAAATCTGCGTGAGAAACAAGGCAAGGTTTTCCTGTAAAAGTGCATCCTCCTTGTAGTCATGTATGCACAGGACCTGTTGCCCGTGCCTTTAGGGTTTTTTTTTTCTTTTCCTTTGGGAAAAGGAATTATTTAAAACATCAAGATTGAAAAATACAGGAATGGTTAACAATGAATTTCAGTTGGCACCTTGCTAAGCTACTGCTCTGCTTCCAGGGTTTTTTTCTCTCTGGATGTTTTCTACTTAGAGGCTGGGTAATTCTTTTCTAGATTGTTATGAATCCACTTTCCTGCAGCAAACCATTTTTAATATAGCTGTAATAATCAGAATGGAAGAAAAAAGGCTTTTCCTCCAAGTTTTAAATGTGCTTCTGTATGCACTGAAATGTCAGATTTAATGTTTGCATCTCCTAAGTGGTATCAATTATGGCCATTTACCTTTCACGTAGCAAAAATACCAATATTTATTCTGCTGTCTGGTATTTACATGTTTCGGCTACAAGCTGAAATTGGGTCTTGTCTAAAAACAGGTAGAGCACAAGGTAGAGCTTCTCCATAGCCAAGCTGGCACTTGGCATTTTGGTGATTGACTTTGTCAGTGGAGGGAAAGACTCCTAGGAAAATGTATGGACTCCATATATTTTAGAGCATGGTATGCATCCTGGTGTATATGTTTCTCCAAGTTTGTGGCCATTATTTGGTTTAACTGTCCCCTATGGAATGCATAGGACAAACAGCTCCTCGCAGGGAGGCAGCACAGCATATGGGAAGTATTGGCATCACCAGTGGCAGAAATGTTGCTGCTACTTTCAAAAGTTACACCAACAAAACTGACACCCTCTTCCAGATATCTGGAGCCAGGCAAATATTCAGTCAACTGTTTTTTGGTCCTCTTGGCTTTATGGGGCATTTGGATAGTAAAGCACATGGAGCATTACAAAGGAATACTCTGCAGAAGAGGGAATTGCTTCCCCATTACGCACTGCTTAATTCCCTGCATTAAGAAGGCTTGATTTTATAGGTATTGCAACAGAAGGCTGCAAACTTGTTTTCTTAATTACTGAGGTATTAATGAGTTGCTTATAGTAATTGTTAATTCAGCAAATGGCTAATCATAATAGCTGTGTTTTAAATGCCTACCTTTGATTTTTACATGCTTTCTTCTATAAATCTAAATTCTCTTTATTCCAAATCTATATAGTATACTTTAAGATCTAGCCAGGAAGAATCCATACGAGAGAGACATTAAGTACTGCTAAACATTAAAGTGTGCAGACACAACACTAAGAAATATTGCGTGAAAGAAAAAACAAGCTGTTAAAAGCATTGTAGCAGAGATAGCAATTTGGAGATGTCAGAGAAACAGAGAAATTTAGGCTTTTCTTGCTGTGCCTAGAAGCAGGGAGGAATGTGTACCCCCAGTCTAATGAGGGGAATGCAGTTAATTTAAAAATACATTGATTTTCACTGTGGCTTGTGTGCATGTATATATTTAGATACACGCTGAAGAAATCCCAGCTGTGTCATACCTTTACCTACCTACTGCTACAGACTTTCTTCTATATAAGTTTTCTTCTCATTAAAGTCCACTCCGGTGACACTTGTGGCATTTGATATAGTTTGAACTATTACTTTTTTGAGCCAAGTGCCTGGGAAGTAATAGGCAGAGCCTTGCCACTACTAGTGTGCTGTGATGAATTAGCAGTGCTGCTATCTTCAGAGGTTTTTGGAATAAAAATTCTACCTGACCCCACTGAAGCCAACAGCAAAAATTCACACTGGCTTCAGCAGAGCAGGGATTTGAGCCTGTCTGCTTCTCCCCTTGTGCAATGAGAAGGCTCACCTGGAAGCGTGGACGCCGGTGTTAGACCGTTGCTATCGTTGCCGTTGAGCAGAGAGTGAACCCTAGGAACATACTGCAGCGAGGACCACCACTCACCTTTTGTCCCTTCTTCCAGTGCTCGGTGTCCTGTGGCCGGGGCGTCCAGCGCCGTGTTGTGCATTGCCACAGCGGCACCCCCAAGGCAGCCGAAGAGGCAGAGTGTGACCCGGGCAGCCGTCCCCCTCCGCAGCAGGACTGCCACCTCCCTGAGTGTCCCACGCATCGCTGGGCAGCCGGCGAATGGCAGGCGGTAAGAGGGGTCCCCCCCTTCACCCTTCCTTGGGGGTCAAGTCGCTTGTGCTCTCAAGCGTGTGGTGTGGGATGATGCTGGAGATCTTCGAGGCAGGGGATCACTGGCCCAGGGCTGGGGTTTTGGGGTTGTAACCTAGGATTGCTCCCCACCCCCCCCGAAAAAAAAAAAACAAAAACCAACCACCAAACCTACAGAGGGAAGGCTCATGTGTGCTGACTGGAAGGGGGAGCTGAGAAACACCTCTGAGGGTTAATTTATTGCTTCGAGCTGCCCTGTGTTTGGCTGCGACCTATGCAAATACTGAGCAGGTTTTGGGTAGGGCGGATTTGGGTCTGTTCCCAGAGGCTGAGCCCTGCTGAGTTGCTCCAGCCATCAGCCCCGTGCCTGTGGGTTTGAAAGAACTGGGGAGCATTGGTCACTCCCACTCTCCTGCACCATTACCCCGGCTCCTTCTGACAACTCTCTCCTTTCACTGAGCTTCTGGTCCATGCTTTTCGTCACCGATTGGAGATGGTGCTTTTCTGAGTGAGCAGGATCAGTCCCCAGCAAAACCAGCCCCTTTAGACTGGAGTGGGGAATAAAGCTGCTGCTCCAGTGGTTCAGGGAGTGACTCCGACCCACCTACAGTGTGGGCAATGGGTGACCTCAAGGCTGGTGGGTGGCAGGAGGGCAAGAAGACTCTGGAGAGCAGAAAAGGGCACGGGAGAAGCCCTTCCATGGGCTGCCTGCAGGCTGCCATGGGTAGGTTCAAGCACACAGCAGGTTTGGCAGAGTCAGTTCAGACCAGTTACCAAAATTATTGTTTTCATCCTAGTTTTGTTCTGTTTTCCGTCATCCTTGGGTGAGTCCTGCCCTAGTTCTCCATCCCTGTCCCACTGTCTCAGACCCTTTCCCACAGTGCAGGGGATGCCAGCCTTGGAAAAGAGAAAGGAGATGGAGCTGACTCCAGCAGTGCACAGCCCATGGGAGAGGCCACCACTCCTATGGAAGGGATGTCCTTGTCACATAGGGAGAAGGAGACTGCACACCATGGGCATGCAAGGGATGGAGGGGGGCAGAAGACCACCTGCACACCAAGTGCATCAGCCTCCTCACAAACCATTGCTGGCCCCAGTGGCAGGGCAGCAGGGGCTCAATTCTTCACCCTCTGTGCAGCAAAGATCCCACTGGTTTTGGAGATGCATGATCAGAGCCTGATCCTGGTCACCTTGACACCTGCAGTGAGCAACTCCAGAGAGCAGGAGAAATAAGAATCAAACTGGGGTTGGGGGGTGGCTTTAATTGGCAGTCAAGCTGCTTTTATATTGCTCCTGCAAGGCCCACAGGGGTCTTGAAGGGGGATGAAATTGGTCAAGGTCCCTTCACCTGCCAAGAGAGTGTGAAGAGGCCACGGTCTACATGCAAAACAGGGCCTCCTACTCTGGTAACAAAAGATGGGGAAGCACCATTGGCTTCCTGCTCAAAGCCTTGGTATTCACAGATACTTCCAGAGCCTGCCTTTGTTGTGTCACTAAAAATGAAAAAAAAAAAAAAAGAAAGAAAGAAAGAAAAAAGGGCAAGGATAGAAAAAGCAACTTTATTGATGACAGAAGAAGCATCTCACACATGCAGAGGCTGCATGACTTTTCCACTGCAGCAAGAAAAAAATCAAGGTTAAGGCAGCATCTGCTTTCCTCTCATCTTTCCTTCCGCATGAGCTCATTCTCGGCTCAGTAGTGCATGGAGTAGCCAGGTCTGTGACATTATCTAATATCCCCCTGCCAAAGGTACCTCAGCCTGATGGGGATAGCGCAAGCAAGTTTAGCTCTGTTTCCTTGGTCTTGGCAATACTAGGAAGTTGGGTTTATAGTCTTGGGTAATGTGTCCGTGAGTACAAGAGGCTGGAGGGGATCCTGCCCCATTCCCACCTGCCAGGGAGATGTGATGGGATGCAGCAGGAGGCAAAGCTGAGCTGACCACACAGTGGGACCCAACAGAACCACCCCAAAGCCACCACAACCACCACTGGAAAAGAAATGTAGGAACAGCTGAGGGGACTCTAGCAGTTTTCTTGCAATTTTGCAGTGAACTTTTGCTTTTACAGAGCCCATTAAATTTCTTCAGCTAATAAATTTACAGGCAGCAAAGTAGGTCACCAAACAGCATGCAGTTGCAGTCCTTACTCAGCGGTGTAATTAGCCCTGAAATGCCATGGTTCCTACCCCATCCTTTCACCCTTTTTCCCTTTTTTTTTCCAACTTCTCAAACCAGCAGTGAGAGGCCCCTTCCGGCCCCCATTCTGAGAAGGCCTTGGTGGGAGGTGGATGCTGATGTTTTCCTAAGTTTTCCAGGGCTCCCCATTGCACTGGCAAAATTTTTAATGCCTTACAGAAGGGTTTTTTTTTTTCCCTGGGCAGCTTTGCTGGGGCAGGGGGCATGGGCTGGAAGTTTCCTCACCCATAAATAACCATTAACAGAAACCTCCAGGAGATACCCAGTATGAGCTTGGCCTGTGGCTTACTCTAAGCAGCTCTTCTACTGAGCACTTCACAGAATCACGGAGTGGTTGCAGTTGGAAGGGACCACCACAGGTCATCTAGTCCAACCTCCCTCTTCTAGCAGGGTCCCCTAGAGTGTGTTACTTGGGATTGTGTCCAGACAGTTTTTTAATATCTCCAGGAAAGGAGATTCTGCAACCTCTCTGAGCGACCTGTTCCAGCATTCACTTCTTATTTTGTTCTGGTGAAAAAAAGTAACACCACCTTCTGCCCAGCCATAAGTACTGGCTGCATGTTATTTATAGTGAGGAGGCACAGATTGCATTAGCATTCTCTGAGCAGGGAGCAGCAATGAACCCTAATTAACATGAAAGGTGGGATGTAAAATAACATCCCAGAACTGTCTTGCTCTTGTTTTCTTACCTTTAAAGGGAATCTGTCAAGGGGGTGGGGTGGGTTTATTGTTCCTTTTTGTTGTTGTTTAGAGAAAAAGTTGGTCTTGCCAATAAAAGGAATAGGGAACTTACTGGAAACAGTTTATTGCTCTGTTGGTGTATCACCATTAATTAGCTGTTCCCAGTACCTGCACCAGGGAGAAGAAAGTCAATAGAAAGGGCCTTCCTGATGTCAAAGTAAAACTCAGACCAGGGTCATAAAGAAAAAGGGAAAACTGGGAAAGAAAAGGTTGTTTTGTTTGTAGTTGTTTTTTTTTAATATGAACCTCTGTGGAAGGACAATTCATGACTCTGGAAGCTGCAATGCAATTCTTGAATCTTTGACATTTGCCATCTGGGGAAAATTTGTGCCATCCTTGTGGATTGTAGAGTTACCCAAGGCATGTTTTAAGTGCTCATGGCATTGGGGTTTTGTTTCATCTCTGTGTCAGATTTTGGTTTAAAAAAGAAAGAAAAACAATGAATCTTTCACAAAGCAATGCCTTTGGGGTTTTTTAATTATTATTTCTCTTCTAGAACAGTTGCAGAAGTGCTTGAACTGGTCCTTAATTTGAACTGCCAGGAAAATAGTTTAGAATTTGGGAAATGAGGCAAAAGAGACAAATATTGTCAAATGCCTGACCTGTTTTCCAGCTCTTGCTATCAATAGCCATTATACTCTGGCCCTGCTGTTTTATGTGAGATTTAGATCAGTCATGAAAATGAGATTTCATTCAAAATCTATCACCATATTAAAAGGAAAAATAGCCTTTTCATGCTAGCTGAACTGTCCACTTTCTACGTGAATAACGTTTTATAACCTTGAGGTAGCTGATTGGAACGTCTGTAGTGTTTCTCTCTGATTTATTTTATGATGGTCTCACTGTCTTTGAGCCCTATTTAATATCTCAGTGGGATTATTTTATCTGCCAGTTTTCCCTAAAAATAAAAATAATCAAACTTTAATTTACTGATGATGACAAAACGCAGAGAGCAGGCTCAGGTTTACTTGGCCATACATCCATTATTTGCAGAGAAACCCAAAGCAGGGTGGAAGGTGCTTGAGTGTGTCAGTCTTTCATCAGCATCTGAAAATTTTCAGTGAGGATGGGCTTTTGATATTGTAGCTCTTCATAGCCAATGTCAGAAAATGTGTTGGTGACATACAGATTGTTCAACCTCTTAAAATTAAGCATGAGTCAATGTACTTTGCAAATTTAGGCTTAAATATATATTAAGGGGAGGAGATGAAGTCAGCCTGGTTTTTCACCGTGTCTTGCAAGATGCCTCCTTTGGCCATGAGCAGCAGAGATCTGGGATGATTTACTCTGACCTGGTGACCATACGCTGGGCTGGTGTACAGCAAAGCAAAGCTGAAGGGAGCTTTGAGCATCCTGTGGCCATGCTCCCACTGTGCTGGAGAGTCCCTGGTTAGGAGAGAGCAGGAAAGTCTGGTTCATGCTGTCCCTGAAAGGTGCTTCTCAGGGAAGCTACTAGTGGAGCACTAATGATACCTTTTTCACATGCAGTAACTCCCTTTCAGATTGCTTTTATATAATAGGAAGACATCAGAGATGGGCAAACAGCACAGTTTCTTTTGCTCTCTGGGGAAATTACACTCCAGCAAATTCCTCTGGCCCCTGTGCTGTGTTTCAGCACAGACCTAGAAGGAGCTTCCACTCCAAGGACTTAAAGCAAGAGAGTAAATAAGGTTGAAAGCTCACCAAGCCCTTGGGGTCTTTTGGCAGACTGCAGATTTTGCAATGTTGACTGTTGCCTAAGAGCTCCTAAGTTATTCCTTTGGAATAAATGCGGCTTTGTGGGGCTGCCTCTCCTTCCCCAGCCCCCTCCACTTTGCTCAGTTACTAAATATTTACGACCAACATAGCATTGCACTTGTGGTTCTCCTGGTTTGCTGCTTCTGCCATGGATGGATCTCATTTTTCAGAGTTTTCACATAATTTGCAACCTTGGTTCTGACAGCTTATTACAGAAAGAGAGCCCTGGCAGTGCCTGTATTTTGCAATTAGCTTAACCCACTGAGATCTTGCTAATGGTGGCCCAGCCAGGAGAGCAGGAGCTGCTTTGGGGAGTCTGGAAATGATGTTTGGAGGGTGAGACTCTAAGTAGATTAAACTGGCACAGTCCTCTGAGCCTAGGTGACTTCAAACGGTGTTTCTCTACAGACAGGGATGGTCTGATTGAATGTTTTATCCTTTTCCTTAGGGGAAGACATTTCCTGCACATTATATAAAATGATTATTTTCATGCATTCTTCTCCTTGTTAATCCAGTTAGTTGAAAGTGTTAGAAGTCCATTACAGATGATAACTTTAAGAAACCAGACTTTTATCCAGACAGCTTCACTTACACTGACTTGTTTTATGTGTGTGTTTTCTAAGATGTGCTCTGAGCACAGATCCACTCCCAGGGGTGCAGTCTCACTGCTGGGCTGTTTTTTCTAAGCTGAGCAGAAAAAGAACCAAGTCCTCAAAGTCTGAAGAAACCCCCAGGGAACAGCTGTGCTCAGCTAGCAAGGGTTGCTCTTAATATTGGCCAGGGCCGTGTTTAAAGGAGAATAAACCTGTAATGCCCCTTCCACTGCAGTGCTTGCAGAGATGTCCCCCCAGGCCGTGCCAGCCACACCAGCCACAGCAAAGAGTGCGATGGCATGTGTTTCAGAAGGGCAATGGCTGGGTTCACATTCTCCAAGCGGCGGTATTTACTAGGAGCTGCTATAATGGAGATTGGCCCCTTTTTTTTCCCCTTGTCCCATTTCCTGGCCTACCATATACACCCCTCCATCTCTTGGTCCCATCACAACTGGACCCCACATATACCTCCTGCCAATACCTGCTGCCTTGGTTTCTCCTCTCTCCCTGTGTCTATTATTTGGGTTAGTACCTCCAGAGTATGGGAACAATTTGTCACTCAATGCTCCTGCAGCAACTGGCACAACATGACCCCAAATGACACCAAAGAGAAATGCCAACATGGGGCGCAGAGCCATCCACTCACTTGGGCTGCTGGGAGGAGGGCTCAATCGCTTCACAGGTGCAGATTAATCTGCTGAGGTCCCTCTTGTGTTGCATGAACTCTTGTTTCTTGCCAACAGTGCACGAAGACGTGCGGGGAGGCGTCTCGGTACCGCAAGGTGGTCTGCATGGACGAGAACAAGCAGGTGCACAACAGTGGCTACTGCGATGCCAGCAAACGCCCTCCCGAAATCGAGAGCTGTGAGCTGCCTCCCTGCGAGTACATCTGGATCACAGGGGAGTGGTCAGAGGTGAGTCTCCATCCCCGGCCCCTGCATAGGAACCACGTCGCTCAGCATCAGGCCTCGCACTCCTTCTCTTGCCGCTGGCCTCGCTGAGATATTGCAACCCAAATCAGCAGTGGCAAGGCAGTGCTCCGTGGTTAAATTATTATTTTTTTGGTTTGTTTCTATCTGCAATTTGTCTCCTGGAAAGAAAGGAGCAGGGCTGTGGGAGAAGACCAGGATATTAAAGAGTAAACACCAGCGTGTTCAGAGCCCTAGCTAATATCTAGAGGCAATTTGCTTCCAAAGCACATCGTGTTCAGCAGGCTCCCTCTTTGCTTTTGTGCTAGTTTATTTCATTTATTTATTTATTTGGCTGGCTCCTCTCAGAGAGCTCCGGGGCTCCATGAGCTCTGCAAGGGTCTAAGTGAGTACCCTGGGAGAAAGACAAGCCTGGGTGGGACCATGGGGGCACATCCTTCCTCAGTGCCATCTTCGGCAGGAGTGAGGACTTGGCATGACTGAAAGCAGCAGGTTCACCCCTCATGGCTGGGAGAGAACTTGGCAAGGAGAACAGATGAATTTTATTTGCAGCAGGCACTGCATGCAGGAGGACCTGAGCTAATCTCAGCCTGTTTCCTTCTGCAGTGAGTGAAGGATTACTTTCCACTTGGAGGAACAACAGAGGGAAATGACAAGGCAGTTGCTGACACAGCACTGATTAAAAAGAAAGAACAAGAAAAGGGGAAAAGGCAAACATGCCAGGGCTGAGGAGGAGGAGAGGCAAGCTACTCAAGATAGTGCAGGAGGGAGAAAGGCAGAGAGATGAGAATTTCTCTGAGCAGTGTCATCTCCTGGGTCGTTTCCTAAGAGAAATACTAGGATACCTGTGAGGCTGGAGCCCTGGCTGCCTCTCGCCCAGGTACCCAACTACTCCTACTACCGGTGAACCCCTGGGAGCACTCAGACCCATGAAAATGAGGAGGTGGGTGAAGGCTCACAGAGCTAGAGCTCAGGTCTCCCCAGATCCACTTAGCATTTTGGTGAGGAGTGTAGAAGCACAGTTTGTCCTATAATTATAAGGAAAAACTTCCCTTTCTTCCAGTTGCTGCCAAGTACCTGCAATTCAGGGTTAATCTTGACCATTTTCTTCCTTTGTGCATCCCATGGCAAAAAGAAGAAAGGGGGGAAAAAAAAGAATAAAAAAATAACAATAATAATTTCTGCGTTCCCAAGGACCTTCTGCTCCTTTCTTTGCCCTTGGAAAGAGAGAATGTGCTCAGTAGCCAACCTGGAGTAGAGGGACCTGGAGCAGCTGTAGGGTCAGCACAGGGAGAAACTGGGCAATAAAGGACAATGTTGAGTCCCAACCCACTTGTAGCCACTCACTCTTGGCTGGCTTAAATAGTTACTAATGATCCCTCAGAGCAGCTTGCTGTGTTAAAAGCTGGCAAGCCTGCCTTTCCTCCCTGTTATGGGCAGCCTTCCTGAAGCATGAGGTGCTAACAGGTGCTTCCTCTGCCCGCAGTGCTCTGTCACCTGTGGGAAGGGATACAGGCAGCGCCTGGTGTCCTGCAGTGAGATTTACACCGGGAAGGACCATTATGAGTACGGGTACCAGAATATTGTCAACTGTCCTGGCACACAGCCACCCAACATCCAGCCTTGCTACCTCGGGGAGTGCCCTGTCTCAGCGTCCTGGCGCGTTGGCAACTGGGGAAGCGTAAGTTTGGCAAAGTTCTTTTTTTAACTAAAAAGACTAGAACAAACTTATTTTTCTTTACACTGGAGACAGTGTGAAGGTTTGATAGGGGAATGCTTAATTAAGAGCTGCATAAATTAATGCAATAAATACCCTTGAGCAGCGGCAGCCCTCTTGTGTGTATGGCTCTGTGCTCCAAGACTGAACCCTGTCATATGGAGGAGTCTCAGCAGCTACAAGTAGAGTCATTATCTCCATGAAAACATAACCCAAATTTATGACAGTGTTGATGGTCAGGCTGAATGCTTAATCAGAAGGTGGGGACATTGCTGGAAAACAAGGATTTGAAAGCCTTGTGCTAGAAGGATCAATGGATAGCTGGCAACTGGATCCCACTTGACCATGTGTATGAGCAACACTTGGGAATCACCCACAGACCAAAATGCTGGTAATCTGATCCTTAAAAGGATTTTTCTTTTTGTTTTTCTTCTCCTTCCTCTCCTCCTTACAAATGATGGGACAGGGCAGAGGAAAGAACTTATCCTTCCTGCTAAAGTCATTTGTGTGAAGCCTCTTCTGGGGCCTGAATTACTAGATCAAATTTTAGTTAAGGTGATAACATTTCACTTCTTTGGGTCTCTGACATTCCTTGAAATGTAGTGTTTCTCCCATAAATTTGATTTATTAACCCAGCTCAGGCATTCATAGAAGTTTGTCAAACTTTTACAAGGCAATGAGGGTCAAGTCAAGCAAAATGTAGTGGACTTTGCCACAGTAAAGGTCAGAAGCCTAAGTTCCTCCTGCCCCATAGGAAGCTTCAGATCATCCCTGCAAGCCAGGGCAAAGGAATTACAGCAAAAAGCTCAGCCTCAGTTAATTGGTATTTTCCCCTAGAACTCCAGTGCAAAATGTCCAACTCGTTAATATAACTTCATTGTGAAGAGTATCCATTTCAGAGAGCAAGACTTTTCCCTCACTCTGGGCTGCTGAATGTCCCAGTGACTACCAAGTGCCACGACCCTTCTCATCTCTGATTTTCAGAGATTTAATGTAAAATACCATCACCTTTGATGGACAAAGAGAGTCCTGCTCAGCTACTCAGTTAAGTTTTATGGATTTGGACCCAATGAAGAGTAAAGGCCAAGTTGTGAATACCATGAGGCATTGAAGACCATTTCCTTCATGTTGCATGCCTTTAGATTAATAATTTTTAAATAGATGAGCAGCATCATTTTCTTGGCACCTGGCAGTCTTTAAGTGCTAAGCGAAGTTCAGTCATCTTCTTGAAATAATTAGCGACAATGATAATAAGGAAGGGATTAATAATAAAAGGGATTACTTGTCTGATTAAAATTAAGCCTGTCTTTGAACACTTTGCAGGACTGGGACTTTTGCTGCTGTCTCTTGGGGAGAGAAATTGGTTTCTTCTGGGGCCTAGATGTCCCTGAGATAAAATACAAATCTCTGTCCTCTGCCTTGCAGTGCTCTGTCACCTGTGGAGTTGGAGTCATGCACCGCTCGGTGCAGTGTTTGACGAACGATGACCAGGTCAGCAGCTTGTGCCATGCAGACCTGAAACCCGAAGAAAGGAGAACATGCCGCAACGTCCATGACTGTAAGTCTGTGGATTTGCACTTTCCTTTGCCTTTCTCATGCCTTTAACATCTTTTCCCATCAAACTCCTAGAGAAGTGCAGTATTTCCAGTCATTGGGAGCCATCAACTAAGCACTAAGGCACTTCAGGGGAGCCTCTTAAAAATAAACAAGGTGTTTGGATGCTTTGGATGCCTCACAGTGTTACAAAAGAAATTTTGATGTACAGTTGCTCAGTGACTACAAGTATTTCTGTTTTGTTCCAGGTGAATTACCAAGGAGTTGCAAAGACGTTAAAAATCTCAAAGGTGTCACTGAAGATGGCGAATATTTCCTTCAAGTCAAAGGAAAGACATTAAAGGTGCATTTCAGCAACAGATTGATAGTTGATGCATTTCCCAGCAGTGCGAGAGGATCTTGCATGTGCCCTTCACTTCCACTCTTGTTTTTTCTGCCTTCAATTTTCTCAGCAATCCCCTTACACATGATGCCTGGCAAAATTCTGGCTTCTCTCTCTCTCAGGTGTATTGCTCTGGGATGCAGACTGACAGCCCAAAAGAGTACATGACCCTTGTAAATGGGGATGCAGAGAATTTTTCAGAAGTGTATGGCTACAGGTAAGAAATCCTTGGATCCTGAGCTTCTCCCTGTGTTTGTTTGCCCCGGCAATATTTTCCGGTCATGAGTAGAAAGGGTTTTCTTTTGATTTAGATTGCATAACCCGACTGAATGTCCATATAACGGGAGCAGACGAGAAGACTGCCAGTGTAGGAAAGATTACACAGCAGCTGGGTTTTCCACCTTCAGCAAAGTAAGGCTGGACCTGAACACTATGCAAATAATAAGTGAGTAAAAACAGGGCCTTGCCATTAAGAAAAATAAATAAATGTTTATTTTACACAAATATAGCTGTAACTACAAACAAGTAATAGCACTCTAGCGAGCAATATTCCTGAGCTCTCCTGTTAAAAGCTGCTTTTAAACTTGGTCACCTGTTTGCTGCTTTACACTTAAGAGACTGCAACTCAAGTACATCAGAGACGCTCATACTATTTATTTGTAATACAGGAAACTAGTCACAGGTGCATCTGCTGTACAAGATGAATAGTTGCATGCTCCCAGCAAGTCAGTGGTCTTTTTTGGAAGGATTTTATTTCTTTTGCTCTCCCAGTTTCAGAGTGGACAGGGCGGAAAGCTTAACCAGGGAGGAGCTTGCACCCCATTTTTCACATGGGCATGTTAGGAGATTCTAGTGCAGGGGACTCACTTGGGATAGGGATGCTGTTCCCTGCAGGCCAGTGTGGTGGGAAGGCAGAGGAGGCTGTCAGCAAATTCAGATGATGGGAAAATAACTTGTCTTGAGAGTGATGCATATGGGACCATGGGTTTGCAGTGGAAGATGAGGGGGCTGTAGCTATGCGATATAAGTGGTACCCTGTCACTCCTACCAGTATGTGTGGGAGCTGGGAGCCATCCTGCTGCCATACAGCCCGCAGCATCCTTTAGGGTTATGGTTTCAGTCCCCTTGATTTTGGGAATGCTATCAGTTTCCAGCAAATGTTTTAAAAATACAACATATTGTTGGGGGTTCATTCAGTAAATAGCAGAGATTTTTTAGCAAATCAAAACCCTTCCATGTAAAATGACTCTTTATCTGATAGGGGGTTTTATCACTTAATTTTCAAGCCATGAGACCTCCCAGTCTATCAATCTGTAAAAAGCTACTAATAGTCTGTGAAAGCTCCTAGGTAAAGATCTCAAAGGAACCACCCTTGTGGAATTTGATACCAGCTTCCTTTGAATTTCAAAAGGAGCTGGACTCCTACCTCTTTCAGGCAGGAGCTATCTCACATCCCCATCTAAATGAGTCTCAGTTACTTCAGATCCCTCCAGAGCAAAATACTCCAATTCCCTTTGAAATCCTGACCCCTGGGCTGGGGCAGCCAGGAGAGCACAGAGATGGTTGTTTGCCTTTGTTTATAAAGGAGTCTCAGAGGGTCCCGTGGCCTTCTTGAAAGTGGGGAATTTTTTGATAGAGAAATAAAACCCAAGTCACAGATTCGAGTTTTGTTGTAATTTATACCTAGGTCCTAAATTACCAATGTACTTAAACCGAGGTGTGAACACAGAGTGTGTGAGTGGTGTCCTGTTTAACTCAGTGCTCACATGCCAGGGAGTCACATGGAGAATGAATTGGGGATTAATATTAAAAATCCAGCAGATGAGGTCTTGACTCTCAAGATTAATGTATGAGACCAGCTTTAATGAGTTTAAACATTAGCGAGGAGCATGTTTACATTTATTTTGTCTCTCTCCCTGCATCTTTCTTTCCATGTTATTCACCAACTACTCTCCACAGCGACTGATTTACAGTTTGCGCGGACGCATGATGGACGACCTGTTCCTTATGCCACTGCTGGGGACTGCTACAGTGCAGCCAAATGCCCACAGGTATTTGACAACAGCATTTCGTAGGAGTTGGTGCCATTTGTTACCTTCAGGCCCTCTATTAATTACTGCTGATCACACCAGCCCAACTTCAGCGAGGGTCACAGTCTCATCTTGGTGATTGGAAGCATTTCCTTTTGTCCATGCAGAAAGTCCTTTCCATTTTCCATATGGGAAAATGTCAGGTTATTATCAGGCCAGCGTCAGGACTGGTTAAGGGACCTTCCCCAGGGCCTCAGGTAACAGCAAAGGAGAAAAGGAAGAAGGGAGAAGGTCTGGGGTTTGGTGGCAGAGCTTGGTGGAGATTCTGGGTGAAGAGAGCATTCTCATATCTTCTGAAACCGCTGTTGTATGTGTGCAAGAAGATGGGTGAAATAACCCCTCTGGGTGGAGAAGGCAGCAGACAAACAGTGAGACTGCTGCCATGCCAGCTCAGAGAGGAGATGCCCAAGAAGGAGAGAGCATTTGTGGGGCTGGAATGTGTTGGGTTTCTGCCACTAGGTGGACAGAGTTATCTGGGTTCAGAGACCATGGTGGTACCTGCCAGCTCTGCCTCACCATCCCCACACCCCACTGCTTATTTTCACAACAGCCTGGTGGGGCCATCATTCACGCCACTTTGGGGCCAACAGAATGGAGGTGATTCCTGCATATCAGGGCAAATCCAGCCTGTCCAGGACCACAAGGTGCCTGGCCATGAAACTGTGGAGCTGGGCACAGGATAAGTTGTCTCCTCATTAGCTCTGGGAGGTGATATAGGACATCTAGCCCACTTGCTAGGAAAAAAAAATATATGCTTTCCTGAAAATCTTTAGGAGTCTAATGATCACTGTGCTACAGGTGGCTTGGTCTGTATCCCCAGCACACCTCACGTTTTTGGAGCTGGGGGGTAAGTGATACGTTTGGATAGTCCAAGGTATTGAGTGGACCATCTTTGCAATGGGAATTAAGCAAGGAGTCACAGCAACAAATGGCAGAGGGCAAACCTCTCCACCTCTTTCCCTCCCTACTTTTGGAGCAGACTCTTTTCTGTACAGCTTAGCAGCTTAGGAATTGACTTCTTACCTCAGGAAGGCTCATGAATGTTAATATCCATCCACCTGACCCAGACAACTTGCTCCTCGAAATAAAATCAGCATTCCTAAGGCAGCAAGTGGAAAGAGGAAAGCTAACAGCCATGTGATGCCACTCAGACTGGGAGGTCAGCCTAGGGATGTGTCCAAAAGATCCTTCCTTGGGTCCAGAAACAGGCAGGACTGGAATCTGCCATGAGGGTAAGGGAAAGACTGGAGGGTTGTGCATTGGATGCAGACATAGAGCTCTATTTTCCACCTATTTTGTGCATTTTGAGGCAGGGTGCAATGAAGTGAACAATGTTTTTAAGAAGTAAATGAGAGAGTTTTGATTTTACTGGAGTCTAGGGGTACAAAATTAAAAAAAAAAAAAAAAGCTCAATGAAAAATAAGGAAAATAAGGACAAGTGTGCCCTCTCCAGTTGAGTAGGGAGCAGTGAGAGTGGCTGCAGCAGGTCCCTGGGGTACCTTTCCCATCAGCTGCTGGAGCACGTTCAGGTTCTGCAGTTTGCCGTGGAAAAGCCAAGAATGCCCTCAGCTGGCAAGCCGTGAAAAAGCAGTGAAAAACTGAGATAAAGCTCCTCCTTCCCTGCAGCCAGCAACGAGAAGGAAATGCCTAGCCTGAGCCATGCTGTGATTTGTACAGTATGTGCTAACCACTGTAAGAGCGATGGAAACAATGGAAAACATTGCTGGCAAGATCCTGTTAGAAAAGTGACACTGTGGGCAAGCCATGGGAGGCCAAAGCATGGTGTTTTGGGATAACCAGGATCATCTGCTTGTTTTTTAGGGTCGCTTCAGCGTAGACCTTTACGGGACAGGCCTGTCCTTAACGGGAACAGCAAAGTGGCTCTCACAAGGGAATTACGCAGTGTCGGAAATTCAGAAATCCCCGGTAAGTTGTAATGTTAATTATGGATATATCCACTCATGAGGAGTTTCCAAAGCCATATTGTTTTCTGTGGCAAGATTGTCCAAGTCAAGAGAAACAGAAAGCTAACATCTGACATTAACGTGCTGCCCATAATTGTTGGGGGGGAGGCCCTAGTGGGTTTAACTTGTTAATTAGTGAGCCTGCTTAACTGTGAAGCTGAAAACACTGAAAGCTGTGAGGCAGACGTGTCCTTAATTAGTTGTCTGAGATGTCCAGCATGGAGTGTGCATCACACAGCAGTCAGGATCAGGCATGTGGGGTCAGGGCTGCAGAGCAGGGCTTGACCTGACAGACAGGGTCTGGGTGCCAGGCGAGTGCTCTGGGCAGGAATTGTTCCCAAAACAATAATAAAGTGCGGAGACTGTGGACCTTTCTGCTGGGCTGGGCTGAATTTATCTTGTGAGAGAGACTCAAGTCTCTTGGGCTGCAGTGAGCTGGGGCTGCCCCACAGCATGCTGCATCCCAGGGCAACAGCCCCTGCAGCTGTCCACGGCTCTGCTAACCTGAGGTCTTCAGGTTAAGCCAGGGAGGCCTTCAGAATCACTCTACGGCCAAATTTGAACTCGTGTGTCTTAATTTGCCTGCCAGTTGACACCTTCATGACTGCGTGCCTTCACACTTGCTTCTGGGCCATGTTCTGAAATTGGAGAAACCCAGGATTGCTTTTTCTGGCTGTTACTTCATGAGAGTCGTACTGATTACCCCTGTGCAAGCTCTCCAAAGGAGGTCACTATAGTCATTTAACAAAAAGCAGTTTGCAGAATATCTTCTCCTGTACTGCTTTCATTCTCCCTGGCACTGGGGAGCCCCTTTAGACCATGAGCCTCATCAATGCTGGTGCTCTTAAAGGGGAATTAAGTTCTACTGGTTTGACCATGCTGCAGCAAAGCATCCTCCAATGCAGGTAGAATAGAACCAGCACAGAGCCAATGATAGTTTTGGCAGGTGCATTGCTGTTCTTCCTCTCTTCAGTAAGGAGAAGCCTGGGCAGCTGACTTTGGGATTGCAGAGAGCAGATACCATCATGGCTAGCAGAATTAAACTTGAAGGCTCAGAAGGTGTAAGAGACAATTCTTACCTCCATCACCCCATGGCATCTGTCAAGCGCTGTTCCAAGGGTGTAATTGCCCACAGGAGCAGAAGAAAGAAGGTCATAGTGAGAAGAGATGATTGCAGTCTGCTGCAATCACAGATCAATAGTGTCAAGGGCAGGATGGAGCTTGTTAAAAAGAAATGCTTTGTGAAAGCTTTTCCTGAACTTAAGTCCAATTTTCTGGTAATTGAGAGTTGAATTCCCCTCAAGGACTGTCTGTCCATTGTAATGGCCAAAAGGAAAAAGACTCTGCAGAGGTGGGATAAGGAAGGCCAGCTGAGGTATTCATCTCCTGTCTGAAGACCAGAGTGGCACCGCACTTGCTGGGCTCCCCTGGAGACCAGGAGCACTCCACATTTTCTTTCGTCTCTTCTGGCTGAGGAGGGAATGACACCTCACCAAGTGGCATAGCCTCACCCCATCTCTTTCCCTGTTGTCTTAGCTCTGAAGCCACTCCAGGCCTTTCCCTTCCAAATGGATGTTTCTTGGTATTGCCTGCAAATATCCTTCGTGTGCCCTTCACATGCTGAGGCACAGCTGAGGAGCCATTATTGTCTAGATGTGGTTTTGCTCTTGGGTGAGCCAAGTTTTCCGCTCATTACAGTTATTCACTGTGGAGCAAATTGGAGAAAGCAGATACCCTTGAGATATCCCTCCAAATGGCCATCTCCTTGGGCATCTTGCAATCTATTAAACCAAAAGTACCCTTTCTTATTTGTGTTCACCATCTGAACCTGGTAGCACTAAAGAGAATTACATTTGCATGTATTTAAATATTACAGTCATTTCATAGATTGATTTAGGCATAATTTGTTTTCCTTTCAAGACATTTTCCATTTAAAAGCCCTGGCTAGAATGACCCAGATCTGGCCCTTGCACCGCATGAAGTTCCTGAACCCTTACATGAGATGTTATTTCTGATTTTGCCTACAGGATGGTACCAAAGTAGTAGGAAAATGTGGCGGTTACTGTGGGAAGTGTACTCCATCATCTGGAACAGGCCTCAATGTTCAGGTGTTATAGCAATGGTGAGTTCCCAGCTGATTCTGCACAAAGGAAAATCTTCCCAAAAAAACATCCTGAAGAAGCAGATCAGGCCACGCTTGCAAAAGCACTTGTGCATCAAGTGCATGGGTGACAGCTACCCACCCCACACAGCATCCAGGAGTGATGGGATCCCATGCTCCCAGTCCCACCTTCCCCCAGTAACCCTTATGGGTACAACACTGTCAACTGGAGATGCATTTCCCATCTTGCCAGCACCCACCTGGGCTCTGCTATTGTGCTGATCTCTCTAGTTACAGGTTTCAGAGGTGAAGATGATGATCTGACTCTAATGTGCACCTCTTCAGTGTTTTCCAGGTTCTCTGAGACTAGCCAGTGGAGCTGAGACAGATGAAGGATAGCGATGCAATACCTCTGCCTTCCACTTTTGTATCTGTTTATGTGTATATAGATTGCATATTCTTAATGTACAGTATAATATTTATGTTTGGAATTATTTATTTTGATTTAATATTTTTGTACGTAAAATCATTATATTAAGGCTGCTTTTACTATTGTTATTTTTTGTTGTTAAATCCTGCAGTCAAACCACTGCATTTTGTGTACTCTACATTATATGTAGCATTATGACAAGTGATACTTTATTGTCACTGTATTCAGTTGTTTACTTTCAATCAGTAATTTTCCTTCAGTTATGGGCTGCTATGGCCCTCAGTGGTGCTACACAATCTGCATAGGGGTATTTTTGGCATTTCAATCTGTCTTTATGTAAGGAAAAGAGACAAGATGTGCTTAAATTTTATTTTTAGGGATTAGGCCAACAGCACTCAAGGAAAACATGACAATGAATACAGTGCTAGTTGCATTAGCAATCTTTATCTTTTAGGTATGTTTTGAATTTCACATGACCTCTGTGGCCAGTGCTGAAAGCGCTGGTTTGGTGCTAACATGGTATTTATTAATGCTCTGTAGTTTTAGTTAATCCAATGCCTTTATCAGTGAAAAAGGGAAGAAAGCAGAGAAATTGTCAGGCGATTCAAGTAAATTAAGATCCACTCCAGGTTTAGGAAAATTCCTGCAGAGGGATCTTCAGCTGGAGCCCCTTTTTCATAGGGCTTTGAAGTGAACTCACTTTTTAAAAACCCATATCTTTGTGTCCTGATTGCATGTGCCACTGTGCTTCCTGACTCCATCTGGAAGCAGGGCATTAACTCATCCCAGACAGGCTGATCGGGCCATATGTTTCCCTGGGCTGTGTGCTGAGAAGTGATGCAGTTTCTTATGGATGTTGTTACAAAATCCTATTGTGAAGCCAAAAGCATCCCTGCCATGTTACCTCCCTATAGGGCTGGTGAGGACCACAGGGTCTGTGGCTGGGGATGGGGACAGCACACCCAGACAAGCTGCCCCTCCCTCTTGGCCTGAGGACTCCATTGCAGGCACCTGCAGCATTTCCCCAGCTTCCTACTCACTGACAGACCATCTGCAAAGGGAGCCTTCAGTGCTGGCTCTGCCTCATTTCAACAAGATCACTCTGTACTTACAGATAACTCTGCCCCCCCCTCAAAAACAAGCTGCTTTACGCCTACTTCTGTGTTGCTTCGGATCTTCCTGGTAAGGCATCTGCGCTCCTTGCCTAGCTGCCATCCCATGTACAACTAGACCTTTAGCAATGGCTTTTTTTATATGGATAGATATATATATATATAAAAATTGAGGAGACATCTCCCACGGGCACTGAACGTGGCTGTGCAATGGCTCCTGCCTGTACATAACCTGACGCTTGTGCCACACTTGGCTGTCACAGAGCTTTGTAGCACATTGAACGGGGGTGATGTGACCAGTTTATTTTTGTAGTCTATGACTATGTCCCTTATCTCTTTCTCCACAATTTCACTTAGTGATAGGAAGATGCTGCCCCTTCACCTTCTTTGTCAGGGCAGCCAGGAGCACAAAGTACACGGAAAGGAAGCTTTTCAGCACAAAATTGCCAGCAGTTTGGAAAACCAGAGAGGCTTCTCTGTTCCTTCAGGTAACTCCTTCAATTTTGGAGGTAAATAGTTAACAAATACAACCTCAGGATCTTGTGTGAGTCTTTTGCTGAGCTCCCCAAAGGATGTGTAATCAGTCTCTTACAAAGCAGTTGGATCAATAGTGATAAGCAATCTGATCCCTGGATTCATAACCCATGCATGTGCTGGGCTGTGTTCAGTCTTCGGAGTGAAGCCTGTCAGCCTGTGACAGTCAGGGATCAACACGTTCATGTCAGCCAAGAGATACCTCGCAGGGAGCGGGACTGTGTTAACAGTCCAGCAGCTAAAGAACTGGTGCTTGGCACTTACTCTGTGTGTGCCTCTGCTGCTCTTAGTAATTTTCAGACTTAGAGGAAAGAATGAGACTCTTACCCATCACTTGTGGTTTTTTGGCTTAATAGTGCATAAGTAGATAGGATCATATCTTAGACTAATTTTTCAGCTACGTTGTATGTCTATGCATAACAACAATAAATTTTACCTTTCTGAGAAAAATGCCAAAAATACCATTTCAAAGGTGAAAGAAAAGGGAAAGGGGAAAAGGGAAAGAGAAAGAGGAAAAAGGGAAAGGGGAATGGAGTAGTGGTGACTTTTTAATGATAATTGCTTATGTGTAACTCCTCTAGGGGCAAAGGGAAAATTGCACTATGAACTTTAGAGAGAAACAGTGGTGCTTAGAAAGTACAGGCTTATTATATTTTCTCTAATGAAATGAATGGCTATTTATAAAAAGAAATATTATTTTGACCTGTACACATTTGTTTCTACCATATAGTTTCATAGCAGCTATTAACAGAACAAGAGAAACCTTAAAAAATATTAAATAGACTACAAGGGAAAGAAAAAGATAGAGCACTGATCCTGTGGTTCATTAATGAGCTTCATTAAATAAGAACAGACTTTGAGGACTAGAGACATTTCTAGTTCAGGAACCAACTCTTGAGTTTTGGATATCAATGCCATTATTTTTCTACAAACTGGGGTGGTTTTTTTGCAAGCACTTTCCTGTACAGTGTTTCTTTTCTTTCTGCTTATGCTCAAAAGGAAATGAAAGGACCCATAAGACATGTCTGTACGGTCTTTCTGCATTTGTCATCGTATTTCTATACCTGTGTGCTATTATAGACGCAAAATACTTTGTACACAAGGGAATAATACATTGAATGGTAAACATTTCTTTCTGTGCTGGTGTTTATTTCCAGGCTTTAGATTCCTTGTTTGATTGTCCCATGCCAAAGGACTGAGGGAGGGTAATAATGTTTATGTGGAGCTCTGTCCCAAGGTCACACTGGAGTCTGGGGACCAGAGACTGTCTTGGAGAATGGCTATGCCCATCCACTTGTGTTTTGCTGGTCAGACAGATTGATGATGGAGTGCTCTGAGGTACAAAACATACATAAGCACATCTCAGAGGTGCCCCTGTGCTACTCGGAGGTGCCTACTGACCAGCTAGTGCTTCCATCATGCACAGGGACATCCCTTGCTATGGTAAGATAAAGGAGCCAAACATCTTTATTTTGCAAATGTTTTTGAAGGATGAGCTGGGATACTGGACCTGGTTCACATCACTAGCAGTGCTATTTAAAGAACTCTGTCCCCAAAATCAGATTCTTTATGATTGAAAAAATAGTATCAAAAATACAAGAAAATTCAGCTAGAAGAAATTTGGGTTAAAAGGAAGCAAACATGGAGACTGGCTCCAGAAGAACAACCAAGTGACAAACTGCAGCCGGAGTCTTCCATCGCCTCTGCCCCAGAAGCTGCAGGTAAGAGTGAAGAAGTTGCACTTTTCTGTCCTCCCTTGTATGTTCCTCATGCTTTGTCTCAGAAAATGCAGCAGATCTCTTAGGGCTGGCAGATCCAGCCTTTTTCAGCTTCTGTATTGTCAATCCAAAAGAAGAGAGGATACCCACCTTTTCTTGTGCTGTCTGAAATTGCATTGTGTCAGATGCAGAAAACAGAACACAGAAATGACCAGTAGCTTAAAGGTGTCTTTATTTTCTGTAATTTATCCTTAGTAAGTGATTAAAAAGACTTTAAATGTGGATTACTGTGGAAGACAACCAGTGGGCTGTTCACAGCCCCTGAATCACATTTAACTTTCCAGCCTTGTATAATGAAAAGTCATTTTAAACATCTTTGATGCTTAAGTCGAGTTATTCTATGAAAATAACAGTGCTGCTCTTCAGCATTGTTGTACAGCCTGAGTAATTTCTCTAGAGACAGAAATGATTGCTTCATCTCTTAAACTTTTATCTTCTGCCTCAATAATAGGCACTTTTTCCCTCTACAGAAAAATAAAATGCATTTTGTTGAAGGCTCTTAGAAATACACATCTCAAGGAGCTAGTCTTAAATCAGGGCATGTGCTAGAAAACCTTCTCCTGCATAGCAATGCTTTGAAAATGAGGAGAGACAGAAAGGACCAAGGAGGGCAATCTAGGCTTGAAAGACAATTTTCCAATGAGGCACTTCCAGACCTGGTCTTGTGGATCTTTCCAACACAACTCCTCCTTGTGAACAGATGGTCAAGCACTGACTTGGAGAAAGTGTTTCTGCCGGGGGAGCAGAGTTGAGGTGAGACAGTTCCTCATCTACCAGGCAAAGGCACAGAAATTAACACAACCCAGGAGCCAGAAGCAACTGAAGCAGCTCAGCCCACGTGGTGAGTTCTCCTATCACTTGAACTCTTCAAATCAAGAGCTCTTCAGATCAGGTCTTGTAAGAAATACATTTGAGTTCATCCAGAAGTCACTAACCTTAGTAGCTGTTGGTCATTTAGTGGGAGGGGGTGAGTCTCTTTATGGCACAAATTCCTGGAGGCAGCACTCCAGCTTACACTGTGCAGGAGGAAGGAGATGATGGCCAAAAGCGGTGCCTGTCAGTCTCAGGCCAGTATGTCCAAGTATTTTTGCCTGTGCTGGAGTAATCCAGACAATCAGAATTGTAGCCCTCCAAAGGCAGATTTAGTTGACAAGTTTCTGACCTCTTTGCAATAGTGAAATCATGAATGCTAAGAAGTTATTTTTGGCCTTCTCAGAAAGTCTGAGTTTGCACTTCAAAGTTGGCTTAATTTTTCCACTATTTTATATTATCAAACATAAGACAAAGTCTTTGAAAAATCGAAATGAGAACAGTGTTTTGACCTAGTATATGCTTTTTATAGTCTATTTCCTGAGGGGGTTTTGGTTCATTTATTCCAGTTAAAAAAAAAAAAAAAAAAAAAAGGCAAAACAAGTCAAAACAAACAAACAAAGAACCACAACAATAAACCTGTGAAATATGCTATGAAGTGACTTCTGCCTCTCTCTAGGTATAAATACTATTCCTGAAGTATTTGGAGATGTGATCTGTTGACTTGATGTACAGGGAGATCTGATGTAGGCACCAGTTTAAGCTGAGGGAAGATAGAAATATATTTCTCCTTTGTGAATTTGATCCAGGTCTTTCAAGGCAGTGGCTGGATATGAAGTGCTGAGGCTGAGGCTATGCACATCAATCTATTTCCACCAGGAAAACTTCAATTCTGCTAGAAACATAAGAGCCCAAATGGTTTCCATGTTCCAACTTATCACAGGCTTGGGTACATGCTTAGCTTTAATGTTCCTGCTCAATCTGAACTACCAGCAGTGATACCAAGCTGCAGCTACTGGAACATTTGTTGGTAGTCTGTGTCTCTATCTCTGCAAAGACAGCATGAGGAGAAGAGCCAGAAGTCTGGAGTAATCCCTGAATATAAACCCCTTTGTTTGCAGGGCAGAGGGTGCAGGGGGAGGCAGGGCTCTGTGCAATTTCTCCCTTAAAATCGTTACTTGGCTCCATTCATATGCTTATAATTTCTTCACCATCTTTAATCTGTGACTGCGTTTCAGATGAGCAATTAAATTAATCAGGTCTTTGCTGCATTGTCCTTTACTAATCCATCTTCACTGCTTTGCTGACCTTACTCTTTGAAGCTATTCACTACTTACTGCCTGCTTTCACCCATCCTCACACAGAAAGGGTGATTTGCTGTGAAATGCTGTAATTGCTCCCACTCACGGGAGCAGGGAAGCAAGGATGGCTCCCTGCAAACTGACTGGCAAGAACAAACGTGTCCAGGTTAGCTGCTGTGACTGGCAAATACAAGCAGGGACTTATTTGCTCTCATGCCTCTGTAATCCCCCTGGCAGGCGTGAGTGGAGATGCCTGCAGCAAAGGATGTAAGCAGGTACCAGATGCTGCCAGAGGCTGGAGCTCTGGACTCGTACATGGCTTGGGCTGTCCATATAAAGTTCTCAACTGTAAGTCTCAGGTTTGATGAGCCCTTTGGAGCTGGGGCCAGATTTGTGGCATTGGGAGCATGTGACTCTGCACTTGCCCCTGTGGCTGGTGCCTTGCTGGAGCTTAGCTAGAGTGAGCAGGTACTCACTGGTGACAGTCTAGCCTTGCCTGAGAAAATGCAGGCATAGATAAACCATACATGCAATAGATGAACTGGCAAATAACTGAACTGTGAAATAATAAACAATGCATGGCACAGGCCAAGCTGCTGGAAGGAGGTGTAGTTTAGCAGCTGCCACGGAGGTTTGCATCCTGGAAGCAGAAGGAATAACAGAATGAGTCTTAGCCTTGCCTTGGGAGAGCAGAAGCCAGAGGCCTTTCTTCCCGTCTGCACTGGGAAGAAAGACTGCTATCTTCCTCTCTCTTTCAGTGTTCTCTTCTCAGAGGATCTCTGAGTTATACCAGGTCTCTTCAAACCCGTATGTATCAGGAGACATCCGTGTGTATGTGGAAAAGGCAGCAGGTGTGCCTTCGGCTGGTGTGGGGCTCGCCTGGAGCAACCCCTGAGAGCTGCGCACCTGCCCTGGGAGAGGCTGCCTTCCTTAGGTGCCCAAGACAATTTGGTTATGTCCTCCTCTTCAACAGCTTTCCTCCACATTGTGCAAGTGGTATGCGAAGCTTTCCAGATAAGACTTACATTCCAATTTAACTAATGGCATTTTCCCATTGGATCATTTCCAAAGCCGTGGGCATTTCAAGAGCCTAAATGCACAGAAGCATTTCACTTGGAGGTATCAGAAGTTTTAGACAGCAGGTAGGTCCAAAGCTGTTTGCCTTGGCCAAAGAACTGGTACCTCCAGCAGGTAAAAGTAGCACAAAGGTGCTGACAATACTGATGATCAAAAGAGAAACCATTTCTGGCATCTTGGGGACCTCAGACATACTTTTCTGAATTTTCTCTCAGAGCAGCTACCTAACTTCTGCCTAATTTGAGCTACCTCTATTTATCTTGGCTATATTTACCTCAGCTGTCTCAGTCATCTATTTATCAGCAGGTTTCAATCCTGTGAAATGGGAAGAAAAGGCTATTTTCTTTTCTCCTAATGAGAAGATGACAGTAAAGCAGCTTTAAAAAGAAGAATAAAAAGACCTTTCAACCTACTGGATGACAAGTGCGTGATTAATGTGAGGGATTGCACAACATCTGTGGTGCTTTTAGTGCCATCACAAGTGAAGGTCAGGATGGCTTCATTCCTGACAGCTCACCTCCTGCCTTGGCTGCTGCCACTTGCCTCTCCGTGAGTTATCTCAAATAGGTTTGTTTTTTCTCAACTTCAGGAATGATCCTGAAAAGTAAAAGCAGCATGGCAGGAGTGTGAATTTACTGCATAAAGCAAATAATTCTGCTGGACTACAAGAGAGCTCAAGGGAGCAAGGGGTGGAGGGTAGAAAATTACTTGTTGCTGTAGCTCAAGGAGATTTTGTGCAAATTGGCAGAAGCCCAATTGATTGCTTTGTTTAGCCTCAAATTGCGAAGCATTAAGGAACCGCATGAGCCAGGGTCATCCACCACCCACCTCTCCTCAAAGAGAGGGGAGGTAGGGCTGTGCTTAGGGAACCTTGAACTCTTTGGGAAAATGCTGCAGCTCTTTTTGGGGAGTAATTAACAGCCTGCAAGGACAAGAAGGGGTCTGGAAGAGGAGCAGGATGGAGTGGAGCAGGGCAGCAGCTGGGATGTGCTTGTTACCAAGCACAGTCCCTGCCCCAGCACCGACCCTTTGCCACGCAGGCACCAGACAGCCCGAGGTCCCTCCAGCACCCCAGTGATGCAGAGCCTGCCCAGTTTGAGGGGGGCTGGGCCCTTTCTTGGAGATGTAAGCTTTATGTATCCATTTGGCTCCATGTTCCATAGCATGTGTTCCTCTCAGAGTGGGACTAGGCTGCAAGTTTTTATTGGTGTGGACTCCCAACTCCCAAATGCTATTTACAAGGAAATTGAAGACTGCCTTCAAAATTAACAATAGAGGGCTATAAATCTTACTCAGTTACCTAGCAACAAACACAATAAAATCCTAAGGTTAAAAGGAGAAGGGTTATTTGGAGATACCTTGGGGAACTCATAATGACCATTTGCATTCCTGGGTGGGAGGACAAAAAAAAATATTCCTGGGATATTTACAAATTACTGTATTGATGAAGGAAAAAAGGTGAAATTACTCAGTGCAGTTGAAATCAAAATACCTCAGAACTGACAAAGCTAATTAAAAAATAGTAGTCAATTGGCTGTGATAAAGAGCATTGTGAAAATGTATGGTGATCTGCAGAAATAATGGAAGGGTTTTGTGAAGTTGCTAAGCCCACTTTGTTACTGTTTCTAACATCTGAAGTGTGTTTATCACAGCCTAACAGTGTGATAAACACTCCAAGTGAATTTGACCAGCGTGTGCCTGATGGAATATGCCCTAGGAAAACCTACGCAGTGCAAAAAAAATTTAAAACTGAAGTAACATAGCATGATTCATCCCGGCCTGGGTTCCTGTTATGCACAGCACAGATTGAAATTCCAGATCCCCACCTCAAACTGGGGTTTATGCACAGCCTTTTCTGCCTGCAGTAATTGCAAATCTTGAAGCTGGAACGAGCGGAAACACTGAATTGTTTCCCTCCTAAAGGACCCTCATAGGGGCATGTTCACCCAGGAAAGAGGAGGCTTGGTGGAAGAGCTGTGCTGTAAAATAGGTGCCTGGTCACTAGCAAGCTCCTTCAGGTACTGTAGCACTCAGATGCATTTTTTTAAGCTCTCTGTTTGTTATTGAAAGGCTTCAGACAATAACTGTCTAATAACAGTCAGACATTTATTACCTTCAGAGTACTAGATGCTGACAGGATTCATGTTGAGCTGTAATTCACCTGCACAAGCTGCTGGCAGGAGGAACCACGAGGGGACTGACTCGGTCCATAACAAAATGAATTTACCTTGGCATCGCAGAGGAGAGAAATGTACAGGTCCAGCAGACAAAACAGAGCTGTTTTCTGCCTTACTCTAGTGTTTTTGTCAGTGGTACTGATGCCCCAGTGCCAATAGAGGTGTCAGAGCTGATGGAGGGATGCTAAGAGTGTTCTGCAGGAGGTGATTTCCTAACATGAGGAATGGTTTGCAGGGTACAAGAAGAGCTGTGGGCATTTTCCCAGAAAGGCTAGTGAACTTTTCTGGCTCTATACACAGAAGTGTTGTGTCTGCCAGTTAACTCCCATCCAGAAGTGCTGGGCCAGAGCTGGAGGCAAAGACTCCATGGTCTTCAGTGGCACAAGTTGTCCCCATATTTCCCATCCCTTGGTTGCAGCTATTGCTGTGGGCCTGCAGCTCCTCATCCTGAGTGGTAAGAAATGCCCACTGGCCTTGGACACAAATGACTTTACTGCTGCTACTGCTCAACCTAGTGTCCCAAAAGGGATGGAGGTTACTGGGAGAGCAGAGCCCTAATGTTATCTCCTTTCCCCCACATGCAATTGTGGGGCACACTGCAAGGTGAGTCAGCAAAGCTGTGAGGTTGGGCACAAACCCTAGGGCTGGGCAAGCAGAACAGGTCTGCAGCAACACAGGTTTCTTCTTTTCTCTTTCTGCTGCCAGGGGCCAAACTTGATTGAAGAAGTGCATTTCTCTGACCAGAAGGCATAGCACAATGTACATTCTGGATTAAGATGTTCTGCAGAGCTTGTGGCCAGACCTGCTGAGCCATGAGGGCTATGCAGCCTTGATACACTTCATCCAGGGCTGATTTCCTGAATCGGTCCTATGGCAGCCCCTGCATCACCTACCCTGTGACATAAAGCTAATGCAGGAGCTGTGTTTTACCTTTCCCTGAGCTCTCAGATATTAATCATATTTATTCCAGTATCATCAGGAACAGCAGGGAACAGGAATAGGAGAGCATCCCAGTCTTTTCCCTCCTCTCTGCCATCCAGAACTTCAAGAGGGAAAGGAGTCCATCTCACAGTGCACAAATGGAGCAAATTGGGTTTGAAACTGGTTTCATTATGAGAAGGGCTGGAAGAACTGTCATCTCTAGGCAGGTTTGGTTGAAAAGAAATGGGAGGGGAAGATGACGTACAGAACAATTTAAGTGACAGCAGAAACAATAATTTGTCAGACAAACTGTCTGACATATATTATTCAAGTGTCTCTGTTTCTGAGCCTATTTGACAGCTGTATCTGACACCCTCCACCTCCAAGATGAGTGTGTCTCCTCTCAAGAGGAAGATCTACGTATTTTTACAAACAAAAATACAAAAACTCTTTTTGAAAGTACCTGTTGTGGTAGCACAGGTAGGGCTGGGGCTGTGTTGCTGTCCCCTGCCCACCCAGACATGCCAGTATGTGTGCATCATCCCCTTTGAACATGGTGAAAACAAGGGAGTGGGAGTTTATTTCCTGAGAGATCTTTACTCTTGGCAGCTTTTCTGGAGGAGGAACAAGAAGAGAAGTGTTCAGGCCAGTGAGATAATGTCTCCCTTCCCTTTCTCAAATACATCACAGAGATGATTTTCTGGCCTGGCTCTTTCCTTATGAAAATGCAGCATCTGAGCATCCCCATAATGTGGGTCGAGTCCTCCTGACTAGCCCTTCATTTGTGCTGGATGTCTTGGTCCAGAGGGAAACTGCTGTCCCAATGAGACATACAGATGCTTAGGAGGCTCTAAGGACCTGACACCACTGGGGTCTTTGGCACCTCAGCATTTTTATGGCTCTGGATTTACAAGATTTCTCCAGATCTTTCTGCAGGCACATCAAGGTAGAAGCAGTGAGCAACCCTCTTATCTGCATCTTCTGCACTCCCATGCTGAACCCTCTTTTTCCCTCTCCTTTGGAACATGCTGGTGCAAGTCTTGATGCTCAGAGCATTCCTTCCCTTTTGCCTGTGAATTGAGGAGCTGCCCACCAGCATCTGCAGTATCTGTTGAAAGAAGGATGGAGGATACAAGATAGGGTGGCAGGCCTCATGGACAGCTTGGGATGGAGGGAGGGGACCAACCTCCCTTGTTTTAAAGAGGGATTTAGGACCTGCCTCTTCATCAGAAGCCTGGAGCTGTGATTCAGCAGAGCCACACCTCCAAGGAATTTACTCTCCAACTTTGACTTACATTTGCTGTTTTAAACTTATAGCAGACATCCTCACCAGCCCTGCTATTGAGGACACACAGCATCTCTTGCAACAGCAAAGCAATTAAAGAGGATTTGCAGGTCACCTTTAAAGCATTTCCCATAGCACGTTGAATCTTGTTATGTCCTGTATCCAATAATGCTTTTGTTTCAGCAGCTTTAATTGGAGTTTTAAATGTTCTGAATCTTATCCAAGACACCCAAAGTACTGGAGATTTTCAGGCCCCTCTCTCACATGATGCTTGTTCCCTGAAATCCAGTTGCCCTTCAGTAGAGATAACAGTAATTCAGCACCCCTGATACTACTGTAGCTGACATTACATACAGCTTCTAGCTAGGGATGGTTTAACAGGAGGTCAAACCCCAGTCTGCAGCCAGTTGCCCACCATGTGATGAAATGCATGTGTATTTGAAGAGATCACCTCCTCCCCTCAGACTTTCTAAAATATTCATGCACCACTGGAAACTGGGAAAGAAACCGAGAAGGAAAATGATTAGGAAATTCAGCAGAAGGGAGAAATGGAGAGAAGCTGGAGGGTTTTGAAAGGGTCAAAATATCAACTGCAAAAACACAGAGCAGGGTGAGATGTCACTGATATGCAGAAAGGCTGTAAAAACAAAATTTTATCCATAATACTTTTTTTTAAAGAAAGTCCAACATTTATGGGAGGAAAGAGTGAAAATATCCCTGCAGCTTTTTTTCCTGACACTCTTCAGTATGCACCCACACAACTCCCAGCTTCATTTCAGTCTTCTAGAGAGGAAGACATAAGTGAAAAATTGACAAAAATGGGAACTGATTAAATGAAAAAAAAAAAAAAACCCTATCAAAGCATTAAGGTTTTAACCAGCTGTGAGGCATCAAGGCAAAGGAACAAAGAAGCAGGGAAGGAGGGGAAGGAGATGACAGGATCTGCAAACAACCACAACCACGGGGTGAAGCTGTGAAATGCTAATGGTGGAGCTACTCCATACTCACTGGGGACAAGTTTCCAAGAAGCCCTGTGCTCCATGGAGAATGTTTGCTGTTCCCTCCTCTCCAAGTTTCATTTTGTTCTACCTTGCACCAGATGTGCTGTTTGATCGCAAACCCCAGGGCTACAGGTTAGTTGTTGGCTGTGGGGACCCCTTTGTAGCCCACTGTATACATGATGAACAGGCTGATGTCTGGGCTGCCCCACGGCTTCCACCCCCATTACTCCCAACCCGCATGGCCCACATCTAGCTCTGGGAGGACCCTGAGCTCCAGAGGAGCAACAAGTGCTTTGCGTACTGGCCTAGCATCTCAGTCTGCAAATGTATTTTGTGGGGCTGTTTCTCCCATTCCCTGCTAGCGTTTGTGGACTAAATCTATCTTCCATGACGAGGGGAACAGAAGCCCAGCAGCAACCCAGGCCATTTGCTCCCTGCCTTTGCTTACACCAGCAAAATCCTCTCGCAACATTCTCAGAGCTGTAACTTCAGCATGCGCCCTGGTCGAATCCCATCTCTGCTCTTATGGAGCTCAGGTCTTCTATTAACGCCCACGCTCTGGAGTTTACGAGTGCACTGCACCGCCGGGCAGAACTGGCCGAGTGCGGCGGGACAACAGCCAGCGCCACGAAAGGCCCGGGGAGCGTCGTTAACTCTGAAGCGGAGTGATGACAGTAAGGCGCTCCGCTCCACCGAGTCGGTAACACCCTCCGAGCGGGGACACATGAGTGGGGGAGGTCGAGCTCTCCCGAGGCGGTGCCTGCCGGGCCGAGGGGCGGGGTGAAGGGGCGGGAGCTTGGCGTGGCAGAGGGGCGGCTCCCAGCCGGGGGGGAGGCGTGCCGGTCAGTGGCTGCTGCTGCCGCGTACGCGAGTTGGTCTCCGCTTGGTTCTGCGGGGTGCGGCGCTGCCATGTTCAGCCGCGGCTCCCGCAAGCGGCTCTCCGGCCGGTCGGTGAGTGCCAGGGAAGGGGGATTCTCCCTTCATCCCCCTGCCATGTCCCGTCCTGTCCCGTCCTGTGGGGTGCGCCCCCCTGCCCCGCTCCAACCTGTGGCTCTGTCTCGCTCCGCCTGCGCACACGCTGCGGTGCAGCTGTCGAACCTTTCGGCCCCCACCCTCCACCCCCAAAGCGCTCCTTTCTCCGGGTGCGTGTCCTCCCATCCCCGCCATGCTCCTTCCATTGAGACTTCTCCCAGCCCTGCCCCCGTACCCCTTTTGCCACAAATACCCTTTTTGCCCCGGACGTCCCCCCTACCCTTGTGCCCTAGGCACCCCTTGTCCTTCCTATTCCTCCTGTCCTCTTTGCACTCCCTGTTCCGCAGCTGGGGAGGGGCGGGGGGGGTGCAGGGGCTGACTTTTGCGGTTTGTTGCAGCTGATGGCGTCGGGGGAGCCGGAGCGGGGCCAGCCCTGCAACACCTGCGGGGACCAGTGTCCTGGCTTCGCCCTGCACAAGTGGAGGTAAGGCTTGGAGAGACCCCATTCCCCCGCCCTGTCCCTCCCTGGTGGATCTCCTTCTTGACTCTCCCTTCTCAGGGTTTTGTGGCTCCCTCTCAACTCCGTGCGCATCCAGAGGTGCGAGTGTGGCATTTTCTGGGGGAACCACTTGTGTTAGTCTTCAAGGCGTTGCTCACCTGGCTGGTGGTTCCGGGGGCACGGGGTGTTCCCCACCCCGCCGAGCACCGCAGGTGTGCCCGTATCTGTGGCTGCTGCGGGGCGCAGCCGGATCCAGACTCCGGGACTGGGGTAACTGGTTTGCTAATTACCACCTCGCAGCCGATCCTCTCCCGCCTCGGTCAGGGGCTCATTCTGCTGCCTCGGGTTATGCCGGGGGCTGAAGCCACCCTCGTCTTGTCGGGACAGCCTGAGGTGGGGTGTGAAGGGAGGATCCGTGCCGAACGGGTTCTGGAAGGTTTGCACCAAACCGCTGTGTGAAACTCCTGCCTCCCCCGTGACCTCATGGTGTGATGTGTCCCCCTAAGCAGACGCTTAGCTATTGAAATGGATGGTGGCTGTGTAGGAATGATCAAGTATTTTGGGCTATTTTCTGTTGTTTCTCTTCACAAAACTGACAGTGCTGGCACCCACAAGGCACAGCGAGCTCTGGCCTCGTGCTGGACCTGCCTCTTCTACCTTTCTCGTATTGTGTTGGCTGGAAATTAGTTCCCGTTCATGGGCAATTTGGGACTCGGTGATATTAAATCTGGGCTGTGAGCTCTGGGAGCTGGTGCACAACCTTAGTAGGCCAGGGAGCCCTTGGTGACCTTTTAACCTTATTTTATAGGGTATACCCTTTTCTCCAGCATCTGCCGTGCTCTGCCCTACTTCTCCGAGCTGCATTTCAGCAGATTAAAGCACGGGTTCAGAGTGTGGAAAGAGTTTGATTTATTCCTCTTGAGTTGTATCTTAAGCTTCAGCCTTGCAAATCATTGTTCCTGGTGGCATTTGCTCCAAAGTGAGGTGGGACAGGGTCCATTGGTAGAGGTCTGCCCTGAGTGATGAGCAGTGACAGGTGGGGCTCACTGCAGTCCTCCGGATTGGTTCTTCTCAGGTGCTGGTGGCATATCTAAGTGCATAGTGTCCCACCTCAGACCTTCAGAAGGTAGAAGTGACCCTTCCTTCTGGGCTGCAGGAGCTGTAGTCTCCTGACACCATCTCGATGATCTGAATCTGCCATATGTGTGTTAATAGATCTATAAGGTCACACCCGAGTTGTCTTCTTTTCAGGGCTTATAAATACTTTCCTGAGCTGTCCCAAGTTTTCTTGTGTTGTAATAGAGCCATTTAATAATGCTTAGCAGTGTCAAGGAGAACTTTCAAATGTAGGATAAGAAGAAAAGCCATAGTCACCAAAATTATTTCTCCTCTACTCCAAGGACCTAAAACGTGCTGTGGTTTGTGTTCCATTATGTCAGAGGGTGGAGCTATCCAGTGGCTTTTGAAGAATTCAGTGAATTTTGATAGCATCGAATCGAAGGTGAAGTGGTCCAACAGAAGAGGTACCCACCTACTTGGGGAGTGTGAGATGAGAGTGCTGTTCAGGTTGTGCCCTTTGCACTGGCACACTGTGCCTCTGGTACCAGAACCTGCAAAACCCCACATGCAGGAGGAGGTGGAGCAGAAGACTCCAGGACCTCTTGTAGCTATCTCCTGGTTGCCCTTTCCTGAGGGTCCCAGGACAGAGGCAAAGATTTTGGCTAAAACCACGTGGATTGTTCCATCAGCCTTTTCTCAGAAAGGAAGGGGTTACCTCCCCAGGCCAGGGGAGGGATGGAGGTACTTTGGGTAGGGGTTGGAGGTCAGCCCCCAGAGGGTCTGCATCCCATTGAATGGGCAGGCAATGCTGCCTTACTGGACCTTAGACCTTACTGGACAAGCCAAGAGCCCTCCTGCGCACCTTAATGTAGGAGTAATTAGGCAATTAAAACAAATAAGGCAACCTATTTGCCAGAACACGATAGAGGAAACACACTCATTTTTTTCTAGCCAGTGGTCTGTTAGTGCCAGAGATATGTAAGCAAGCAAGTTATTAATAGTTGTTTTATAGGTCAAAAACATGCTCAGGAGCCTGTGCCCTCTGCATGGGAGGTGATGTAGCCAGGTCCTTCTGAGGACATCTCAATGTGCAGAATGAAATTGGAGGAAAACAAGGGGCTGCAAGGAGATCTGCACATTAAGGATACAAACCCAGATCAATTGACCACTAGAGATTTGTAAGCCTTTTTGTAAGCGTTTAATAGCAGAGTTTTGCTGATAAGTGTAAATGGGACTTTTTTCCTTCAAAAATGGGAACTGCTGATATGCTTCAGGGAAAAGGAAAATAATTTATAAGCTTGCAGGTATTGAAGCCATTGCTGTTACAGGCATTGTTGTGTATGTAATTTTGCAGGACTGTGTGTTTGCTAGTTACCTGTGATTTTAGGTGTGATATGTGCAGCTACTCCATCAAGCAGGCAAATTGCTTTGTTAGCTGCTGAAGATTTCTGTGCCCATACATTCCCTTAAAAGCCACTTTTCTCAGGTGGGGAGATGACTGAATTTATCATTCCTGGAAGCACATGGATGCTTCCTGAGCTAGGGAAACCACTCGAAAATAAATTGAATTCTGCAGAACTGTTTTCTTTCCAGAGTAAAACCAGTCTCTGTGCTGTAGGTGATGTGCAAAAGACAAAAGGGGATTGCTACGTAATTAAAAAATACCCCTGGTTTTAGAGTTTGGTTTTGAATCTTTTAAATTTTGTCCTGAAATTATAATCTCAAATTTAAGGTAGTGGGTAAATTATCCTGTCAAATTGTTGGCATGTTTAATACTGTTATGGTGGAAGCAAGGAATTGAAAACACCCCATGCAACGGTTAAACTGGAGCCCACTGCTTTCCTCTTAGCCCCTTGAAGCTGTTAGACCTCCTGTGTGCCACAGACCTCTGCTTCTTGTTGTGAGGCAGAAATTCAATTTTCAGTTTTAAATCATCTAGCCCCAAAGAGAAGAAAGTTAAGTGGTTTGTCTGAAAAGACTGAAGATTGAATTCCATCATTCTTGGCTGTGAAGCCTGCAAGGATGCAGGTATCAAACTATAACTCCCAATTTCTCATGGCCTGAACAGCCAAATGATTCCTTCCTCTCATGGCATCGCTTTCTTTCCTGGTAGCTTGTCAGTAAAGTATGTAAGGACTGAAAAGTTGATCTGTGTGGGCTGCCTTCTGGAGGGTGGAAATGGGGTGTACATAACCAAATCCTCATTAATACAGGTTGATACTTGAAAGGTGGCTTTGTATGGAAAAAGTGAAATCAAATTCAATAAAAATCTCCTGACTCCTTAGGAGCCTGGTTGCTGTTTTCTAATCAGATCTGCATTACATTGAACTGTGTGCCATTCAGCTTGTTAACAAGCTTTGGCATTAAATAAAGCTGTCATTGGAGTTTGGTGAATGAATAGCCATTAGGAGTGTCTTTTGCATAATGTCGTGCAGAGAAAAGCCTGCGAGGGAGGTGGTCCGGGAGCAGGGAAGGGAATTTATAATCTAGTCCTGATGCAATTAGTAGGAATATGCAAACCTTGAAGGTGACAAATGGTTGGCAGCTCCAGGAAGGGAGCAAGTGCCTTTTGCTGCTGTTAAGCCTACTGTGAAGAACTAATTTAGGATTTACTCTGGGCAAAGTAAAATTGCAGCCTTAGTACTGTATTTAAAATAGCGGATCTCTTGCATTGGGAGATTGGCATGTGTTTAGCACACAGAGGAATTGGTTGTTTGCCCCTCGAGAAAGCCTTGCAAAACCCCAGACTCTTGCAATTCAGCAGACCTTGCTGTTCTCTGCTCTCTGCCTTCTCTGAAACCGCCAGCTGAAATTGTAGATGCAGGACACCTAAATCTCAAGATGGTATTTGAGCTCTGTTTTGGGGAGGAGGATGTACCACCTGGTTTGCAAAGCCTGCAGAGGCTGATTGCAGAGGGGAGGCATTCAGATGCTGTGGCAGATAAGATAAATTTAAAAATAGTGTGTGAAAACCTTTGGAGATGCCTGTGTTGCCATAGTTATTCTTCTGGTTTGCAGAAGCATTTAAATAACTGTAATAAACATGACATAAAGACAAAGACTGGCTTAGTGGGGCTTTAGTTTTAGAGTGAGATTGTTTTACATCTTTTCTTGGACTCTCTTTTTTTCTTTGTAGTCTTTGTCCCTTGAAATCTCAGTTTGGTGAGGAAGAGATCTGCTTTTCTTCATGAGTGCTGTCACACATCATGGTCTTGGTATCAGTGGTGTGTGTTTATACAGCACATAGTGCCTAGCCCTTACTTTTCCAAGGCTAATTTATGTGACTGTTGACTTAATATTCTGTAACATTCCATATTAACACTTTAAGTATTGGTACAAAGAGTTGTTTCAAGCATTTGTTTCTATAGCTCAGCATCTCGGTATGATCTGCTGTGGCCAGTCCCACAGAAAACTGATGACATCTAGCCTTGTCAGGTTTGGAGCATCTGCAAGGACAAACTTTTCAGCTTCTTAGGAGAGACTGCCTAGAGATCCCAGATGATACAGGATTAGCCCAAAGGCTTGTGGATGATCACTGGATCACAAAATACCTATGGACAAGGCTAAGCTGATGGACAGGGAAAAAGAGATGAATGTTGTGAGGTGATATGTAAGGTGGTTAACCAGAAGCCTAGAGATATTTGAGGTTGCTGGGTGATGGTGAATAGGACGCTTTGCAGCTCCCGTGTCTACGTTGTTGACTGTAGGCAGGGAGTTGCTAGTGGCAGTGGAATATTTGTTTTCTTGGTCTGTTTGTCCAGTGCCCAGTGCTCTGGACATCATCTGCTTGTGTGTGACGAACAGTGAGAAACTCTGCATGTCTGCAGTCTCGGTCTGCATTCACCTGGCACTGGCCCTGCCCACAGCAGGGAAATCCCAGCAGGCTCCCACATGCATCCTGGGGTGCGTTTGGGTCTCTGGTTTGATGCCAAGTGCTTCATCCAGAGAGGAGAAGCAATATTTGCAATGCAGCACGTGAATGAATAACACTGAATTCTGAAGCATTTGTTTCTACTTTCCAAAAAAAAAAAAAAGTACAGATTATTGCTTCCATATGTTTTCAGCATTTTTCATAGGTTATGTATCTTTCTCATACACACTCCCAGCTTTTCCCTTTCGTGAATAACATGCTTTGTGCCTCTCTCTACTTTAGGATTCACATATTCCACACGTTTATTTGAAAGGCTTTGGAGATGTGAGAATAACAATACCTTCTCCTGAATGGGCTTATGCTCCCATTGCTGCCAGGGCAAACTGTGCTGGGACTGGTGGGGTTTAGCAAATTTTTCATTTCGCAATGGGGGACCTGCTGAAGTGGCAAAAGTTGTCCATCCTGGTGCAGTCCATCCCGCTGCTCCAGAGGTGAGGGAACGAGCAGGCTGCTGTCCCCAGGGGCCCTGTGCCTATCACCCAGGGGATGGGCAGGAGTCAGCTGGCTCCTGAGGATGCTGTTGTCCTGGTGGAGGAGAGGCAAAAAAATCAAAGGTGTTTTGTGTGCTGATTTTTAAAGCCTTTTCCAAAAAGGTCCAGTATCTCTACTTTTTACTGTTTTTTTTTCCTGTCATAAGCAGTTTAGAAAGGAGAAATCATTCCCTGCCAGGTTACTCAGTGACAAAGTCAGTGTCCTTCAGCCTCTGTGCCCAGGATGATTTGGAGTGGGTGACTGCTGTGTGCAGTGAAGCTCAGCTCGGGAGGATGCTAGAGTATGCACTTTGCTTGGTGTAAATGACTTCAGCTGTCCTATTTACTCACACCTGCAAGATTGAGCACTTGTGTAAGTGTTTGAAAAATCAAGGTCTACTGTTTCTTTGAGATTTTTAACCCCTGTGGCCGTAAGGAAAGAGGAGGGTAACTAGTGATGGCTCATAGAGCAGCCACCAGTCCCCCAAGCGTATCTGCAAGTGGCAGATAGTCCATCGGGAAGGGGATTTGGATGGGTTTGAAAGTAGGAATCAGCTTTGTCCTGCCCTGGGACAATCCATCGTTTTATAAATGAGCACACAGTTGCATTTAAGGAACCCGCAACCAATTTTTTAGCCTGTCCCTTTCCCATCTTCATGCCCTGCTGCTGAAACAGCACTTAGAACAGCAGAGACTGATAAGGTATCCTGTTTGTGTTGGCTGGGTGACACCATATCCACTTTAGCAGAGCATTACAATGTTGGAGGCAGTGTTGTCCCTGGCAAAAAGCCTGAAATAAATTCTTTAATTTTTTGTATGTGAGGTACAAAAGAGCAGGTGAGGTATGTACTTGTTTCCGGGCAAGCCCAGGGAGCCAATTTGAAGTCCTTTACAAGCCGCTCAGGATTGTATTGCAAGAACTCAAAGGAGTTTGAGATGCTTCTTGATTAAATTTCAGCTGAACACAGAGCCCTAGTCTGCAGCTGGTGTAACTGGAGTTGTTCTGTAGCCAGGCTCTGCCCTGTTCATCACAGCTGAGCTGCCAGCAGAAGCCGAAAGCAGCAGAATTTCCCCTAGAGAGGGGGCAGTGTGGGTGTGTTTTCTGTCTGTTTTGAAGCAGCCTTGTGCAGTTCTAGGTTTGGTGAATGGGATGGAAAACCACTAATAAGCTGTGGTGGGTTTTGGGCTGGTTTGGAGGGGTTATTCTCATTCTAAAGTGATTGTGAATGACACTGATGATGAAGGAGGCAGAGGGGACAAGCACCCAATTCTGACTTTACTCCTGAACCAAACAAATCTTTTTAAAAGTTGGTTGGGTTTTGTTTCATTAAGGTTTTTGGAAAAATTACTACAGCTGCTTCTTGGTATACCAAGAGTGAAATGTTATCTGTCTGGTGTGAGCAAGTGGGGTTTGCCATCCCGAAGGTAGAAGGGCTTTCCCAGTGCCACAGCCATGGGGCTGTGCTGCCAGCCACCAGCAAAGCTCAGCTTCCTCACAGAGCCTTTCAGGCTGGAATTGCCCAGGATAGACCTGCAAAACTCTGAACCAGGATGGTTTGGCTTGCAGTGGGCACCTCCTTCACCTAGACAGCTGTCAATGCTGGAGCATGTGGTTATGGATTTGAGTGCCATGTAAGATGTGATTTAGTGGAATGTGGTGAACTTATTTAACAGCACAGTTCTTCTGGATGTGTAAGGTCCTGAGCTCCCTCTGCATCCCCCTGAGCCTGGGATATTGGCTTAAATCACTTATTGAAGCATTTCCTGAGCTAGTGAGAGGGAGGAGGTAGGAGAGGAAGAATCACAGAATCCTTACGGTTGGAAAGGACCCTCAAGATCATCTAGTCCAACCGATAGCCCTACACTACTCTTACCCCTAAATCATCCCCTGAAGAAACACATCTATCCTCTTCTTAAAAACCTCCAGGGATGGTGAGTCCCATGGCATGCAAAGTCAGGCTGTCATCTGTTCCCAGCATCCCCATCAGCCTTAGCCCTCGGGATTCTTCTTGCTGGCCCCACAGGAATGCGGTCTGCTCTCCTGTCATCCCACTGACCACCAGAGAGTCCTGGGGGTACTGCCTCCAGCTGTGATTGCTCACCTGGGAAAACGTCTACTCCTTTAAAAGAAGGCTTGCAACAGGTCTGTAGTGTGGTGTGACAAAAAGGGCTCCTAGCCACCAGTTTGGAAATGATGCCAAATGGAGTGGATGAAGAAGGCTTGTACCTAGGATCCTCAGCTGGAGGGATCATGGTGCATTTACTTGCCCTCTTCTGTGGTGCTCTCAGCTGTAAAGGGCTGTTCAGTGCTAGAGAGTTTTTCTCAGGTTTTGTTTGCCTTTAAAAAGTCAATTTGCAGTCTTTTATTTTTTTTTTTTTCAAACACATTCTTTCCCTCCCGCCCAGTAATCCATCCTTGTTGCACCAGTGAGTCACTCTTCAAGTAATCAATTGCGTTTTCATTGTCTGGCTTGTAAGTCTATCACTGAGCTTAAGGAGGGCCGATAGCATCAGCTGAGACCTTTGGCAGATGGTTTTGCAATTCATGATGCTCATTTGGATGTTTGCTTTTTTCTCTGACGAACGATCCTCCCAGCCGTGGTGGAGGAAAGCCAGACTGGGGACTCTTCCCTGTGCACGCAGCATCTCTGTGGTCGCTATCTAATGTCAGAGGAATTTGTAACGTTAGCAGAATTGTCTGACGCGAGGAAAACTAATTTCAGGGTAAGCCTGGTGAGCGTGGCTGTGCAGAGCCTTTCCTCGTGGGTTGGCGTGTCCTCACGAGCTCCAGGCATCCGTGCAGCTCGAAGGTGGTTGATGGCCACAGCCTTGCTCGGGTTCACCAGTACTAGGGCTGAGAGGCATATTTGAAATTCAGGGTGCTCCTCCCTGCTGCCGGAGAGGCCATTTCATCCCCTGTATGTGGCTCTTTGCGCTCCGCAGGGCTCTGGTGCCAGAGCTTAACACTTTGAGAGCTAAGTATTACAATTATTATTCTTACCGCGGAGGGAGGCACTTTGTACTCAGCCATCGCAGCAAATACTTCATCCCCTATCAATTGCCCTCGTGCAGATGCTGCCGCCGCGGTGATAAAAGACATAATGGCTGTGCTCGCTGATAAGGGGAGTATATAAATACAATTATTGAAATCCCTCCACAGAGCCTGTGGATGGATGCAGGTAAGTCTGTGCCAGGGGTTTCTTTTGCTCCAGAGCCTGTTGGGAAGAGCAGCAGCAAGCTCTTCACCAGCTCCAGCTCCTGACAGCTGAAATGGGAGCTGCTTGGCCACAGCTGTGAGCAATTAGTAAAAAGATGTCTTTCTTTTTTATTTCCCTCCTCTTCCTCCCCCCCCCACCCCCACTTTTTTTCCTCCTCTTCTCCTTGAAACTAAGCCCTGGGCCCTGGGGGGCCTGGGAGGAAAGCCCTGAGCAGCTTGGGTTTGAGATGCTCCAGGGCCAGCTTGGAGGCGGCTGGTGCTTGTTACAGGTCTAAGGATTCAACTCAACCTTGCAGGAAGTGTACTGCAGCCAAGGAGCCAGATATTATTTAGATCAAGCCAACAAAAAAAATATTTCCATGGTAGCAGTAACCATAGGAAACCTCCCTAGCATGTCTTGGGTGGTTCCTGTTTCCTTGCCTTCAGCTGTTTGCTTTGCAAGCAGAGCAGCATTGCAAGCACTCCGTGCCTGTGGTGCCACCAGGAATGGCTGGTGAGCCTGCCTGTCCCCTCCAGCAGCTGTCCTCTGCACCAGCTGTCCTTATGGGCTCGGGAGCTGCACTCATCACTACTCCTGGTTTTCTCCTGCACTCTCGTTGGTAAAAACATGCATTCGGAGGCTTCTGTAGATGCCGTAAAGTCTCAAAGCCACCTCTTTACCTTTTGTCAGCTCACAAATGTGTATTTGATCCTTAAATACCTAAGGCATGAAAGTGAATTGGCTTCCAGGGTCCAATTCTTCTTCCTTTCTATAGCGTCTTAGAAAGATGCTTTTATATTCCCTCTGGCTCAGCTAGTGATGCTTGGCCTTCAACCAAGATCTAGGAATCTAGGACAAGAATCTCTGAGAATAGCAAGATGAAAAGTTATAAAAAATACCAACATTTTGTTGAGGAAAATATGCTGGTAAAAGATTTAATTTTAAAAAATAAACTTTAATGTTCTTGACCAGCTTCATGTGGACACATTTAGAGGAGAGTGTAAGAGGAGGCTTGTTTTCCTGAGTGCTACCTTCTCTAGGAAATCCAAGCTGTGAAATGAATACAAATGCTTTAGAAGTTGAGAGGTTGTGCTGTGATTCACTGGCAGGGATGGAGAACCAGTTGTGCCAGCATGGCTGTGGGTCGGCAGCCAGCTTATCAACCAACAGGGGTGGGGGTGTGGGAGCACCCAGGAGCCTGGGCATCACTGGAGATAGCACCCAAGAATGTCCCCTTCCCACCTTCCAAAGGCAGTGTGGAGGTGTGCCCACATAGCTTTGTGGAGCAGATGGGCCCGACTTACAGAGCTGAGGTGTTGCACAGAGACAGGTTAAAAAAAGTCTCCTTCTGTGGGATTGTGAAGCAGAGGGGAAAAAATACATCATGATGCCAGTAACTGAGATTTTGGTGTTTGTGTACCACGCAGTGCTGTTCTGTCCTGCCCGAGCTGTTGGGTCTTTGTCATGGCAGAGTTTGCTCCGTGTGGGAAGACCTCGTCAGTTATTCACCTAAATGCCTTGACTGGAGGTCGACCCTTTTGCAGAGATGCAGCTGATCTTGTAGTCTTTTAACCTGCCTGGGCTCTTTGTAGATGATTTCATCCCGTTTTTGCATGCCCCACCACTCTGCAGAAGCCAGGCTTTTGCTTAATGTTATGCAACGTTTGAAGAAGTAGCAGTGGGACAGGGCTGGTTCCCTTTCTTTTTTGTCTGCCAAACAAATGGGAAGTCTGATCACGGAGCAGCGCCTGTGCCATATGAAATCTGAGTTTGGTGCCATAAAGGCCACATGTTGGAAGTGCAGCCCCTTTAAATGTCAGATTTGAGAAGAACTGGGACGTGAGAAGACAATAAAAGTTAATATTCTTAAGTCGGGTTTGTGCAGTGTAGCTTGGATTTTTAATATCTAGTGCATAATTTATGACAAGATGTAGCGGTTTCAAATACATACATTTGAATATGTTGTAATATTATCTTTCCTTCCAGTAGCAGGAACAATGCTGCTTTACAAAAAAAAAATGATTTTAATGTTGCTATGTGATAGCTTCAGCTTGTACCTCTGATAGATGTGTGACTTGCTCAAGTGTGAAGGCTATCTTGATAAATGCCTGAATAGTGAAGCTATATTGTTGGTTCCCATTTCCCTTTGCTGTTTTCAAACGTATAAATAAAACATTTTTGCACTGTACCCAGTGCAGTTCCAGCCCAGCCTCTTTACTTTCTGCTGGTGCAAGCTATAGGAGACATGAATCTTTCAGCCTCACAGGAGAAATCTGGTGGCATAAATATTGCATGTTGTGCTCAAAATGATCAGATGTCATTTTCAGAAGTATTTTGTCTGAAGTCAAGTTATAAGTATTTAAAGAAAATAATCTCTTTTTTGAACAAAGAAGCATTTGTCTGTCTGTACAGCAGAGGGCACTCGGCATCGCTGCACTGGGCAACTGCTGCTGGACAGGAAAAAAAATCTCTGCTTAAATTGTATTTTGCAGAAATTAAATACTCTGTGTGTTTACTTATATATGTGTGTGAGTGTGTATATAAAAAGACAGAGGGTGGCATATNGTTGGATGAAGTACATGTTGTGTTGATTAATGCTCCGGCTGGTGTTACGCTAAGCTTTGGAGGGGATTGAGACATGCTGTGAGGGGAAAATGAAGAGGCCCTGGCTAGTAAAGGGTTGCAAGCTTCATCTTCCCTGCAAAGACACAGTCTGGAGACATGATGTTGGGAACTACCGCAAGTCAAGGAAAGTTCATGAAAGGCAGATGAAATCAGGACATGCAAAATTATAAGTCCATTGCTTCTGGAAACTGGGGGGGGGGAGAGTGTGCTGGAGTTTGCAGTGCTGTGGTCTCAGTCTGGCAAGCACCAAAGCTGGTGGAGTTGCAAGGCTCTGAGGAAAGTCCTTGAGATGGTTCTTATCTCCATCTTAGAATTTATCAGTTCATTAAGGAATCTTGAAGTATTGAGTTTGGTGGATGTAGCAGTGAGCAGCTCTGGCCCCAGGGGACAGGAGACAGTGCTGGAGGCTGGCTGGAGCATTGCTAGCTGGAAGATGAAGCACCTGTTTTCTAGGGAGGGAGGGACCCTATCCTGAAGGTATGGAGATATGTGCTTCAGTGTCCAGAGCCAGTCGGGGAGGTTGAGGCCTCACTTTGTATAGTAAGGTTTTTCCAGCAGAAATGGACTTTTTTTATTTTTCTCTGTAGCTAATTGCACAAACACTACCAAGACATCTTTCTCATTGAACTGTTAATGCATCTTGTATTTCTTTTAAGAGAGAATAAAGAACCCCAATGCTCACTGCAGAGGCATTGGGCTAGATGACTTTTAGAGGTCCCTTCCAACCCAAACCATTCTAAGTCCATGCTTAGCTTTTGGCTTTGTTGTGGCACTGTTAAGATGTTTGTAGCTGCTGGATTTTGTGCCTCACTTTGGGTGATGTGTTTCCTGGTGAAACCATAAGATGCCATGCTGAATGTTCAGGTTTTAGTCATTAGTTCAAGAGGAACTTAGATTTCCTCTCTCCCCCGGTGAGCTGTTTGGATTGGGCTTAATCTAAATCTCCCAAAGCAATACTTCTGCAAGGGGCTGGAAGTGTCAATGCTGTTGTATAAAAGATGGGGCCAGTAACAAGAGTGAGAGGGCATGTGGTTCAAGATAACCAGTTTATGCAAAATACACAGCTGGGTGGATTTTCCTACTGAGTATCTGAGGACTGTTATAATCAGAGAAATATGGAAATGTTGGAGGGGGCCTTATAATAATGGGTACTAATTAAGATAAAATGGATTTGGGTGGTAGGAAGTAATCCCGGATTACAATAGTAAGGATTTTTTTAAATAGCCGCTGCTATTTGGGAGGGCAGCAGTACTCCTTGTTATAGGGCTTAAAACAGCCTCTCCACGGGATTGTCACAGGCAGTGTTCACCCCTGCCTGGTTATTTCGTGAGAGCTTGATACTGCTAAGACATGAAATACATGAGTAATTTTAAAGGTACAAGCTGGCCTGTGTGCTGTAAAGCACCTTCTCACTTGGATAAAAATGCTGTTATATTGATGTGCTTGGATAATTGCTTTTCTGGAGGTGTTGCTGGAGCTGGCCTCTGCAAGGGCTATTTTGTCCTGTCATGGCAATTCCTGCATTGTGTGTTTCAGAGCTGTGAGAACAGCCAGGTGCTATCTGTACCAGTTAGATGCTTCTGCCCAAGGCTGATGAGCTGGGAGGTAGTGGGAGAACACTGCTGGGAATGAACTCTTGCGGCTCTGGGATAGGGACCAAAATCAAGATACAATGCCACAGCTTGGACTGCAGAACCCTGGTTCTGCCTCACTGGCTCCAGGTTTTTGGGCAGGACCAGATGTGTGGAGCCAGGTACATTTCTGCTTGTGCTGCTCATCTTTTCCTCTCTTGTAAGGCTTCACTGGTCTTTTTTCAGCACTGGTCATGCCACAAAGCACTGAACTTAGCACACTGAGTGCTTCAGGCACCCAGCTCCCTGGGAAATTATGGTTATAAAACGTTTTGCAGGAGCGTGTAGTCGTTAAAGGAGATTTGGCAATGCACAGCTGAAAAGACTGCACTCATGGGCAGCCCAGCCTTGTGCTGGAGACCAGTGAGCTTTAGAACTCACCTTAGCCAATGTCAATAGAAATTAAACTACTTAAATACAGTTAAAATATGTTGTTATGTTAGCATATGGACCTCCGTGAAAGATTGCTCTTTAACTGTAGCCATTGAAGGACCCCCATGGAAGAAATGTAGGAGGCTGGTAAAAAAAATTTCCCAGTCTTAACCACTTGTTTGCTGCCAAGTAGAATTTGGACTGAGGTGAAAGGCATCTGGCCTTGGAGTATTTCTATCAACTTTGCAACTGCAAAACCTTGCAGGCAATAAGAAGAAATGGGTTAAAAAAGATGCTGCATGCTTCCGTTCAGGTGATGAAATCCAGCTGCCAGATCTGCTGGCTTTTCTCTCCTTTGCTTTTGTGCATGGCACCCAAGCTGTGGTAGCAGGGAGGGTTGTTGCTGATGGCTAGCACATTGTTGCGGTTCAGCTCAGATGTCTTCCTGGGCTTTTCCAGATGATCCAGGAACCTGAGTAGTTCATAAAAGGAGCAAGTAGCCAAATGGACCAATAAAAGGAGATTGTGGGAAGGCCTGATATATTTTATGAAGAAAGAATAGATCCTCTAACGTGAGGGTTGTGTCTTGTAAAATTCTGCAGGGCTGCTGATGCTGTTAAGCACTGGCTTTCTGCTCCAGCCGCTTGCTTCAAGCGCACACAGTAACTATCTAAACTTTCTTTTTGGCCTGAGCTCTTCCAAGTTTGGGGTGAAATATTGGCCCTGGGGAGGTCACTGGGAGATGTGCCATGAATTTCCCAGAGACCTAGAAATTGATCTTCAGTGCGAGAACTGTGATGACAGCCTTTGAATAAAACCTGCCTGGCCTTTGTGGGGTGTTTTGGGCAAGGTAAAATACAGCTTTACATCATCTTAGTGCTCTCTGATGGCAGCAACTGCATATAGAAGGCCAAAATTTGGGCTAATCATGCTTCTTGCTGGGAAACACATTTGTGCAATCCAGGTAAAGTTAAGCCATTGGAATGTGAGTGATGGATGGGTTTGCAGCAGCAGGATGGTGCGTGCACAAGCAGTTTCTCTAACCATGGTAACCCAATGAGTGAAATTTCAGCCCAGGACAGAGGGCAAGTGCAAGGCTGATTAATGATTTAAGTTCTCCTCTCTCCTTCCCGCCCCCCGCAGTTTAAAGGGCTTGAAATGAGCTGCGGTGCAGGGAGCTTGAGTGAATTTCATGTACCATCCATAACTGCAGAGATCTCACTGCACTATACAGCCCTACAGCCTATAGGATGTGGAGACAGCAGGTGAGGCACAGCATTCCTGGGGGCTGAACCCCTTGCTATCATTGAAGGGACAGGCAAGGAGTTTCAGGAAAGCAGAAAACAAGGATCTTGCTGCAGATTCAGTGCTTTATACATTTGTGCACAGGAGCGTCTGCAGCTTTGACCTTGGTGCTACCCAACCTCTGAGATTTTTAACTAAATCTTTTTAGTATTCTCCTTGTGTAGTCTGAGTTTATTCTGATGGACTGGAGAGATGTGGTGGTGTTCAAGCTAGGCTTAAATTTCTTAGTTGATAAAATTTTGATATCATTCTTCTATCTTGGCCCCAAGCACAGAGCTGAAGAGCTCAGCCAGTCTTACAAGATCTGTCTTTTTTGATCTGGCAGTTCCTGAGATTAATTTCTGCTGCACCCAAACTTTAAAATGGGGCAAACACCTGATTTCCAACCTGCAATTAAAATTTGGCTTCAAATCCAATCTCTCACGTCCTAAACACTGAACAGATATTTTTCCACTGTGTCCCCTCTGTAGAATGACTGCACAGATGATGTGTGCCAGTATGCAGCCTTTCACCGAGCCAGGGATGGGGTGACCCTGACTGCATCCAACTCTTAAGAGGAGGGTCTACATTCTAAAGAAATGGCATTACATTTCCCAATCTCTGGAAATCTTTACAGTCAAAGGGGGTTATTTTTGGAGATGACTTGGTCATTCCCAGCTCTGGGACACGGCTGTGCTGAGCTCTCCTCTTTGCTGGGGATGCTTATCTCCTCTTTGGTGTCATGGGAGTGTGACCGTGTCCTGGATAGTGATGCTCAAAAAAACAGGCTGTGGGGCTGGATGAAGTGCTGTGCCAACCACCACGCTTTTGGCTACCAGGCCCCTTCCTGTTAGCTGTCTTCAAGGTGAAGGTTGTTGGGGTTTTTTTACCGCTGGAGTTTGGCTGATGCTCTTGCTTTCCCCACGGCCACCTTTTGAGTCGATCAGTGGTTGGTTTTGGCAGGAGCTGTTTTATTCTTTGCCTGCGAACACAGTGATCTCAGCTGTCTCCTGGTCTGCGTGAGGCTCCCTATTAGAGCTGCTTTGATGTCTGCACTGATACATCTTAAGGCAGTTTAGGATGATTTTTATGCAGTAGCCCCGAGGTGCTTGCACAGAGGAAGGTGCTTTAGAAATGTAAATTTTGTTTGAGAACAGGTTTTTCTCTGCTACTCTCTTGCAATTTAGGACCAGGCAGTAAAAATGTAGCATTTAATTGAAGTTTGTAAAGGTTTGGAAGTGAATTGCTATAAACATAAAAGACATAATCAAATGCCTACCTAATCCTCACCTTAAGGGCACATTAAATGCAGGAACAATACAATGTGTTGGAGACTAGGATTGAAAAGTGATGAGGATTTGGGAGCAGATCTTTTATAGCTGAAGCTTCTAAATTATTTTACTTCAGCCTTAGCAATTTAAACATCTACGTATTATAGATAAACATGAAGCAGCCCAATTCTCAGTCAGCATCATTCTACTGAGTCATTGTAGCTACAAATCCATGCAGGACAGCCTTGAGATGTGTATTAACATCATGTTTGCTGTCTTGTCCTGATTGTGGGTGGCATGTAGGGGACTTCTCCTCCTTTGAAGTTGATAGCTCTTCAGAGAAAAGCACCTGATAGATTTTAGTTACTGGAATAGAACAGGGTGAAGAAGGGAATGTGGCAGTATGCAGAAGCTGGGCTTTCTCAGCTGCGGAGCTGCCTTCTGACTTCTCCAGCTTCAATTTGAGAAAAAAATAAAATTATACAGTCCTTTCTCCTGAAAAACTCAAACATCATCCCCAATATCCCTGGAGCTAGGCATCCTGAAGAGCTGTTTTTCCCTGTGCAGCTGTCAGGCCCTCCAGCAGCATGTTATCAGCAGGACCATGCCATGGCTTTGTTTTCCAGTTACTGGTATATGGCTTTGATTGGTTTTGGGTAGAAAACAGGCTGTCTTCTGTGGTTTAGCTGTGATTCCTGTTGTTAAATCCATTGTGATTTGTATGAAAACTGGGAACACTTCTCTTGGTGGAGAAAGAGCAGCAAGGGGTCACCAAAAACTCCAGCCAGAGCTGCATCCAGTGGTGCTTTGCTGGGATGGAGGAGGGAAAGGTGTGCTTTCTTTGGGACCAAGGCTTGGTGAGGTGGGGTGGAGAGAGGGATGGAATGGACACCGAGGTGGTGGTGGTAATGCTTGGAGGAGCAGAGGTGGTGGTAGGAGATTGCTTTTGCTAGTAGCATTAGGGAAAAGGCAGCATGAACCAGTGAAAGATTAACTCATCCTCTAGATGGCAAGGGGAGGAAAAGAACATGGGCAAAAGGGAAGTAGATAAAATACCTGGTGACAGAGCCAGAAGATGCCCAGTTAAGGGTAAAATTAGTCCTGTGTCTTATACTGCAGGGCCCCATGGAAATGGGGAGGGCTTTCTTTTTCTGTTGAATCGGGCCCAATGCCAGGTAAAAGAAAACATTTTCCCAACACCAAATGGAAAAATGCAAGGCAGACATCTTAAATGAACTGTTAAAGGAACAGAGCTGTGAAAAGAGTATGTTTGCTGTGCACTGGGGTTATGCATTTAGCAGATTTCTGACTATTTGCAACCTTTGCAGTTTGTAGACAGAAAAATCTGCTGGAGAAACTCAAATTTTGCTAAAGGCTGAAGGCAAACATTGGGGTGTGATTGCTGTTCCTGACCTGAGCTTGGCTAAGAAGGAATGGACAGCATCTCCGTGTCCCCAGAATTTTGCTGTGTTTTTCCTTTCCCCTGTAGCCCTCTTTGCTTCCGTTCTACAGATCATTGGCAGCTCTGCTTGCGCTTTAAAATAACCCAGGCTAAAAAGCGTGGTTTGCTTTTCAGTGATTTTTTGATTACACCCACGCCCTATATTTATTGCCATTTAAATCGTCTGTGTTAGCTTGAGATGTGTTTCTTTTGAGCAAGGAGAAAAACTTGACTCTGTTGCTAACTGTTGCTAAGGGAAGGAAGATATTTATTCATCAGGGCACTTCTTCAGCACAGTGGGGCTGGCAGCCATGGAGGAGGAGAGTAAGGAAAGAAACGGTTATGTGTTTAAGCGCTTTTTGTTATTGTTGTTGGACTCCTGCCATATCTACTGATGGTCAGCAGATGTCCTTTTTTCCCCTCCCAGCATTGTGCATCTCAGATCAGAGGTGCAGCTCAAGTTATTGTGCAGGGCAGCTGGACCCTGGAGCCTGAGGTGAAACCCTGAGGATCCCTGGAAGGATCACTGTGGCTTTAGTGGGTTCCTGTTCCATGAGCTGTTGTTTTGTAGCTATTGCCCCATAGCCTCTCCAAAGGGCCTTTCTAGTCCTTGGCTTCATTATGTCCTTTCTAAAAAACCCCACCGAATTGAAGACATTGAGAGGCAAGAACGATGCACACGGCTGCGTTCCCTCCCCGAGCTACTGCCGCTGGGGACATGTGGCAGTGCCGTTAGCTGTATCTCTCCGTGGTAAGAGGTTTTCCTTTCAGCTGTCATAGCAACAAGAAAATATTGTTTTGATGGAGGCAAAATTAAAAATTAAATTTGTTTCTTTCCTAGTAAGCGAATTGCTCACTTGTGAAAAATATAAATCACTTTGATCGGGGTAGGTATCTTTGTGAGCACCTCTGTGGGTTTCCAAAGTGGATTTTGCAAATGCCTCTTGCCACATTATGTCTATGCTGGGTTTATGTAGAGCATCCTGTGAATGTGAGCTTTATTTAATGTTACACTTAGGTTGAAAAACTTCCTTGGCAGAGCTTCCTTGGTGCTCATGACATGCTAAGGCTTGGGGAGAAAAAACAGGTCCTACTAGTGTCTGGAAGCAGAAGGGATGACTCCTCAAATGTAGCATTTCTCTTCTTTCTACCCAAAAACCAGATGAACAAACAGTAATTTAGTGGTTTACAAAATGCTCTGGTTCTTGGAATGTGAAGCTGAACACAATGTGAGAGCGGAGAGGAGGAGGTGAGTCAGGTAAATGAGAGGGTTTGTGGCAATACTGGGAAGAGGAGAGCGGCTTGAGCACCTCTCCGATGCTCTCCCACACCCAAAGTATTTCCAGCTCTGGGACTTTCTAAGCCAAGTGTGGTTTCTAGGTGTGTGGTGGCCCCAGGTGCCTTTCTGTCCTATGAGCTGTCCATTCTCCCTTTGTGCCCACATGAACTTGTGGCATCCACAACATTACTTGCTGCATCTTGGTCCCCCTATATGGGGGACGACCTCACTTGGGGTGCTTTGAACCCAGTTAGCTTCCTTTGGCAAGGTCACACCATCATCACCCTGCAGGTGAGGAAACTGAAGAGTGGGAAGAAAAGACCTTCCCGGGCTGCTCACATGTCCATGCCAGCCCTAGAGCCACACTGATGGCCACATTTCTTCTCAAAGCAGCATTTAAGCAAGTCTTCTATGTTTCCCTTTTGGCTTATAGTATAGTAGTGGTAGCAGATGTGCTACAGATAAACTGTTTCTCTCATCAGTCTATCCGTAATTAAGATGAAAAAAGAAAAAAAGTTTTATTGGAAAGTGTTTAAAATCTCAGGCATTCTTCAGCAGAAGTGAGCAACCCCTGTCCAACAATATGCAAATATTTTGTTTTTTTCAAGAGACATCCTATTAGCATGGATGGTTTGTTGATGTAACCAGGCTTTTTGACTGTATGAACAACTCTGGCATGACATGTGGCACAGGAGCTTAGTGTAGCAAAGGCTGCATGAGTCTGTGATGCTTTGAGTGGAAGTGAGCTCTCTAACTTTAGTGACAGGTGGAGGCCAGGAGCTTCCTGCAGATTATGTGGGGTGCATGAAGTCTAGCTGTGGGTGAGAGGGGCCATCCCATCAGCCAGTGACCCTCAAGTTGCTATCTAGAGAGCCTTTGGCACTGGGTTGCCAGAAGCAGGAGGAGAGGGAAAAGCCACCTAGAAAATAACCAGGTCCACATATTAGAGAAGTGGCTTATGGGCTTTTGGTCATCTCAGCTTTCCAGGTGTTGTGGTGGCTTTTTGTAATGAAATACTACTTTTATTCCTTTTCTTCTTCTTTGTTCCTCAGCAAGTGACTGGGTCCAGGGGACATACGGCTGCCTCCCCTGTGCCCAGCTCTGGGAGTCCTTGAGCCCCACATCCCATGTGCATGCCACAATGTCTCCAAGAAAGGAGGACAATAGAAAAGGGCTTTGTTTGTTCAAAATGCCAGCATTGAAATTATAACTGAAAATTCCTTTTTTCCCCATGAAAATCTGCACACAAAGTCTTTTCCAGCCAGCTCTCTTGTTAAGCACTCAGTATTGATTTGTGAAATCAAATTGGACTCGGGTGATGCTGTCATTATCTGCCACAAGATGATAGGGAGAGCTGATGCTGACATAGATTTCCCATTGCGTGTGGCTGTTGTGGAGTTCATGGCAGACTGCAAGCAGTGTGATACCACAACCATATCTGTGTGGCCGGTTGTCACCCATTTTAAATTAAATCCTCCTCCTTTTGCCCAAACTGAGGTCTGCAGTGATGCTGGAGCTGTGGGGACCTGCATCCTCAACAGATGGGCAGCTGCTTGCAGGCAGTGATGCTGCCGTACATCTGCCTCTCTGCACCAGCAAGAATTCCTTGTGTATTTCATTTTTCTGTATGCGTTCAGCTTCAGTATTACAGACATGTATGTGCAGAGCAGTGCTGGTGTGCCAGTGAGGGTCATTATATTGCTGGCTTATTTTTTCCTCATATATTTGAAAAAGCAAGACAATTACATGTATAAACAGCAAGATCTGTTACAGAAGCCTGGCCCAGGCAAATTAGTACTTTAGAAAGTCAGCGCAGATACTCCTGTGATTCACCTTCGTGCTTGCCAGAGTCACATCATACCCACAGTGCTTTATTCCAGCTACAATAGGTGTGTCTTTTTCCTTTTACACCCACACCAAATTCTTAAAATAAGAGCACTGTAAAAGGAAAAAAATAACTTGAGTTTATTTTTCTCTGGAGTCCATGGGGCCCTGGAAGTTATTATTAGAGGTGAAGTCATCACAGAGGAGGCTGCAACCCTTGGGGAAGGGTGTGGGCGATGCTGCTGTTGCAGAAAGAGCAGTGTGGTGGTGGTGTCCTGGGGCAAGAGGACAGAGGCACCAATGGAAAGGCTGGAGAAATCTCCATCAGCCTCCTGCCCATATCCATGATTTTGGCCAGATGGAGACGGAGGTTTTTGTTGTGCATCCCTTCTCCAGTCTGGTGGCACTGGGAGCAGAGTGGATCTGCCCCGAGTGCTGCTGAGCTCCACCACATCTGCAGCACCATCCCTTCACGGGCTTACAGTGCTCAGACCACGGCAACAGCTGGAGTGGAGCTAGTCTCTCTTTTTTTTATTTCACATAAAACAGAGTTGGATTCTTGTTACCGTGGAAACCAGCAGCCCTAATTATAAGGACTTTGATTCACTGGATGTAAAAAGCTTTAAGTCTTTTAAGAAAATAGAAATAAAGAAGACATATCATTAAATAATAACCCTATACATGGCATAAGGTTAATCTTGACTGTTTTCTGTATGAATGGTGTTCCAGGAATATACAAAATACTAGTACTACTGTGGCTATATTGGTGAGCCAGACTGGGATCAGCAATACTTGCGCTGAGCCATGGTCGTGTTCAGACCAACACCACTGAAAACTGATAAATCAAAGCCATTGCATTCTGTATGATTTTCTTTTTTTTTCTTTTTTTTTTTTTTTTACCATTGCATCACGTGCAGCACAAAGAGAGGAGATAAAGCCAGAGGGCAGAGGTGAAAATATCTCCTACTGGGAACTCCGGATTGCAGCCAGGAAAAGAGCTCAACACTGCTTGGTGTGGGAAGGGCTAAAGTCTGCCCAGGGCCCATGAATAGCCTCATTGAGCAGCTGCTGGGCTGGAAGTTAAGCAGTGGCTTAAGTGTTTTGCCAGATCTGCTGGAATTTGCTCATTTTGCAGACAGTGGTGAAGTAGCATGGAGGTTTACATCAAAACAGGATGAGAGTCAGTATGTAAATACTGTATAAAGAATGCTCTGTGTGTGCAGCGTGGCCTTTTCAAGTACTCTCAGGGTTCATCCTCCCCATTGGTCTGTCCTTAGAGGCAAATCAGCTGAAAACTACAAAAATTGGGGAATGTTTTCCTTCTTGTCTTTCTGGTTTCTTCCTCTTTAAGCAGGCAGCAAAAGGACCGTCCCCCGCAGGTCAGAGCATCAGTTGGATTTGGGTCAGGAGGGTTACTGGGCGGGCAGGGATTTGTGCATGGAATTGATTATTTTATTCCATTTTTAGAATGTGCTTACTGTGGTTAAAACTCAAATTTGTCTCGTAACACAGATACTTAAATCCTGGCCTGGAACCGTAGCTAAGAGGAGAGCATTTAATACTTGCTAAATCCCTATTTCAAATAAACATGTGAGAGTGTGGCTTTCTGGTTTATTGGTGAAGAAAAAAAGCTGATATTTTAGAATATATCCAATTAAATTCTGCAGAGTGGGCTTTCGCACAAAGATAAACGTATTTAGGGCCATGTCCCTCCAAGCGTGAAAAGCGGGGACTGTTGAAGGGGTGTTTTGGTGAAACTTCATCCACGCTCATGACAAAGGCTTTTTCCAGCCCTGGGTGTGGTTGCTTATGAGTTGGGAGTTCATCTTCCACCTGGGAATGGGCTGGCATGTTCTTGTTGTATGGCTTCATGGAAGGAGCAAGACTCACTGTGTTAGGTTTCTGGTTTGCCTTGGTGAACTTAAGGATCTTTTCAAATCTAGATGATGCTATGATTGCCATCTTTGGTTGGGTCAATATCTGTGTCATATGGATGAGGAACCAAGCTGCATAGGGTTGGAGGGCCACAGCAGCCCAGCTGCTTCGGCAGGGGAAGTCTGGGCTGCTCTGTGGTCTCTTTGCATGAGCTGCACCCCACTGAGGCACAAGCATCCCTCTGACTGGGTGGGACGCACTGGTCCCTCAGCAGGATCCTCTTCTGATGGGGCAAGGAGCTCTGAAAAGCCTGTGTGGAAATGCCTTTCCATTCTCAGCAGCCCAAGTGTGGTCAGTCTGATGTGTTACTGCACTTGTGGGGATGGTCAGTGCCATCAGACAATCTTCTAAAGCCTGAGGGAATAATTTGGGACTGAGGAGGCATACGATGTTTTTGTTTGGCAGGAGTGGGGTGGGTGGCTCTACCTTGTATGCATGCAAATGGGATAAAGGAGCTGGACACCCCAGGGATGCTCATTCTACAACTGGTTTACAGTTAATGTTGTCCTGATATCCATGATTATGTGGCAAATTGTGTGCTTAATGTTGCGTACTCAGATGGTTTATCAAAGGCAGCAGAGCTTGCTCCTGTGCTTAATATTAGGTGTGTGTTTAAGTACCTTGTTGAACTGTAGCAAAAGCAGCTAACCCCAGCCAGGACTTCAACTGGGCTTTTTCTGGACTGAAAGAATTTTTTCTGCCTTTTAAATGCCTCAGTATTTTTACAAGACATCCATCTCTGGTTTTAAAAACCTGTCACCATGGTATAGCCTATCAACAGCTGACAGCTGTGACCAGGTACGAATTATGATGTCTTGAACAGAATTTATGAAACCACAAATTACCTTTTGCCTATTGGAAATTAAACCAGCACTAGTGGTCTTGGACTAATACAAAGGAACCACAGTACTTCTTTCATTTAGCAGTCACCCTGTGACTGATATAATTTTTTAACATAACCCCCCCAATGTTTGGAATGTATAAATATATATTGGGTATTAAAAAAATTATAAAAACCATTAGGCAAGAATAGCACATTAAAATGTACTTTACATGTTTTCCTTAGGCTTAGTTAGCCATATGTTAAAATAAACTTTAGCAATGGCAATGGTTCCTGTTTGAGATTGTCTTAATAAAATAGTATGTGGGTGGTAAATACAAGCTGACACATCTCTGTGCAGGAGTCAGGATGCAACAATTTTTATATGATGTTTATCTAAACCATCCCCCTGAGCAGCGTCCACCTGCAACCGCTGAGTTAGGATGTGGTCCTGTTCCCACCAGAGCCAGTAGGATATCTCCAGTGTGGTTGGTGGACTGTGCTGCTGCAAGGGTGAATGTTCTGTCCTACCTATGGGGTTGATGAGCAATGGGGTGAGCTGGGCAGCTGATGCAGCATGTTGTGGAGCTGCTCTTCTGAGAGCATCTGTAGGGCTCCTACAATCCTTGGTAGACATGGTACTGGGAGTGCAGGCAGGACCTGCACAGCTTGGTGCATGAAACAGGTTGTCACACATAGCCAGGGCTAGATGTAGTCAGTGGGAGCATCTGACTCAGTTCTCTGGTACGACATGGCCCAGGGCTGGAGTGGAGAGGGTGCCAGACAGGGTATGTGCTTTAGGTTAGGACAGCATTCAGAGCTTGTACTGGTGGAAACAGCAAAGGAAAGTGTTCCCATCCATGTGCACACAGCCTGTTGTCATGGATAGTGGGGACCACAGGAGCTTCACTTGCCAGGACCTGGTAGTGGGTGATGGAGAGATAATAATAGGACAAAAAACTCCAAACCAGATCCAGTTCCTCCTCTGACCACTCCAGCAGCACCAATGTGCCCTAACTCCTGCAGGCAGGAGAGGGGCATGCTGCGTGTTTCCCCCTGTCCCTGCTCTGCAGCGTGAGGATGCTTTGCCAGCTGCCAGAGGAACCTTGCTCCAGTAAAGACCACTGGGTTCGTGTCCTGCTTGCTTCAATTACAGCAGCTGGGAATAGGTCCCGTGGTACTTTGGCAAATTTGTTGCTTCCCTACTCTGTTTCACCACTGCTTGTTCCTCATGGAGATCATTCCCGTTGCCACAAACAGGTTTCCAAGCACTGAGTGGCTCAGGGTCTTGGCCTATCTGAGAAAACCATGCTTGTCCTGTATTTACCATGTATGCCTGTATGTGCATCCTTGCATGCCTGAGCACCCTGCAACCTACGAGGCTTTTTGTGGCACTTGCACACGTGGTGGGTTGAGAGCAGGGAGAGTTAGCCAGGGAGCCAGCAGCATTAGGACTCTCCAGTATACAGACTGCTCTTCTGCAGACGTTTTAGCATGTGGCAGTTGATATTTTTCAGATGACAATTTGCAGGGGTTAGGTGGTGGTGAGATGCTGGCAGGTCAGCCTGGTGCCCAGTGCTTTGTGATCACTGCTTTACATCCGGTGTTTATCTCTGGCTCTCTAAGCCCGAGCCACCCTCTGCTCATTTTAATAACCTCTTACTTTCCTGTTCAAGACTTCATGGAGCTGTGGAGGAAACTGCTGTTTCTGGGTTATAGATATGTATATTTTTTTTAAGCAGGAGAAAGTAATTGAGGTCAGCTACACATTGGATTTTATTAAGGGTTTTTGGAAACCACATCAAATGGTAATGAGCATGATGGTGAATACTGGGAAGTTCATCTTCCAACCTGATGCAGATGGTCCACTCCCTATATACATTTTGTGGCTATTTTTTCATGTTGTATCTCTCTAGTCACTTCTGCTAGCGTGGTGAAGGCCAGGGCTGCACTTTCTTGGTGTGCCCACGCTCGATTGTGTAGATTTTAAATTGTCTTGTCTTGCTGCTGACTTTCTTATTGTTGAGGGGTGAAGAGAGGAGAATGTGCAGGGGATACCCCTTGGATCTGGTGTTTCAGCCTTTCAACTTGTTCTACCTTTGAATAAACAGGGATTTGCATTTTGACAGTGCTTTTCCCCTAACTGGGGTATCTGCATTAAATTGCATTTTCACCTGTAATGTTCTGCTGCTTTCTCCCTGTCATGATACTGGTGTAGTGGGGTGCAGCGCAGCAGTCAATGAGCAGCTAAGTCTGCATTAAAGACAGACAGTAAGCAATGACCTGTTGTCACTGTCACCAGTCTGAGGACCAGGAAGGAGACTGTCTCTACCTGCGGTCACTTACGGGTGTATGCCCTTGCCTCCTGTGGTACCCCAGCCCCTCCATCTTCCCCACCCCCATCAGAGACATGCCTGTGCTATTTATCTTCATTGCTGATCATTTACTGAACTTTGCATTTATTCAGGATTTAACTCCAGCAGCCTGTTTTAATTGGTGGGGCTGCAGCGTTGTTGTGCTAAACTCAAGACAGATGGTGCTTAAACAAGGACCACACACAGAGACCTGCAGCAACGGTGCTGGCCAGGCTGGCCAAGCATGGTCTCATGTGGATATCAGCGGGTGGGAGCTAGCACTGAGACCAGGATGCTTTGCTGAGCTACCCAAAGCATGAGGTGGGGAGAGGCAAAGAGGGCTGTGCTGGATGCAAGGGGAAACAGTGTCTCCAGCTCTCCCATCTCTATTTTACCAGGAGTTTTTCCTAGAAGAGTGGTGGAGAGTCTGCCAGGTCTGGCTCCATCAACCCAGTGAGGGGCCTGTCACAAAGAAAGCCCTTTTTGCTGGAAGGGCGAGGTGGGAAGGGCCCCACAGAGCGATGGCTGGAGCAGTCTCTTCATCTTTGCAGGCAGCAAAGGGAAGCAAGGGACGGAGCCAGGCAAAGGCTTTCTAATGAGATGATACAATGCCTTGTTATTAAGCATTGTGGCTGGGCATAATTAACTTAGCACACCAGTTGCCATGGCATCTGGCACACCTTGGCATGAGCACTGGGTTAGCTCTCTGCCCAAATGCTCGGTCAGTTTGGTTCATCGCTTGGAGCCAGGAGGAAGGCGATGTCCCCAGTCCTCATTCCTAAGGAGCTTATGGCTCCTCGTTGTGAGGAGGAAGATGTTGGGATCTGAGGTGGGTGAGGAGCCCAGGGACGGGGGACAGGTGTGATTCTCTACCAGGAGACCCTAAACGTGCCCTGGGACTCCCTTAGAGTGACACTTAAACCTGACCTACATAGCTGTACTGGTACTTAAGTAATCATTTTACAAGTGTGTCTCCCTGCACACACACTCTGCCAGCTCTTCCTGAGGGTGAACTGTGGGTGAGGAGGGTGTAATCCTGCTTCCAGCAAGATCCAGGCTCCTTGCAGTGCTCACAGGACTCTCTTAGAAGATACTAGTGGAAGTGAAAGAGAGGAGTGCTCCTAACCACTTTTGCTTTCTGGATTTATGCTGGTGAAGGGTCTAGAGCACAAGTCTTATGAGGAGCGTCTGAGGGAAGTGGGGTTGTTTAGCCTAGAGGAAAGGAGGCTGAGGGGAGACGTTCTCACTGTCTGCAACTGCCCGAAAGGAGGTTGTAGTGAGGTGGGGGTCAGTGCATTCTCCCATATAACGAGCAATAGGACAAGAGGAAATGGTCTCATGTTGCACCAGGGGAGGTTTAAGTTGGATATTACAAAAAATTTCTTCCCTGAAAGGGTTGTCAAGCCCTGGAACAGGGTGCCCAGGGGAGTGGTGGAGTCACCATCCCTGGAGATGTTTAAAAGATGCATAGGTGTGGTGCTGAGGGATGTGTTTTAGTGGTAACCTGGCAGTGCTGGTTTAATGGTTGGACTTGATGATCTTAAAAGTCTTCTTTAACCTCAATGACTCTATGATAAACTTGTTCTCTCCTAAAGAGGCTTAAGAGGTCTTAAGTGTAGAGATATCACACTGGGCACATGTTTGTATGGTGCTTGCTTTGCAGCTGGGCATTATCCTAAGGTGTAGATGCCATCCCTCCAGCCTGTGCACCAGCTGTTTGAGATGTAGCATAGAGCATGCTGAAGTGATGGTCTTGCAACCAAAAAACGTCTTGATGACCTTAGACTGTGAGAGAGGTTGTGATTCACAGGAGCCTTCTGATGAGATTAGAGATTTACCCACTCAAATTTCTTGAGACCTCTGAAAAAAGCAGCAGCCATGGGCAAACAGACCTGTTTTCTCTTGTCCAGTCCTGCAGACAGACAATAAACCTGGTGGTCAGTGGTTTTGTGAGGTGCCAGGAGAGCCAATAAAATGTGCTGACCATGTGAAAGGGCAGGGTTGGTGCAAAGGCTTTCTCATCCATCTCCTGTGTGGAAATTGGTTTGCAAGTAGAAACAAGGAACCTGGGAATGATTCTGCCATTAGAAACTCATCTGTCTATGACTCTGGTGGAATAAAGCAGCTTCACACCTTCCTTAGAGTAAGTGGCAAGGTAACAGATGCTGGGATCCTGGCAGTTGGATTAAGGGTGATTCTCATAGGATTTTAGGAGAATTAATGTGGCAGTAAAATCAAAAAGAAACCCTGGGAAACAGTAAGAAGCACAACAAGAGAAGACCTGTCCTGTCCATCTTCCTAATGGCTGCGTGCTCACAAGGGCTTGGTCTGGTCTAGTCAAAGCAGCTAGGAGAGTGGGAGCAGGTCTGATATGTAGTTGTGAACCTCTGATGCACAGTTGCAAGGGGAAAGGCAGAATGAAGATGTCTCGGGGTGTCATTTGCCCAGTACAAAACCAAATGTGTCCACATTTGTCTCGAGGACTCTTTAAGCTGATTTTCCACAGCAACTTATTTTTGTAATTGCATCATGTTTACTGATTCTGGCTCATGATAACATCTGAATGCTGTGGCTGCGAGGCAGCCAGCTTCTCTGGGGCAACTGCACTGAATAAATTCAGTACAGAGGAACAGATACAGTCAATTAATTAGCTTGCACCCAGCCTCAGTGACTCACAGGACACTTATCCAGGGAGTTGCATCTTACTTCAGGCTCTGCCCAGGGGCAGGTAGAGGTTACCTGATTTCCATCAGCTGCAAGTCTGTATAGAAGATGAAAAGCAGCAAAGTGGAGCTGATGTTCAAAGTTGAAATCTGAGCTCTCTAAATAGGAAATGGAAATAAACAGGAAAAACAAAAAGGAATAAAGGTCTTTATTGAAATATGTGATAAACAGAAGTAGTAACAGATGAATAGCAGAAGAGTTTGGAGTCATTAGTGATGTAAGAGAGTCAGACAGAATTTGAAACAATTTTTCCTATGGTTTTTGGGTTTTGAGAGGTTTTTTGTTTGTTTGTTGGGGTTTGGGTTTTTTGTTTGGTTGTTTGGTTGGTTTTGGTATCAAACCTGTAGCAATTTCCTGGTCCATCATTCAGGGAATACCATTTTACATAGGAATAATCTTTTTCATCACCTCAGGAGCTGATCTGCAGTATGAGTCTGTTGCCATAATATTTTAGCTGTCATTTCACTTGACTCTTCTTGGAAGGCTCCATCTATGGGATAAAATGGTGACACAAAGCAAAAAGCTGTCCCAACTTCACCACAGTCTGACATTTCCACTCAGAAAATAAGTCTTTTTAGAACCAGTTGGGGCTTGCAGAAAATGGCTTTGTGTTTTTGGGTGGTTTGTGGTGCACGACAAGCCTTGGCTGGCACAGCAAGGTACTTGGAGCTCTGTTGGCTCCCTGGTAGCAAACTGGGGTTCCCTCTGATTTATACCTGAACAAATCTTCCCATCTTTCTCAGATTTTTTTTTGCCAAAATATGTGTGCAAAGCTTTGCAGGCCTTGTTTTGGGCACTGCACTTTTTGCCTGCCATTAATAAATGGTATTTACATAAGTAAGAGGGTGGAGTATTGCTTGCAGCCCTCATTTGGTGTAGAGTAGCTCTCCACTGATAAACTGTTTATATTGCAGAGGAAAATAATGTTTACATGAAATGGATAAGCAAATTGTTGGATTTGGCAGACAGATGTGAGAAAAGGAGTAGAAGTCAAATCCTGGAGTTGTAATAATAAGTAGAAGAGTTTTCTGGCTTTTTGGTGTTGTGGTTCACCTCCACCTCTCGTCTAGCATTCCAGGATGGGAGAGTGGGGTCTTGGTGACCTGGCTGATGGGAACCCAAGGGGCTTCTGGTGGCAATTCCAGCCCATGACTAACATTTCTGTAAATCACTGATGAGCAGGAAATTTTTCAGCAGCTTTGGGTATGGGTCAATGGCAACTAAGCAGATTTTTAATAAAGTTTACAGAGGGGTGAAGAACAGCATTTTTCTCCCAAGATCAGTTCTTCCAACACACAAGTGCTAGTTTGTACTGGGATGCTTCATTAGCATGATTTATTACCGGCCTTGTTATTGTATGGCCTTTCTAAATGTTCTTTTATTCATTCCAAGTGTTTGTTTGGTCCCTTTCAAATAGCAAAGGAAAGAGCCAAGCCTGACAGTTTGATAGTTTGACGTATTTATTGAGATCTGTGTAGTCTGATTATCACCCCCTCCAGCTCTGCAAAGGGCTTGTTTACTCTGAACGAGGGTTTATGTACTGCACATGGAAGCACTATCAGAATTAAAAGAATTTTACATTTGTTTTCCTTGCTGCCTGAGCTCCATCCTTGCAACCCATCCCAGCCACCCAGAGCTGGGAGAAGAATTTGTCAGGGCAAAAGCAAGGTGTGGCAATTCTTGTTGAAATTCTCTTCTAAGGCAGAAAACCCCATTCTGTGTTGATAAAACACCTTATGCTCAAAAAATGAATCTAGGTACCAAAGAGGCACAAATCACAGGGCAGCTGTGATAAAGTCTCCTTGGAAAAATGTAAGCAATATGTATATGTGCTATAGATGTACTATATGTATATATGCCATAATTTTTATTCAATTTTGTACAGAAAGAGAGCTTTTTGCAATCTCTGTTATGAGTAGTGTGGTCTCATCTGCAAACCATTCTTTCAGATGCTCATCCTACACAATAGATCACTGTTTTGCTGTTTAATATGAATCCAGTCCCCTTGAGCATACAGTATCTCCAGGCACGGGATGTATTTCTTATCTTCTATATTGCTTCATTAATGCTGCACAAACTGACCCTGTAGCTGAGCAGTCACTTCTGTGTCATCTCTTGCAGCCAGACAAAAAGCATGTGTCAAGGAACTGAGGTCTCAGATCTGGGCATGCAATATGCTTATATGGCCATTAACCACCACTGGCTAATTAAAGTTGAACTACCATTTTTTAACTTTGACCTGACAGATTGCTGGAAGTTTTGTTTTCTTAAAAAGAAAAAAAAAAAATTTCAAAATAAGCCTCAAGTTGAGAAGACTAAAGAGAAGTGTCCTGTGATGGCCAAAGATGCTCTGCCAGCCTGCAGGGTTGCTGCATGCTGTCTGTGTAGAAAATACACAGATGGGTGGAGACTGTGCACTTAATCTGAGATGCTCATCTGGCTCTTTTTTTGGCATGCATGACTCTGAGCTGATTTAATTCTCTTTAAGGTGAGAATGACTTTTTCCAGACATAAAAAAAAAAAAAAGGGACCATTTTCTGCTGGAAGTGGATAGGAGAACATGGGAAGTTCACAGGAAGGATGAACATGTAAACAAACCCAACTCCTGCTCCAACAGGAGAAACTAAACCAACATGGAAAGCCCTATTGGAGCTGGGAGGAAGGCAAAGGGGGTGTGTAGGCTCAACCTTGCTGAAATTGAGCAGGATTTGGTACTTCAGTGAAGAAGTGTTTGAGCCTTTCTGCATGTTTGTCTGGGAAGAGTTATGTGCACCCAAGAAACCATAGAAACAACAAATAATAACGGCAGCACTAAATGGCTTGCTCTAATCAAAAGCAGACTGCTTTGGTTGTATTTGAGCACTGTCATTACAAGAAACTCTGTAATGAGTATTTTTTTTTCTTTTTTTCATTTGCATATGACAGTTTCCCTGTATTAACATTAACAGCCTTCCATGGAGCCCGAGGTATTTACAAATTCAGTGGTGCTGCTTCAGTCTTGTGGGAAGCTTTTCAGTTCTTACTTAAATCACCTGAGACAGTTATGCTAGGCAGATAGAAGGTATGAACTGTGTGGAAAATAGCACATATAAGCTTTTCTGTCGATAAGTGGTCTATAATCCTATCCCTTTGGAGACCCAGAGCATTGATATATGTATATAATATGTATGTGTCTGTGTGTGCATGTATATATATATATAATGTATGTTGACTTATTCTGTTGTGGTTGTGATGGTGAATGTCCAGAGCATTTGAGAAGGTAAATAAGGAGCATCCTTGTGCTAACAGCAGGTGAGGCTTTGTTTTCTTTGTTTGCTGAAACCTCTCTAGGAAACTTTGGATTTTGGTAGGTGATAATTTGGTTTATTCATAGAGTGGTACTCTTCATAATTGAAATGTAAGTTGCCAGATGCACTATGGTTATTCTCTTTTTTTTTCGGAGGGAGAGAAAATGTATCTCAAAGACCTGTGTTGATATTCTGTCTAGTGCAGAGAAGGCAAATTGGCTTGAGGTAAACTGAAAAGCTCTTCCAGCCTTGGTTTTAGGAAACATCAGTGAAAATAGATACTGCTGTGGCATTAATTTAGTTTGCAAACAAATAGCCTGTTTATGGGTGGATGGAGTCTATCCCTAATTGTTTGGCATTGAAGCATGGCTGTGGACTTGCAGGGGAAATGCGTACCTTCCTTCTTGCACTGCAGTTACCACAGAGATGCTGGTGACACCTGCCACTGCTTCATGACAATTTCACCTACATCTCCAACAGCTACTGGAAACAAACTGTCTGCCAGTTTCAACCTCACATCTCCTCAAGGTGTTAGCAAGGGTCACATCAGCTCATGTTAGTGATACCAAAGAAATTCACACCTCACTGGTGCAATGCATGGGTTTGAGAACCTTTGCACTGCGAAGGTGGTGGCTGAGGCTTTGACATTGGGTCAACAAACCTTTAAACCCTAGCCAGGAACTCTGAAGAAAGCTGTAATTCTGGAGCATCTTAAGCATGGTTACTGTGGTTTGATATGTTTCTTGTGGAGATGCAGTGAAGAAGCAATGCATGAAAGGAGAGCCCTGTCAGGAGTAAATCACAGTGGCTGGACCTCTGGTGCCAAACACTTGAAGAAAGCCTCCAGAAATTATGAGCTCTCGGGTTTCGCTTATGCTTGGGGTCAGCCAGCCCTGCTTCCCAGAGAAATGGAGCTGAGGAGAGGGTAGTGTCCTGGAGAAGTGCCTCCTTATTTCTCAGGACAAGTATAATATGGTGATCCAGGTGAATTTGCTGTATGTTAAAGCACGGAAGGACCAGGTTTATTTCCTTTGCCAGAGAACTTAGCATGCAGAGAGCACATGGTGTACTCCAATAAAGTACAACAGTGAAGGTTTAAGGGAATGCTGCAAGTATTTTAATGACTTCTCCCACTTGAGTTTGTCCATTTTCTGCTTTTAGTTATGCCTGATGGACCCATAAAAGCAAGGAGACACAATGAGAGCATATACGAGTGGCTCAGGGCTGTCCAACAGGGGAAGGACAGAGCTGCTCTGAGGTTTCCAGAAACAAAACTGTGAAGCCAATTCATGATTCTTTGGTTCCAGTTAAAATTTTGCAACTCAGCCAGTTAAGCGCTGTGATTGCCTTGGGGAGAGAGCAGGGCCCGGACTGGGGTGTGATGAGCAAGGGCTTGATTTATCCCTCAGGAGATGTTTCTCTGAGGAGCATCCCATGTGGGAAGACCAGTTGGGAGCAAGGCAGCTGAGCTGCAATGGCCATCTGCAGCCTTGTCAACTTTTGGTGGTGCATGAAAGCATGCTTTTTCTTTTGTTATTTATTTTCTTTCCTGTTTTGTTATTCTCCAGCCCTCCCTGGTTTAATGGACCTGTTTCCATTTGATCATTTCCCAGAAAAGAGTTGTTAAAGCAAAATCTCTGATTTCTGCAATGCTGTGTGATCACTCATCTGCTAGGTCATCCCTCATGAATTGAGATGCTGGGTCCATGCCCTGGACCAGCACGTCTGTATAATTTAGTAAATGTTTAAACCGGATGTGAAAAGTCTCCTTTTCAAGTCAAGAGATTCCTTATTTAATTCAGTGTTTCATTTTCAAGGATCCAGATAGCTCACAAAGTTTTGGAAGACTTGTGCCTTGTGTGAGCTTTCATTCTCTTCTGGCATCCAGGTGTTAGTTATGGATGAACCAAGCAGTGATGCTGACAAGCCCATTCCCGCCTGTAAATGCGTATGAAGAATGAATGAGTGTCTTGCCTGGAAGGAGCACACACTCATTCTCTGTTTATGTGAATCCACATACCTTTGAACTTGACATGCAAATCCACATGTCACCCTGATGTGTTTGCAATATATTTAACGTGTACTGTGGGAGCTGGAAATAATAGAATCACAGTGTGATTCAGAGCACATCCATTGTTGGTCCAACTTCATTTATCATCATTTTTGTCCTTATTTGCGATTTTGACTCTGGGCTGCTGTTGGGTGGATGGTGGCCAGTGTATGGATGGTGCTGTCCATGTGTTGGTTGCAGCACAGCTGTTTGGGGCAATAACATGAATTTGAAATTCATTTTTCATCATGCTGTTTTTCTGCTGTTCCTGTTTATGGCATCTTGGAAGTAGAATGTACTTTTGCACATGATTTTTTACATTGTGGAGAAGTGATCCAAGAGTATTTGGTATTACCAAGATGTTTTTTAGTGGGAAACATTTCTAGATACAGACTCAAGTTTTTATAATTGCATGCTCACTACCAGTTGCTCATTTCAACAGATGAGTCTTTGCCATCTCCACCCATTCCCTTCAGTTCATGTTTAATAGGATGATTTGTTTGGTCGAGAGGCTTGGGGAATTTCAGTAAGCCCAATTTGCAATAAGAAGCAAGGGAATAATAAATTTTGCTGAAGTTTATGTGCTGTGTTTGATACAAGATTTACTAACTGTTTTTTAGACATCAGCACAACTCAAGCTGTTACACACCAGTGCATGACAATGTGATGCTGCAGCTGATTTTTTCTGCTGCCTCTTACTGCATGCACAGACGTAGCCAAGGTCAGAGATGTGCGCGATTACCCACACGGTCAATGCATCTGCCCCTTTGGGGCATGAAGCTGAAGTAAGGGACCTTGCATGAACTCTTCCTTTTTTGTGCTTAGTTGGTTGAAATATTGACTTTATATCTTGTGTGCACGTAGTTTTGCAACAGGCTGCTAGTTTTATACCATTCCTTGCTCTTGAAAAGAGATTTGCAAGGTGTTAACCATTCATCAGACATTTACTGTTGAATTCTGTGGTTGTTCAAAGTTCCCAGCAGCTGTTGGCTTTGAATCTTCCTGATAGATATTGCAGAAATCACTCTCTTCTACAGTAATCGTTATAGCAGGGAATATCTTGGCCTCAGCTGCTCTCCAATGCCATCCATTACTGCTTGGGTTTGTGCCTTGGTACACAAGCCTTTTGGCCACCTGCTGATATCTCCAATCAGCACACAGGTGAGCAGAGTCCTTTTGAAATGCTTCTGGTGGTGCTTTATTAATCATAAGGCATGAAAATCCAATTTTTTTTCTATACTGTCCTTGTACGTCATAGCCTTGTGTTGGGTTTTTAAAAGCCAACTGTGCAATTCACAGTTGGGCTGTCGATAAAGATGCCCAGCGCTTCCTGCAGTGGCTGTAGAGATTTGTTTTGAGTGTCTCTCTGGTTTTCACATGCTTTGATAAACATGCTTAGTCTATCATCCCTCTCTCTCTTTTTCCTGCAGTGATAATGGATTGTAGAAACCTTAATAAGCAAATTCAGGCTGATCCATCAAATAACTGGGTTGAAAGACATCTTGTCTTTCTCTCACTTGGCAAACAGATGCAAGATATTAGGGCTGCAAGTGGCAGACCTGCGTGAATTTACTGGGGCGGTTCTCATCATTCCCAGGGCCTTTGCCTAGAGCTGTAAAATAAATTATCCTCAGCAATTTTAATATTTCATGAAATCTTACAAAGTGATGGCATTCTGGGCAGATTAATACAAAAGCTATAAAACTCACATGTGCCATATGTTGTATGAGCACCAAATGGGACGCCTGGGATTCTTAACATCAATATCATTTTAATGGCGGCTACAACAGTGATTCATGACGTGCTCTTCCCTGACGAGAACCTTGATAGTGCAAGTGACATTGCTGCAGTGTGCATTTGCTCTATGCAACTGGTTATTTGACTGGATTTATGAAAAACCACCATGCATGCTGCTTGCTGGCTGTTTCAGGCTGCATAAGGTCTGCATGGTGGCACAGTACCACCCTGGGCTGCAGGTGTGGCCAGGGCCACCATCCCTTCCCTGTGGTGCCTGGAAAACAGGATTCGCCACCATGCCATGAGGTCTAATTCACTCTCAGTTAAATAGCTGAGCTCAATTACACCAGGTTGGTGTTTTGGTGCAGACATGAGCTCTTTGACACTGCTCACTTCCACGCTAATGAGCCATCTTGGGTTTCTGCATTAATCCACCAGTACTGTTTTCTCCTTGTGCTACCAGCCTCGCCAGGCTCTGCTCATCTAAAAGCAACAGTGCAAATGAGAGAGCAATGTTCCTTCCTTGGTCCTCCTGATTGGGAAATTCATTTGGGAGGTGTTGTACCCAGTCAGCACTATCAAGTGCTGTTCATAAGCTGACAATATTAAACACGACTATATGTGTGCTATTCCTCTGGAATTTGTGCAAACCTCTTTAGAAAGCAGTCTGCAAGCTGAGGTTTTTGTTTGGTTAGTTTTATTTTTCCTCCTTGAAAACCTTGCCATCATCAAGGCCAAGCTGTGCCAGCATAATCACGGGCACTGCTTGCTACCGGCCTCTGCATTTTCATCGAACCATAGAATGTTTTGGGTTGGAAGAGACCTTTAAAGGTCATCTAGTTCAAGCCCCCTTTTTGCCTCTCCTTGGGTGGTGCATCTGTTCATTTATCTCAGGCCCATCCATCACTTCTTAGATCTCAGCCTGTCTCACCCAGGTTATCTTTTGGAAGGGGGACGCTACAAGGAGCTACCCAGGCATTTTGACATGCTGGACTGCCCCTGCAGTGCCTGCATCCTGCAGCAGTCGGTCCTGTGTGCCCATGCCACTGCTGGCCCTGGGGAGGCAGCTAGGATAACATGTTCTGCATCTGGCAGGAAAACGATGGCAGAGTTTGATTTGCTCTCTGGGGAGCTAAACCCATCCCTGCATGGGGATTTGGGAAGACAGACACCTTTGGTGCTGGCACACCTTTGCAAGTTAGCTGGTTGTACAAGACACTGACAGGTCACAGGGGTGTTTTAGCATCATAGAATGTTTTGGGTTGGAAGGGATGTTTGCAGGTCACCTAGTCCAACCTCCCCTGCAGTGATTGGAATTATCTTAATGCAGTTCTGACCTGGAGGTTATTCTGCAGCTCACAGAAAGGTTTTAAAAATCCTGTCCCACAGTCTTTCTTGTGTGCTGCATTCAGTACCATTAATGGGGAGCACAAAATTGTGTGTGTTTTTCTTTCTGTGTCTCCTAATATTTAGCCTAACAATCTAGTTTGTTTAAAATAGCCAATGCTCTTCCTAAGGCACAAACACTATTTGTTAAATATTCAGTTTTCAGTTTTTCAGGCTGTTGCTTGTTCTCCAAAAGCCAGGTCTCGTGCTGAAAAAGGGAAGCAAATACAGTTATTACTTGGGAAAGGGATCATTAGATGGCAACTTAAGTTTTAATGGGAATAAATGCAGGGGGCACAAGTCTGTAGCCCAGGAGAAGTGCAGTTGCTGTTAGGGTAGTACTTTGCATTCTGATTTCATAGCACTATAGATACCCAAGAAAGGTCAAAGCAGACCCCAAGGCCTGGCTATTGTGTATGTATAAGACGAAATAAAGCCCAACAGTCTGGATTCACACTGTTAGCTTATGGCCTGTCTCTTGGATACCTCTTGAGAGAAAAGGCAAAGGTCTCTGAAAGCCAACTAATCAAGGCAATTTGGAAGCTATTAAAAGCATGCAGGTGTCCTTGCTGCAGAGTGGGTTGTGGCCATTAATGAGTAAAGCGTTAAGAAGCAAACAGGAGAAAGGCACCGGGACTGGGGTTCAAAATAGAAAACCGCTTAAGCCTATGAAAGAGAGTATTGCCTGCTGCTGCCAAATGTGCCTGAAGCCCTGTGTGACTGCTCTGCTTCGTCTTGGCTGGGGGAGACAGATGCCAAGCCAGTGCTGGGGGCTGTGTGAGCATCCTATGGGGCTTGATAGCCCTCAGTGGAGAATGAGGTTCATCTGGGGTCTCGCTCGTCCCCTGGGCATCCTTGTCCCCTGGGTATCCTTTCTAGGCGGAGGCTCCCCTAGCAGTGGTCCCCTCCTCTCCAAGGAGATGGGAAGGCAGGAGGCAAAGAAAGGGTGAAGGCAGGATTAGGCTTTGGAATGGTGCTGTCATGTCACTGGTGCTGGGCATCGTCCCTAGCCCGTGGCATGTCGTGCACTGGCAGGCAGCTCGCTGGAGTGAATAGAGTCGTCGGAAGGGCTGAGACACGCTCTCGTTCTGCCCTTTGCTAGTGATAGGGAGGTATCACTTTAAATAGGTTTTCTTGATGCAATATCCACTCTTCCCTATGCCCTCGGGATTTCAGCGTGTCTGAGGCAGACAGAGCAGGTTTCCTAGGAGAGAGACAGCGCAGCGCTGCACTCGCTCACCCGTCCCAGTCCCTAGTGGCATGTCACCAGCTGTCTTAGCTTCTCACACATCACCGTGACATCCTGCCCCGGTGTTATCCACCCGCAGAGCTGGAAACCTCATGAGCCTGAAAGAGTAGGGGAGTGGGGGGAAAGGTACAGCTGTGAAAAAGGCCAAACCCACAACGGCTGAGCGAGGTTTCAGCCACGATCCTGGTACAGATCCCAGCTGCAGAGGTATGCTGGGTGTGTTAGGAAGGAAGCTCTTTAGCAGGTGATGTTTTTGCAGGGAGAAGAGGAGGAGAAGCTGTCTGTAGGTCAGGCAGCTCTGGCCACCTCCAGAGGTATTGGCATTAGTCATCCTCATCCCCCATCCAGAGACACCAATTTGGGTTTTCTGGTGGTATCTCTGAGATGGGCTCATTCCCAGCTGGCAGGATGCTCAGGGGTTAATTCTAAGCATCCTTCTGTTCTTTCAGCAGGACAGCAAGCCCTAGCAGTGTTTTGTTTTTAATATCAGTGGACCAGTACAAGAAAAGTGATACCAGAAAAACCATCTTTCAGTGACAATATGATTAATTCCTTCTTAAGGGGGAGAAGTTTTTTGTTTTTCCTTTTTTGCCATTACCTAAAGATGGTCTGACAGTAAAGAACCTTTGATTAATTGCACCAAAAGAAATATAATAGACACCTTTTCTTGGCAACTTTTGTATTTCATGTGATTTTACTGTTATCTTGTTGTCTCAATGCAGAAAAATTATCTCTGAGGCCACTGTAAGGGATGTTAACTTCTTTTTCCTTATTACAGATTGATCTTTGATATCTGCTTTTCTCTGGGAGCTCTTTTATTCCCACAAGTGATACAAACCTTCTGCTGTTCTCCATATATTGCACTTTAGTAGTTCAATACCTTTTGGAGCTCATACAGGAACATTTAATAAAGACTTGATGATTACCATATTTTGAAGGTTATATGATATCAGAAATTATTATTTTTTAGTAGCTGAATATATCTATGCTGTTGATTTCAGATAAACTAATGTTTTTCTATTAAGGTGGAGAAATCATACCTTTTTTGTTGTTTATATCCTCTAGAGTGTGAATATTTTTCCTTCTCTGGTTTCCAGTAAAATGGATTTTCAGTCTGTCTGAAATTTCTGTCCAAGTCCCAGCAATATTTGCTTAAGAGTAATCAGAGTATTACCCAAATCTCTGTTCAAAGCAACAGTGACCTTGCCAATGGTAAGCAATAATTGGATTATTTTCAGAGATGTAGGAAGATTCACTGTAATAACAAAAGAAGAAATACCAGATGATAACACCACTTGTCTGCAGCACTGTAAGCTGCAGCACTTCCCATTCGATAGTTTAATAGCTTTGCATATTATGAATACTGAGTAAGAAAGGCAGAGACTTGAAGAATAGATACTGCCTTGCGGTTTGGGGTGATGCATGTGCTTCTGTAGGGGTTCTTTAGTCAATTATTGTTATTAAAGTACTTTTGTCAGGAGGAGATGCTCTGCATGTATCAAACTTGCACCCAGGGCAGTGCTCACCTGCCTGCAAGGGTATCTGGCAGTGAGCTCTGGCCCTCAACCCTGATGGTACAAGCAAATGCATGGCCCAAAAATGTCCTGCTTTGGTATCATGGTGAGGCTGTGGTTGGGACACCTACGTGTCCCAGGTCCATGCTGCCTACAGCTTGGCTGCAGTTGGGTGCCAGCATTTTGCTGTGGCTTTGGCAAGGCTGATTTCTCACCATAGGTTTCTCCTCTGGAGATATTCAAAACTCTCCTAGACGTGATTCTGTGCAACCCGGTTTAGGTGAACCTGCTTTAGCGAGAGGGTCGGACTAGATGTTCTCCAGAAGTCCCTTCCGACCTTGACCATTCTGTGAATCAGTGGGTGCATGTCTGCCAGGAAAGCCTGTGGGCAGTGCTGCTCTGGGGATGCAGGAGCAGCATCCCCACACAGCCTGGGGCAGAGCCTGGTGGGGTTTCTCCCAGAGAGGTTGAACTGCTGTGAAGACAAATTGAAAACCCTTTGGAAGAGCAAATCCATAGCAGCTCACTGTCGGGTGAACCCTATTCCCTCGCTTTCTGCTTTTAATTGTAATGAATTATATGGCTTGGCACAGCAGGGTGCTGAGCCTCTTGGCTGAAACTCGTGTAACTCACAGGAGTGTTTACACAAAAGCCAAGTAAATGTTAAGCTTCCTACAGATGTCACTATACATGACCCCTTGTATTCCATTTGGGAGACCAGTGAAAGCACAGCAGCATATGGCTGTGGGTCTGGGCAGGAGATGTGTGCACACATGTGAATTGCACATCTTAAAAGATATAGAAAAAATATGACCTTTAACTTGCCCTGGAATGGGTTTTGCAGTGACCTCATCCCCACCCTGCCACCCCCCCCACACACACACACAAAAAACCCCAAACTTCTGTATAACTTTGGGTTATTAAGAGATGCTCAAGGGCACAGGCGAGTTTTTTCTTCTTGACCACTAAAAAAAGAGACTTGTGCCATCAAGGCTACTGGTGTCCTTTGAACTCCTCCTGTGTGCCCACATGATGATTCTAATTACTGCAAATGAACCTTCTGCAGCACAGGCTGCTGTGTAATTTAAACCAACACTGCTCACCAGATGGGATCCCTCCCAGGCTAGACCTTGGCAATGTCTGTTCCCACAATGGTGACTGGGAGCATGTCACACAAGCGGGATGAGACGTTGGTCCTGATCTCTGACTGCATCTCATTGTGGAGCAGAGGACCCACAGCCTGGCTGTGCCCTGGCACATTAAGAGGTGACTCCTGGCTATCATACAGGGTCTGGCCATGTAGAGCACCAGGTTTCTTGTCTTCCCCTTGGGCTGAGAGTAGCTAAAACTTGGGATATTAACCCTGCGCATCATCCAAACCCTTGCTGTTGTCCTGGTGGAACCAGGTTTGCTCTGAAACAAGCAAACCAAACCAGGCTGTTAGATAATTTGCATTAGGATGATTCCCGGGGCACAGTGCAGCCAGGAGATCTGTATACCTGGATGTAATTGTATTTTTAGAAAGCACGTTAAGGAGCATAATGACCTCCTTTCTGTGCCAATTGCAGCCCTGCCTGTGTAAGAGTATTTAATTGTCTTCATTCCCTGTGCACAGCCTTTTTAGTGGCTTTTTAGTGCAAAAGCAGGAGAAGAAGGGAGATTGTGTGACTGGAAACAATAAGGATGCTGAAGCAGAAAGCAAAGTGCTTGTCTTGAAGCATCCCTGTAAGATACCCTCCCCAAAGCACCCCCATACTCAAGGAACCTGCCCTTTCCTTTAGAGAGGTGACTTCTCCTCCTATTGTCTCACAAGGAACAACAATTTTTTTCCTCCTTAAGGCCTTTGTCCTGAAAAAAAACACCCTAAGTTTTTGAAAGGCAACCCAAGCTCCCATTTCAGATGGTGCTGAAGGCTAGGGGTGAAGGAAAGGTAAGAGAGGTGGCAGTACTGCAGCAGTGGGAACACTGACCCTTCCCAGCTGCTCCTGGGGGGTTTCTTGCTTCAAATGTTTTTAGCCTCCTCACTGCTCCTGTGCAAGAAAGAATGTGTAAAAACAGGTAAAAGAGAGAGGAAGGGAGGAAAATTTTAGAAAGGGCTTATGTTTCTCTGGCAGTGGTTTTCTAAGGAGCCCTGGTTATTCAGCAACAGTGGAAAAAACTGCAGACGATATAAATAAATCTTTAGGATTATATTAAAGCCAAGCTTAATTCATTTTCCTGGGGGGGAAAAAAATGCATGAGGCCTGATCATTTAATAACGATCAACCAGGATTTCTCTAGGGCTTCTTATATTTTCATGAAAAGGATCAGTTGTCTTGAAGAGGAATGGTAACTCTAGTATCTACAAATACCCTTTGGTTGGAAAGCATGTGGTTTAGGTTGGTGTGCTTCTTTGCTTCCGCTTTCTCTTCCTGCTTTCTTTTTATGATGCTATTGTACATTCACATCGATGGTTACACACTGAAAAGATCAAAAGTAGAGAGCTGGTTAATCATGAAATGGCAAACCATGGCTGTACATTGTGGTATAGTCTGTAGCAAGATAGAAACAGTACATGATTTTTAGCTTTCCCTGTGTTTAGATTTGGTGCCAGAGGTACTTGGGTGATTTTGCAAAGTGTGTATACATCGCAGTCAGCTTTCCAGAAAAATCCTGGTATCTTTTGAAATCTATACAGGATCTTACTTACTCTGCTGGGCTTAATTTCAGACTATGGAGTTTATCATTTGAGGAGGAAAAAATGGGTTTGTTGTGTGCTGTATTTAATCAAGTGCAGCAAAAAAACATCCCAGGCATCATTCATCTTCACAAGCCAATTTTTGTTTCCATTTTAGTTACAGAAAAATCTTGCTCTGGTAAAATGGGCTCATTTATTGTGCAGATCTGATGGCACCGAGATTACAGCTGCTGGCAGGTATTGGCTGGTTTGTGGGAGCAGTCCTCATATGGATTTTTGTTTTATGGGATTTCCATGTTGAGAGCTGTGTGTTTAATCATTATAGAAATACCAGGAGCCAGGGATTTGGTGATGCTTGGAAATAAGGGAAAGTGCAGAGTGTTCCCACTACAGCTTCCAAAACACAAGATGTGCTATGAAGCCTGAGATTCCTGGCTTTCCAGCAAGTGGCAGTGTTTAGGGTGCTCGTAGATCCTTAGACAGCTTTTATCCTTCCCATCCATCCTTCCTCCCAAGAAGCCCCATCCGTGGTGCATCGCTTTTGTGATGAGCTCAGGTGTGATCAAGAAGTTGCTGGTACCAGGCATGGAGGAGGTTTGCGGTCCCTCTGCTCCTGCTCCATTCCTCAGGCTCTAGGTGTTTCTAGAGGTGATGAGAGCAGTGTGAAGAAGGGAAATGTCCCCCATGACTAATGGCAAGGTGTGGAGGAATGTTTAGCAGACAGGTCGTACACAGCTGCGTCCCCTATCTGCTAAACATTCCTCCACAGCAAGGGACCCCTTAGTCCATCGATGAGCACAGGACACAGCCAAGTTTACGCTTCCCAGCAGATGAATTTTCTGCTGTGGGGATGCTGTTGACATCCTGTAGTTGCAACTACAGAGCATTTTAATATTTAATGAAGACTTGAAGAGTCTTCATGATTCACTGATCTGGGCCTCGGTGGCACGTGGGTAGTTTAGAGCATGCTTCAGCTGCTTCAGTTGGTCATACATACGAAGCAGCCAGTGAGGTGCCTGGCTGGCAATAGCCTGAGCCATGGGGATGGGGTTTCATCTCCAGCAGCCCTTAATTCAAGAAACAGTTTCTGTCACTCTGGGTTCAGCCACAGGCAAAGATTCTGAGGGAGAAATAAGTGATGTGTCCTAAACTGAGGAAAGGGAGTGGTGGTGTTTTTCATAATTTGATGCATTTAAACCGTGATCTTCCAGGTCTGTTTCTGGGTGCCTCGTGTATCTGTGGGCTCCTGCAGCAGTGTATTCTTCTCCAGGTTTGCACATGCTGGGCGAGATGGTTTTTGAGCTATGAGCTATTCTGGCAATACCAAAAAAAAAAACCCAACCAAAAAACCCCAAACAACAAAAACCCCAAAACCAAAAAGGCTGGGAAGGGGGCAGGGAGGGGATGTGATGCCAAGTGGAACAGCTCTGTCTTACCCGCCTCGAAGAGAAATCATCTCAACGCTGAAGGAGACAGGCTCCATTGCACAGATTAATGTGCAGTGTTTGAAAGCAGCCAAGAACAGTTTATACACACACACACCACACACACACGACCAGGCTGGAAGGAGCTGGGTGGTTCATCTCTGCAGAAGACATTCCTTTCCCTAAGAAGGCATTTAAAAAAAGAGGAGAGTACAAAGGTGTCCAGGAATGCTCAGCTGCTCAGGCAGCTTACTTGGCTGAACATAGCATTTTACAGTTGGGATTAATATGGATATTTCTTAATAATGTGTCGCCTTGTCAGAGGTTTCAGGGTCAGGATTGAAGGCTGCACCATGCTTGCAACTACAGTTCTCACTTCTGTTTTTTTTATTACAATAGCTCCTGTTAGTGCATATTGAAAGGAAGAAGGTGTTAAGTTAGTTTCTTCTTTTCTTCCCACAGAACTAGTAAATAAACTGGAAAGGCTAGGGGAAGGATGGTCTGCAGAGCTTAGCGATGATGGTTGTGGCGTGGGTTGGCCCAGGGGTCCATGCTGGCTTTGACCTGCACACCAGGATGTGCAGAGTATCAGTGTAAATATGGTGAGCCCAAACCTAAACAAATCCCACCAGAAAGCAAATAAAAGTAGTGATTTAACTGTGCTCAAGATGACTTAAAAGGACCGGAGACCATTAGCATTTTTACAAGTATTTTGCAGTTGGTCTTACTGCCTTTTATCTCTGTGGGTCTGCTCTGAGTGACCACCAGCATGGGGATGCCCACTGGGAGGAGGTTGCTTCCCCATGCCCTGCTCCCAGGCAGCTGAGGTGATGTCTGCCACCATTGTTAAGGTTTATTTTGCTTTTTTTTTTTCCCCTTTGTTTTTCTTCTTTTTCTCATCTTCCCTCCCTGCCCAGTAATTTCAGAGAGGACTCTGGGAAGCCCACCTGTTTCATCAGCACATGTAAGTGCCACCAGCCCTAATGGGATGCATTCAGGAGAAGGCTTCTCTAATTTCCCCATGCTCCTGTCTGTCCCTATCCCCTCCAGGAGTGATTGCCTCCATGGCTTTATAATCAGTATCTTGCCCACTGCAGAGGAGAGGTTCCTTTGCCTGCAGACACTGCAGTGCAGAGCCATGGGATTGGAGCCTTCCCTGCTCTCCATAAAAGTCCTAAGTGGCACAAAAGCAAGCAGCAAGCACGTGACTGATAAAAGTCTCAGCAAGGCTTTTGCTCCTATAATGACCATCTTCTATGCATAGATAATTTCAACAGAGTTGCACTTCAGAAGCCCACTGTCATTGGGGTGGCATGGGCTGACCTGTTAATCACAGGAGGAATTAATGGGAATTACAGCTGGTGGAGGCCCCTCTCTGAAGAGCTGTTCAGGGCATAGCACTGGAGGAGAATTTAAAAATGAAGCAGTGTGTGTTGTCCTCAGAGCTGCAGATAAAGGAGCAATGTGTCGGTTCCCCTGGGAGAAGCAGGGTGTGGAGGAGATAAACTCCAGGGGTGTAAACACCAGATTAACAGCCTAATTCTGAGGAGCATGAGCACACTTTTCATTTTCATTACATCTGCTTGGTAATTAATGGAGACTTTTAATTTAACTGGAAGGGAGCAGAGAGGCCAGGGGCACCAGGATTTGCAGCCTTCTTGGTGGCTGTACTCAGAGGAGACTCAGGTGAGGTGGTCCTGCATTACCTCTCTTGATGTGCTTGATGTCCTGTGGTATAAATTGGTTTTGCACCATTGACTTGAAGTGAACTGAAATCAAAGGATCCCTGCTGATGCTTTGCATGGCCTGAGGTCCTGGCTGTCTCCAGGTATTACCAAACAGCTACTAGACACTTCACAAAGCATTTTCTCCAGGTTTTCTTTTTAGGATGAATTTCCTTTTAAAATGTCATATATCCATGTAGCCTGTAGAGATTAAAAGAATAGCTGATCTCGTCTGTACAGGGGACCCATGAAGTCCTTAAATATACTTTATATTGGTGCTTCTCAAAGGAAGGCTTGATTGCTTGGTCTTAAATATCCAAAATGTAGTCACTGCGTGCCTGAACACACATACACAAGTGCTGTCTGAAGAGCAAAGAGGCTGCTTAGAGAGACTGTCCTTAGTTTGTGAAGAATAACACAGCAAGTTGCAAGGAATTGCTGTTGTCATTTGTGCATTCAGAATGCACATGCAGCCTGGGGTTGGGAGCAAAGGACGTCAATTAGTCCTGGTAATAGGGAGCATGTTCCAGGGAAAGGGAGAATGATGATAGAATGACTCATTTCTTCTTTAACAATAAGAGGAAGATAAATGGTGTTTGGTTGGTTCCATGTGTGCCCTTCAGGAGTTTTTAAAGTCTGTTCACTAGTTTTTGGACTAATCTTATATGGATGAGGGACAAGTTTTCTGCAGAATTAGCAACCGGTCTGGGAAATGTGATGGAGTCATCCTCTTCCAGGCCAGCTGGAGACAAAAGCCCTGAGCAAAGGCCAGCACAAGTACTAGTGGGATCATGGGCACCCCCATAGCCATGCCAGCCAAGAACGAGTTTTTCTGTCCAGGTTTTCTTGCTCTGGCAGTTGTGGGGTTCTGCATTTCCCCACTAAGCTGCGATGGTCCTGCAAGTACACAGGGAAGTGTATGGCTGGAGGAGGGGGACTGGCCTGCAAGGAAAAGGTGGTTCTGTGAGACAGCTGAGAGGTACCTGGAGCTGGGTGTCCTGGCTGACAGCAGCAGTCCTGTGGGATGATTCTTTCCTTCTGTGACAGAGGCTGGCAGTGTGGATTGGGACCCAAAACCTTCAGCCTGAGCACCTTGCAAAGGCTATTGCTACATGGACACAACCCTAACCCATGGATCTCCTACGTGATTGAAAATAGGAGGAGAAAGCTCCCATGCAGAATACATGTCCAGGAAAGGAGAATACCTCTCATAAATGATAATTTCTTATTTGGACCCTCAGGGTGTCATTTAAGGATTGTAGACTAGGAAAGAAAGTACATCATACTGCTCTCCACTGTTGCTGTCTCTGGCTCAGCTGAGGTTCGCATCAAATGGCATGTGGGTAGCTCTAACTCTGCGTTTGTTATGGGGAAACTCAAAAGGTCTCTGTTTGCTGTCCGATGTCTAGTGTGAGGTGCTACTGCTCACCTACTGAACAGCCCAGGGAAAATAGAGCTTTTGCTCAGACTTGCAGAGGAGGGTGGGGAGAAGGTATTTTGGGTAGTCTGTCAGTCAGCTTGACACTAATTGGTTGCAGTAAGTAATCGTTCTCCATGTAAATTAGACTCCAATTTCCTCTGTAGTCTGTCTGTTTGCTGTGTGGGCTTCGGTCTAATTAGGCTCTCACATGGCAAACCTGGTTTGTAAGCTGCTTTTGTTCCCGGAGAGCCAGGCTCAGCCCTCCTCGAGGCTGCCTGCACTTTTTGAGCCCCGCTCCCAAGTGGGATGGTTCTTAGATCAACACTGCCAAGTTCAAAATAAGTTCTTCTTTTAATGTATGTTTTGATTATTTCTGTATTTAAAGCTTGCGGCGGCAGGGGAGGGGTGATTAAAATGCAATGAGACTTATTAGACTTACAATGGGAATACCCGTTGGAAACACCTCCTCTGCGTTCTTGGAAGCCCTGCCCGCTCCTCCATGAATAGACCTCATTGAATTGCCAGCCTCTGTGAAGGCCAGAGCAGCTTGCCCGCGTCTGGATCCTGCTGCCTGTCCGCCAGGGCACCTGGAGCATATACCGCTCGCTCCTGCCTCCTCGCTCAGAAGTAGCTGTGTGTGCATTCCGAGTTTATCCAAACGCCAGCCTGCGTTCTGGACCTCCTCCAGGTTGCACATCTGTCACCGAGTGCAGAAATGTGCAGTTGCACGAGAGGCTTTTCTCCCTGGCCAGCCCTTGTTTGCAAATGAAGGTTCCAAAGTCACGGGGTGGCTCTCTGCTCTCCGAGCTGCTGCCAGCAGCCTTAGCCCAAGCATTGGAATCAAAACATTGTGGTCTAGGATCTAGATTTGTGTGCAGAGGGAAAAAGACAAGTCTCTACGGTTAATGTCTACACCAGGCTGGAAAACCATATGTGTTGGCTGGCCAGGCTGATTGCCAGCAGCGCTTTGTGAGTCAGTAGTTACCTTTGTGAAACTCAGGGTAACTTCAGGAACCAGGTGCTAGCCTTTTCTATAAACCTCTTCCTGATACAATGCAGCCCTGACTCAGATGTGTCAGCAGTGCCATTAGGCTTTCTGATAAATACTGGGTTTATTGGCATCCTAATGCTTACCTTCTTGACCTTCGATCCAGTGATCACGCTGGGAGCTGCTGGCTTTCTCCAGTGCACTCGCAAGGCTGTGGTCCCCTCCAAGTAGCTAGATAAGAAACTCTTCTGGGAGACAGAGCTGAAGCAAATTGAGCAGGAGGGGAAGAGGGTTTATTGCTTCTTGTTATGTGATTTATAGATTGGCAAGGTAACTTTGCTTTCATACTGCTAGTCTAAACTGGAAGGGGATGTTGGCTCTGTGGAGTGCTAAATTTGGGTAGAGAGACAGGATTGGATTAGGGTTTACGATTTTCACCAATAAGCTAAAACTGTGGTGGGCGTCACTCTGCCGGCTGGGACGGCAGCTGGAAGCCTTCCCTCCCCAAATGACTACAGCCTGGCCGTCGTGCAGGCAGCCCCTGGCCCGGGCATCGCTGCTGACGGAGAATGCACCACGGTCCCCGGCAGCAAAGGCACTCGCCTTGCCGCTGCCCATCCTTCTTCCGATCCTTTCCTCTGCCCTTACCCGTTACATGGGGGTTTTCCAGAGTGTGAAGTGAATGTCTGTTTAGCCTGGGTAAGTAATCGCACCTGATTTATAGCATATTTAAGTTTAAGCTGCTTTAATGCTCTACAAATCTTTGCATTGGAATTTTTTTCCCCCCATCTCTGATCCCTGCCTGCCTTCACAAGCACCGTGTCTTGCTGTGGGTAGAGCCCAGGGGCAGGCAGGGGCTACCGGAGTGGGGCCAGGCTCAGCCCTGCTGCACCCCCACCCCGCCCCCGAGCAGGGATGTGCTGTATCCGTTGCTAATATCTGGCCCAGAGGATATGGTACAACTTTCCCTTGATGCAAACGCGATTTCTCTCGCCCATCCCTGAGACGCTCCTGCTTTTCAACTCTCTTGAAAAAAACCCAAATAGTAAAACCCCTGCAGGAGGCTGGAGCTTATCTTAGCTCTGGGTTTCCAAAAGTGCTGTGTGTCTTCTCAGCTGTTGCAAGGATTTGTGTGAAATGACAGAACGCAACTTTTGAACTTTCAGCAGCTGCATTTAATACACAGGTTAGAGGGTGATTTTTAGCTTGAAGATGTTGAGGGTTTTTTTGTCTTTGTTCAGATGAATTCGGGAGAAAATGTCTAGTTCCTTTGAGGCAAAACAAAGGCTTCTAAGTACTTAATCAAACCTGCTGAATCCAATTGCATTCTGATACTTTAAGCATTAAGCAGACAGGAGGCTGTGTTGGTGACAAACAGAATGTCTGTTTGGAAAAAGAGGTTCATTCCTGCTGGAGAGGCAAAGGAGGGTACAGCCTGACAGATGCCTGCTCTGGGCAGAGGTCCTGGGGCTGTTTGCTGGGCAGAAGTGTTTAACAGCATCTTCTGTTTGCCTTTGTTTAGGCAGTGCAAATGTATTTGTGTGCTTTAGGATTCCTTCGCTCTTCAGCAGATGTTCTGTCTGTGCAACTGGTGGAGTAATTAGAGAGAGCGATGTGATGCTGGTGTGCAAACACCCCCGTGGTGGGGAGGGGTAGAGAAATCACAGAGTCTGTCCTGGGAGCAGCTGCTGAGGAGCAAAGTCAGCACAAGAAGCCAAAAGCAAAACACATGTGGCCAACATATTTGACTTTATTTTGGCAAGAAGGTTGTTCTCCTCTCTGCCATAAAGAGCCAAAGGCTGCAGCCTGGGGCAGAAGACCATGCTGCTTCTTATGGCAAATTTCTCTCAACATGCAAATCATTCACTTGGGATTTTTGCAGTGGCAGCTGGGGAATGGTTAAATGTTCTGTCTGTGGGAAATTACCAGGAGATTTGAGTATTTTCTGGAGTGGCTGTGGCAAAGGGTGGCATGGGAACTCTCCACAACATAGATAGTGTTGCATGGAGATTTTGAAGGCTCTGGTTGCAGGAGTGTATTTTTCTCTGCTACCATTTAAATAATGGCAGCAACATGCTGATTCCTCTAATGATCTTGATTAAGTTATTGGTTATTTCCTTAATTAACTCCTTGATCTACTTACACCTTATTTGTTCACCTAGAGGAGGAAGGAAAAAACCTCCTGTTTTTTTCCCTTTTGAAAGAGTTTTTTCCTATCCACAAGGGATGTCATCTTAGGTCAATAAAGGATCTTCAGTGAGCTGATTTCCTCAGTGTTGCTACTTCAGGCATCTGTGGGATGGTCATGGTATTAGTGTGATGGTGAAGGGAACACACTGTTGGTGCTGGAGCATCCTGATGGCCACTGTTGGGTCCTTCCCTAGTAGAGATGCCTTGGAGGGCTGGAAGTGAGCTACTTGCGTAGGCTGAGCAAAATATTTTGCACCTTTTATTTATGAATGTACTGACCTACAAATCCAGCTAGTGCCAGTGTTTGCAGATGGGATGCTGAGAGATGGGTGTTGGTGTTTCCTGGGGCCTGGCTCTCCTGGCAGCAGCAAATTTTAAGCAGGAGAGTATAGATGTAACTTTATTCTTGGTACCAGTGTTATGCAGACAAACAAAATATGTTGAAGTTGTCTTCTGAATGCTCTGTTTGTGTATAATGACTGGACTGGGAATGGGGTGATGTCTCAGAGCCAGTTCTGGAGGAGAAAATGCATCTTTTAATCTCCAGCAGCTTTTAAACTTCCCATGTATTAGCATATGGCACTGAGTTGAGCACCCAGTGTCTCTGCACAGCCCTACAAAAGCAGCCTCACTAGTTGGCACCAGCTCTTCACCAGTATTGCCTAGGCACCACATTTTGTTGTCCTCTACCCCATACCTTAGAGAGACTCTAATTTTTTGCTTTGGAGACTCCTTGTGATACATGCAGCAGAAGCCTGTGCCTCTGACAAGCCTATTTGTTCATGCTTTTGTACTGTTTATTACTCTTAATAATATTCCCCTTGTTAGCCTTAGCTTAACACCCTCCCTGGTGCAGAACTCGCTGAAACATGTATTGCATAGTGAGTCTGCTTCCATATATAAATTGGAGAGACAGAAGTTGGGACTCTCCCAGCTAAAACAGAACTAAATGCTTGCCCCCCAGTTACACGTGAGCATCTGTGCCAAAAAAATATGTCTTTGGGAGGAATTACCAGAAGTTCTGGCATACACAAGCTGTATTCCTTTGAGTTTTTTTAGCAGTTTGGCGAGAATTTGGACTGTACAACTTTCCTTTCTCAGAGGAAACCTTTCCCATGGCCCATGTGAAAGCCAGAGCATCACCCTGTGATGCAGAGCTCCGTGGGTCAGCTCGAACATGTCTCCAGCACCAGCTCTCATTCTGGCTGGGACATGCTTGGATGGCAGTGCTCAAAATTCCCCATGACACGTTTGGCAGCTCACACAAACCCCATACCTGGTGCTGCCAGGCCTGCTGCCTGCATTGGATTCATCAAAGGGAAATCATGCTAATGAACCTGATTGCGTTCTACAATAGCACAGGTGGCTGGATAGACAAGGGGAGAGCCTTGGCTATTGTCTGCCTGGACCTCAGTGAGGGCTGGATAAGTGGATGGTGAGATGGATCAAGACCTGGATGTATAAAGGGTTATGATCAGTGGCATAGAGGCCACTGTGGTAGCTGGAGGCCTGTAACTAAGTGGTGTCCCCCAAAGGTAAATACTGGGGCCAGTATTGTTCAACTTATTCATCAGTGATCTGGATGAAGGAATAGAGCTGCCTCCTCAGCAAGTTTACTGATAATATAAAACTGGAGGAGTGGCTGATAGCCCACATTGCTATGCAGCCATCCAGAAGGATCTGGATAGACTGGAGAGACAGGCAGAGAGGAACCTTCTAAAATTCAACAAAGGCAAGTGCAAGGTCCTGCACCTGGGGAGGAATAACCCCATGCAGCAACACAGGCTAAGGGCTGACCTGCTGGAAAGTAGGTCTGCAGAGAAGGATCTGGGGATCCTGGAGGACAACAAGTTGTCCATAAGATGGCAATGTGCCATTGTGGCCAAGAAGGCCAATGGTATCCTGGGCTGCACTGGCAAGAGCATTGCCAGCAGGTTGAGGGAGGTGATCCTGCCCCTCTGCTCAGCCCTGGCGAGACCCCATCTAGAGTATTGGGTTCAGTTCAGGGCTCCTCACTGCAAAAGAGATATGGAACTCCTAGAGTGAGTCCAACAGATTGCTACACACATGGTGATGGGGCTGGAGCATCTCCCTTATGAGGCAAGGCTGAAGGAGCTGGGCTTGTTTAGCCTGGAGAAAAGGAGGCTGAGAGGGGACCTTAGCAATGTATTTGAAGGGAACATGTGAAGAGGATGTTGGAGGGAGGTTGAACTAGATACCCTCTGGTGGTCCTTTCCAACCTTAACTGTTCTGTGATTCTGTTGGCTGGCTCAGGGCACTCAGTGTTACTCTCGTAGTCTCGGGTAAACCTAGGAGAACTGCAGCTTTCTCTTTGGTTTTCAACATAACCTCTCAGCTGGGGGTTGGTGAGGTGTTCTCAAATGTATCGATTCTAACGGCTCAGAGAACAATATCCTAGTACTTCTATATCATGATTCCTAAATGATTACCATGACATTGTGATTGCAAGCATGGTGGATCTTGTGGTTAGCTGTGCTTTAGACACCACAGATGAGTATCACAGATGTTGCAATGCCAGAGCAGCAATGGTGATGCCTCTGGGTCATCCATGTTCCCTTCCACATCTGTCTTGGATTGCTTGTGTAACCTTGGACAAATTATGAACATCCTCCAAGTTTGAGATGGGGGAGAGCAGCAGAACTGCTGTTGCAGCTGTTCAGGGGTTGGTGTCAGAGCAGAGCTGGCCCCAGGGTGGTACCCAGGGATGCTTATATGCAGATGGTGCGTGCACATCCCTGTTGTGGGCAGGACCTGCAAATGCAATGGAAAAAGCCAGTAAAACCAGACAAATAACTACACTCAGAAAGTTTATTGCTGGCTGATCCCCTCTGCATTTCTTTCTCTGCAAATACTGTGAGAAGGTAGCTGAGACAAAATGTTTCCTCTGACAGGGTTAGATTTCTCTTTACATTCCTTGGAAGTTTGTGTTTGGATTTTGCTCTGTTGGTGTTGGTTTATGCAGAGATGTTTCCAGCAGCTCAATTACATGGGTCTAGCTCCAACTCTTGGTATTTTGTATAAAGACAAAAGTGAAAGAAAGATAGGCCTGGGTAATGAAGTGGCTATTTAATCACAGAAGGACTCACAGGAAAATGTGCATTAAATATTTATGGGACAGTATTCATTAACGTTTTCAGTGTGTTGGCACTGGGCAGTGCAGGAAAGCTGTTGAGAGAATTGGAGTCTCTGTTACACAGGCATAGACCTAGAAGGAGCTGCAGCAGAGGAGAGGCATGAACACCTGCTTTGTTACCCTGAGGGTAGCCAGCCTTGCCCTTGGAGTTGCAGTGGTAAGCAGGATTTCAGTAGTTTCACTTACAATTCTGAAAATGCTCACAGTAAATATTTCAGGACTGATTTTTCTGACTGCATGGTGAGCACAAGTGGCTGACACTGAACCCCTGATTTGCAGACAGGCAATTAGAGAGATAAGCCTAAATGATTTCATGTGTCTCTTTCAGATGGCTCGAGTCTCAGTTGCTATAAAAGGGTTGGGATTAGCTGAGATTGAGTTCTCAGGGCGCTGGAAATGGGCTGTGGCTGGGGGCCTGTGTCCAACAGCCGCTGTAGGTACTGAGTTATGGAGTGAGTTATCCATGGGTGTGAAATGGTGCCAGGAAGATTAGAACTGATGATAAAATAGTATTAAGGCTTGTTTTGTTACAGTGTGGAAGGTATCATATTACTCTGGTGCTATAAATCTAATGCATTTCCCACGTCTGTTAAGTGAAGCCATTTAAATAATTGAAATATGTTTATATTTGTCAGCTGTTGCATCCTTCTGTAGATGATCACAGCAAATGACTTTAGACTTTCCATAGCAGTTAGGGGAATGTCTGAAGCATTAGCATCCCAATAGAGTAAATATTCCTTTGAGATGACACAGGGTCTTGTGTCACGTTTGAGGATACTTTACTCTAGATCAGTAGCGTGAGCCCAAGACTGGCCTCAAGTTCATACCAAAGGCTGTACTGGCTGCACAGTCTGCTAAATTTGGGCTTTAGGACCAAAGGTCCATGGTACTAGCCCCATCCCAAGCCGTTAGCCACAGCAAGTGATGTTCCCACCTCAGACTGTACCTGTTAGGCCCTCCCTTGGGTGGGAGTTCTTCTTGGTGTTTCTGTTGATGGGGGAGAGCTTTGTCCTAGTTTTTAACAAGTGTACAAAGGACTGTTTCTCAGTGTCTTAACACCCACTAAAAATCAGTGGGAGCCGAATCCTGAACGACTGCCCAAAATATCCAGCTATCCTGAAAACTGGACTGTTTCCCTTAACCACCTCAGTTAAACTAAGGGCTAGCAAAAAGGAAGTGAGAAGAGCAGTTCCTCTTGGAGTGTGAGTACCAGGAATGATTCAGAATTTGTCTGGGTCTAAGCCACAGCATATTTTGCAATTTAAAAGTTGCACATAAGCAACCTTGCAGCCTCTGTGCTGGCTGTGGATGATGAGCCAGCGCCTAAAACTGGTGAGTGGTGAGGGTGGTGGAGCAACACAGAGGTAAAGTCACACTTTTTCCTTGCAGTGGGCTCCCCAGAAGGAGAAAAGCAGCAGCAAGAGGTTGTTGGAGGTACCATATGGTGTTTTGGAGAGCTTAGTCCTCAGCTCTCCAAAATTTGGAGAAGGCTCACTTGAATTTTGTAGCATAAGGCACACATCTGAAGCAGATCATCAGGCACATCTGACGTTGGCTCTTCTGAGCTATGACCACAACCAGGAGCAGCACAGGGGGGCATCATGGCATGGTGATTGTATCTGCTTTCCAGTCCTTTAAAATACTTCCCTATCAAGAAGCCCCCATTTGTAAACCAGGGCTGCTTTGGATTTTGGTGAGCTGTAAAACATTCTTTTCCATGGTGTATATGCTCTCCTAACTTTCTACAAACCAAGTGTGGATAGGGACAAGTGTGTTTCAAAGGAATTTATCATAGAAGTGTGTCAGGGAGAGATGCTGGGCACGTGTCCATCAGAGGAGGATAGATAAACTCCCACAGTAAATGGTCTTTGTCATGTTTTGCCATTTTCTGTAGAATGGCTCCACTGACATTAGAAGGTTGAGTATGGCACGTTTGTCTCAATTTACAGATGACATGCTTTTGTTCAAGGCAGTATGCAATATCATAACTGACATCAAAACTAAACCCAGTTTCATGATCCTTCTGTAGGCACAAGGTGCTGCCTGCTCAGGTGAAGGTGGAGAAGCTGGGAAAGCAGGAAAGTGTTCTCCTCGGCATCTTATGTGGAATAAAAACTTTACCAAAGTCAAAACTTTCTTTCAGAGCAGAGCTGTTCAGAGTACAGCAAATGTTGAAATCCTTCTTGGCCATGGGTTTGTGCCGGTGCCTGTAGCAGACGCTCAGGGAGGGGAAGGCAGCTGTTTGATCTGTGATTGCTGCTTATTACACTAATTATAATAGTCTCACTGGTATCACGAGCTTCACTTCTCCTTCCTCCATCTGTCTGTTTGGCCATCCATGGTTGCTCATCTTTTTGAGATACGTGTTTGAAGTGCTCAGTGCTGCAGGAAGCTTGAGTGCGCTCCCCCTCTGCTTCCCCATGCTGGTGCGAGGGAATAATCATGGCATGCACAGAGAAGGAATTTTTAGGATTGAGTTGTTTGCCCTGATATAAAGCCACAGAAAAGGTGAGGTTTTGACCTGACTCTGCAACTCCACATTTCCAAGGATCTCAGCCAGATAAGTCACCCTGGTATGGAGCATCCCAACCTGTTTGGGATGGAGGGGAGATGATGATGTCCAGCACTTGCTTCATTGCCTTTTTTCTCTCTTAATTTATTTTTTGCCCTGTACCAGTACAATCAGTTTAGATACTTGAGCATGCTGCAGGAGGGTTCCCTCCTTTAACACAAAGAACATCCACTGTTTTCCAGAAATGTCCTCACGTGGGATCCTGGCTAGCCCTGCCTTTGGTACTACCACTGGCAGCAGCTGAGCTGACCCCCAAATTGCTGTTCTTTTGTTACAAGGAGACAGCGTTAGTTAAATGCTCAGCAAAAAAAGAAAGCACAGCTCCTTTAGATGCCCACCTGGTTTTTATTTCAGCAGGGAGGGGTTCCTTGTTGTCCTAGGGCACTTGATTTGAAGAACAGTCCACTCCAAAGCAGTCAGCAAAGTGCTTTCTGAACCACAGAACAATGGGACTCACTAAATCTCTAGCAGCAATAATTGCTTCTAAAAGGCTGATGTGTTTAGTCTGCTCATGTTTAGCAAACATGTTTGCTTTGCCCTTGTAAGATAATGCTGCATGCAGCACAGCATGGTAGGGAAAAAAGAGGAAGAAATAGTCTCTAACAAGCAGTGGCTGATAGGAGCAATAGGATTTGATAATGCTGGTGTCCCCTTATTAATCATGATCAGTTGGGTTTCTCTGCCCCTCCTGTGCTTGGGCTGTGGGCAGGATGCCCTCATGGGCTCATACAAGCTGGGGCCACCGTGCCTGAGGCTCAGGCTGGTGGAGAGCAGGAGCCCATCACAGTGATGCTGGTGTCTCCGTAAGTGCAGGGCACCCCTGAAGTCCCTTGGATGGGGACATCTCTGAGCCATGCCTCGGTGTGGCTAGAATGGTGCTAACCAGCATCTCCTTGAAGGGTGGCTTGGACCCTTTGCTAGAGACTGTTATCAGGTGCGCAGGGCCGAGGCTTGTGCAGCGAGAAGGGATGCTCCAGGGACGCTGCCTGCATGAGACCCATCCAGGAGAATGGGGATAGGCTCGGACCCTGCGGTAGATGGAGACATGCTTCTGGCCAACCCTCTCTTGGTATGGTCTTAATCCCTCCCTACAGGTCCTGATCCCCCCTGTTCCGACGGCAGACGGTTTAGTTGCATTTCCCTATAGACCACGATAACATAAACGTGTGGCTATGCTTTACACTAAGGCAAGCAGGGTGAGAGGATGGCAGGTTATCCGAGGAAGGGATGCAGGTTTCCAGCTGCACGCTCTCGCTGCTGTTGATGAGGGCTGTGATTGATGCTGCGTTCGGAGCAGGCAGCCGTCAGCCAGCGACGTGCTGACCTTTCCCTGACGGGCTGAGCGGCTCTAATGATCTTGATGGGGCTGGCGATTTGTATATTGGGTTTGATGTACGAGGCTTGACACGGCATGGAGGAATGGGACTGGGCTATGACTGACAGCCCTTTCCCATTAAGGATAGTGAGGCACAGTGATTTCTTTCACTCTGAATGTTTTGCTGAATTACATTGTAGCAGAGAAGTTTTGCTCTTAAATGTCTTCCTTTATATAGCTTCCAAGCAGTTGAAAAAAAGAGAGAATGAAGTAATTTGCAGGCCAGAAGGCTTAACACTAAAAAGGCTATTCAAATTATACACTTAATTAATATTTAGTGAATTATTTTTACCCTGACTTTAATGTTCAGGCTCCTTAGACAGATAAAACAGTGCAGAGCAGCTCGTGCCGGGGTTTTTTGGGGAGGGTTGGGGTTTGGGACTTTTTTGGGTTTGTTTTTTTTGTTTGTTTTTCTAATTCAGCTGTATAAAATTTCAAGCCCTTGACTTCTTGCAGGCAACATTAAACCCTTTTAATTTCCATGAGTTGAGCTGTGTATAAATCATACCCTGGTTGGCACATCTCATGGGTGCTTGTGGCAAGAGTAATGAATTTCATGGTTTGTTATGAGCTACTAAAACCAACACAAACACAGAAAGCCTTTTGTAATCTCAGCGTATCATTCAAGGAAGCAATTTATTCCTAAGTATGAGCAAATGTCAAGCCATGATAACAAATTGTTATTACTAAATAAAACAAAGGGAAGAATAGCAAACATCTCTTGTCATTTTTCTACAGTGCCAGGCTGTCTAGGGGACACTGGAGCTCCATCCAGCTTCAGCCAGTGGTTCAGACAGGCTGCAAACCTTGCCATAGCCTAAGACATCTTGACATGCTTTGTGTGCTTCAGGCAGGGCATAGGGCCATGGTCTTAAGAGGGCCAGGGCTGGGAAACCACCCAGGCTTAAACTGAGATGCCACTTCTCATAATTTTATTGTTGGTGGGTTTTTTTTTAGTTTAAAATCAGGGTTAGCTGGATTGTAGAAGGCTTGTAATGGATGGCATTTAGGGTGGAGCAAAACAATATGTGTCTGTCCATCTGCTTGCCCTAGCTGGTTTTATATCATCCAGGTCTACTTCATGCTCTCAGGTATGAAAGAAAAACCTGTTTTGGCACCTTTTTTCCCACTGAGCAGTTAGGAGATGAGGGGCCAGGCGTGTTCCTGACCGTGGCTGATCTCTGTATGTTTGCAAATACACTGGGAAATGAAATACTTGAAGGCATCATGAAAGCTCATTTCTGTTCATGACCCAACATGTGTCATTTCCTCTCAGACATGTTGTGGGAACATCAAGTGGATCCAAAAATGTGCTGGATTTACCATTTCCTTCTGCATTTAACACAGTTTGGGAGCAAGAAGCAAATAAGTATTTTCTCTTAGTTGGTGAGGAGCAGGTAGCCGTGTCTCCTGAGTGGGAGCAGAAACATGGCTATCTTAAAGCATTGGTGGTTTCTGAGGAGTTTGGACAGAGGTTTGTGCAACCTCAGGACCTGCCTGCAGCACCTGTTTTGGGGCAGGGATTTCCATAGTGCCCAGACAGAGTGAAGGAAGCACTGAAATCATAGAATCATAGCATGGTTTCGTTTGGAAGCAACCTTTAAAAGGTCATCCAGTCCAACTCCCCTGCTGTCAGTAGGGAAATCTTCAACTAGATCCAGTTGCTCAGAGCCCCATCCAACCTGACCTTGAATGTTTCCAGGGATGGGACATCTACCACCTCTCTAGGCAACCTGGGCCAGCGTTTCACCGCCATCATTGTGAAAAATGTCTTGTATCCAGTCCAAATCTCCCTCCTTTAGTATAAAACCATCACCTTTTGTCCTGCTGCAAGAGGCCCTGCTAAAAAGACTGTCTTTTTCTTATAGCCCACCTCCAATCCTGCTGGCAGCCAGAGAATATGTGCAGTCTGGTTTTGAGAGGTAAAAAACAGACTTGTGTCACCTGGCCAGGATTCTAGGCTGGCTCAAGACTTGCCTCTGAGCACAGAGACAGTTGAGCACCATGTCCCCTTCCTGGGGGATGCACAGCCTTTGGCAAGGGAGGGAGACAGGGTGGTGCATGGCTGATGCAGAGGGGAACTGAGTGAGCAAAGGCAAGAAATCCTCAGGGCATAACCACTGACCCGAAACACTCTATTAGACAGGTTTGAAGCCAAATATAAAATAAAAATCATTTAAGGTGACAGCAACCCTGACAGCATCAGGCAGCAAGAAGGGTGTCAGGCAGGGAGTCCTGCCAAGGCACATGTTCATGCAGACGTGCAGGGTTAGTTGGTTATCCTGGAAATATATCTTCTATTTTGTGTAAATGAAAAATTAATTTGTTGCTGATCAAAGGTTTAGATCTTTGGAAAGCATACCACCAGATAAGCTGATGATTTATGTGTTTCCTTCATAACATGTTTTCAGTGAACACTTCTTGTTCAGGGAAGGGCCCCAAGAAAAATATGTCATTACAAAAATAACAGTGTTGAGTTTATTTAGCTTAAATTACAATACAGTGCTTTAATGAGGCTTTTGTAGACATCATTAAGGGACACTATTAAAAAGTCTTTAGATGGAGAATACTACCAGGCAAAGGGGAGAAACCCAAATGAGCACCCAAATAGTTATTCATGTGACTTTTGAGAATGTGCTCCACCAGCTCAGTCTTCTCTTTGCTGCTTAATGAAACATCAATTTCACTTGCATAAGGTGCAGAATCCATCAAGAATTCTTGTGTGTCTTCTGGAGTTATTCCAACACATGACCTTTTCACAAGCCTTGCGGTAGGTAACTGTAATATGGAGCAATTGCCAACGAACCAGCAGCTTTCAAAGCAGGAAGGCTCATTTCCACTTTCTTCAGACAGTTGTGTGTCTAAATGTGGCAGCTTCTAAGCTGATTTCTTGTCTCTGAAGAGCCTGCTTTTGTGGATATTTAGGTTTGCAAGTTTTGGAACAAGAAGCCTGCCAGGAGCAATGACTATTACAGACTATTACGCTGTTTGGAGGCACAAAGGATAGCTCATAGCTAGCCATGCAGCTGAGATGTTGTGAGCGTTGATTATAACAATCTTTTACATCAGCTCAAGATTCTGTCCTGTTTTATCTTTGTGGATCAACTTAAAAGTTTGCAGTTTCTGATGTGATTCCTTTCTTGGAGATGATCCAGTTAGCCAAGACAGCCAAGCAGAACTCACTTTTGCTGTAGGATGCTTGGTTGTTTGGGGGCGATGCCACCATCCACCCTGTCGTGTCAGGCTGGTGCTGGGTGATTGAAGCTGCTCTAGATGGACTTGCATGGAGCATATCATGCAAGAAGTGGGGTTGGGCACTTGGGCTCGTGCCCTGCCACCCTTTTCTCTGAGCTCAGGGCCAGATGGTAGTCCTGCTTAAGTGCCACTTGGAGTGGTAATAGACTGCTTCCTCTCAAGTGTTTGTAGCTAAAGGGACTTCGCTCGTTGAAAGTGAATGCAGATGAAGACAGGCTTTTTACTCATGTTTGGTGAAAATTAGCACCTATAAGCTGTGTGTATTCTTTGTGCCAGTTGTAGCCCATAGCCATTGTTGCGTGCTTTTAGCAATACATTTCCAGGGAAGATTATTACAGTAAACCTGGGTAATTCCTGCTCTACAGCATTTTCTGCTCAACATTATCATTTTATAAGCAGGCTTCTTTATTCGTGTTTGCCCAATTCAGTTTTGTTTCATTTCCTTTGTACTGTGATTAACGTGTTCTGAATTTAAGAGGGAAAGTACATCCTCCTGGGGCCAGAGCATGTTAACCATAGAGAGGCAAGCTGGTAGCCAGTCTGTGATGCTGCCACGAGCTGGAAGGGGCCAAATGTGCCAGTCTAGGAAGCAGAAAGGCTAGAAGAGGTTTTTCCTAGTTCTGCTGCTCTGTGGAGTTGGGGGATTTGGAGGGGACCATGCTTGGTCCTACAGCCATCTACAGTACAAGTGGAGGTGATGTTGCTCCTTCCTCCACAAAAGGAGGGTCTGACATGGCTGGATGGAGTAACAGACTCAGTGCTCAATTCTTGGACTTGCAGCTGCAGATTTAATTAAAACAAAAAAAGGAAAACAATATATATATATATATATATAGAAAAGGAACTGCAAATGCTTAAATATTTCATCAACAGCCCTGAATGTTTTCTTTTGTCTGAAGTTGTCTGAGCCAGACGAGGACTCTGCATGTTCTCAATCTGTCCCCACTTGGCTGGGGTAAGTTGGGGCGGCTCCAAGGGGGAGCTGGGCTGCTTGGTCCCAGTTGAAGATCTTGCCCTTGAGATTTTGAGTGTAATTCCATATAATAAAACCTAATTTATGAGCCTTAATAATAATAATTTAAGGACTGTAGAAAGACTCGCAGCTGTAGTTTCTGTGTATCCTTTTGTGTTCTGTAAACATAGCTAATGTTGCCAAAATCAAGAGCTCTAAAATCCAGAGCCAGGCCCCAAAAGTCAGGATTGTGCTACAAAGGCATGACATGTAGGGCAGGTTTTATTTGCTTTCTGTATTTTTCTGAGCCCACAGAAACTAGGTTTTTGAATTTCACTCACTTTCTGCAAATGCAAAAGCTAGAAAGTGTGCTCTCCTCGAGCTGACTTCCAATTCGAGATTCATTTGTGAGCTTCTAATTCCCAAGCAACAGGCTTTGAGAGCAGCAGAAGACATTTGGCAGTGTAGCTCCTTCTCTTGTCCAAGGGGACGGGAACACAGAGAAAGATCCCCATTTGGGGTGGTGTATTCCTGGGGCTCACAGTCCTCATCTGAGATACACGTAAAAGGTGTGAATAATGCATCTCTCGGGGCCATATGAAAGGAAATGTATTAAAATATGCGGTAAAAATGCCACGCTAATAACTTGGATTTCCCAGAATATTTAGCCCTGCTGGTGCACAAACATGCTGCGTCTAAAAACCTGTGGGGAATCATAGCAAATGACTGGAGAAAATAATTAAGAGGGCAATGAAAGCCAGGAGAAAAATGATATGTTGCTTGGAGCCAGCAGATCATTGCTTTAATAGCCTGCGTACTTAAGAAGCGGCGCCTTAAGTTTGACAGCAAGTTGTGATTCGGTCAGCATCAAATAAGATGATACTTGGGGAAGGATAATTAGTGTCTTCACACCATTCAGTTTGGGCTGCTGGTGCGGAGCCAACTCTGAAACGCGCACATGCGAGCTAGCGAGCAGGGCTTTTTTTTCCTCTCCCTTTCCCTAAGCAGCCTGCAGGATATATTGATTTCTGAGAGCGGGCTGATTTCCATGTAAATAAATGGGAGGGTGGCTGGGCCGTGGTGCGCGGTCCGGATGCGGTGACTTTGGCTTGCTGACATCATTGCTCATTAGCATGCAGGAGAGGAGAGCAATGCAACAGCAGAGCCCCGCGCGCTCCCGCGCCGGCAATTATTCTCCGCGGGCTGCATCTCTCCTCGTTAATGCCTTGCGCTCAGAGAGCAAATTGGACATCCTCTTGCCACCTCCAAGGGTCATTTAGTGAAAGGCAGGCTGAAGGGGGGAGCTGGTGGATTGACTTGGATTGGGAGCAGAAGGGGGGGCACCCTTCAGAGCTTGATTTCAGAGCGAAGCAATTTAAGCGAAAGCTTAAGACGCGGGGCAGGAATGGCACATTTCGCCACGGTAGGTTTCCTTTGGAGACACGCTGTGGTCAGTGCGTGCCTCCTCTGAAAGCCTCCGACAAAAGCCTGTCTGGCGGCAGCGTGCCGGGGTGGTGGGGCTGTACCGGGAGAGCTCGGGATGTTTTATGACACTGCGGTGCTTGGGCTGGTCCTGGGAGCAGTTAACCAGCCCAACTGGCACAACTAGGACGACTGAGCAACCCGCTGGATTTTTTCCTCCTGTGCTGTCGCTGTCAGTGGGAACAGGTAAGAAACTGCCTTTCACTGGCGACTTCAAAGTTGTTATGGATTTTTAGGAGGGATAGAAAGTAGAAGAGAGGAGGATTAAGCAGCGTTCTGTGACTGTACGTAGCTGTGTGCTAACTTTCCTCTGTGCTGGTGGTGGTGATCTACAAGAGGGCTGTGATTTTTATTCCCNGTTTATGAAAGTAAAAGGTTAATTGTGAAATTGCATTTCTGCAGCTGTAGGAAGTCAGGGAGAAAGATGTCATCATAGTGGATTTTTCATTTTAAGAATAACGAGGAAGGCTCAGCTGGCTCTAAATAGGAAGTATTTTAAATCTTCATCTCAGTGTTAATTTTACTTCTCTGATAAATGCACCTTCTGGAAGCCTGGGTTCTCTGGTCATTTTCTGAGTAGACTGCATGCAGGCTGGTGTTGGATATGGACATGACTGTTCAGATGTTTACTGTGGTTGTTTTGCCTTCCTAATAGAATGTTTTGAAGTAATAATCTTTATACATCCTTTTTTCCATGCCACAATGTCTTAACTCTAAACCAACCTAGAACTGCAAACTGGGGTATATGTTTTTCAGTGCAATTTTTTCAAGTCAAATTGCCTTTTTTCTCTTGTTCCTTGAAGGAACAATTTAAGCAGATGTGACACAGACGTGACCTGTGATCGCAGAAAGATTTTAATCCAGTTACTCTTTGTTTTGTAGTCATGATTCCTTGGTGGTGCTAAACACTGATTAAGTCTTTTTGAGCCATTGAGGATTATCACTGGACAGAATAATGACAAAATAATTATTTGCAGCAGATGCAGTGTCATCCTTTCAGTTCTAGTTCTCTTATCCTGTAACTTATCTGACTTAGTTTTATTCAGTGATTATTTCAGCTACTGTGGGAGCACTTACATGTCTCACATCACTGCCTTGTGTTTATAAGGGTACTGGCTTGAGCTTGCAATAAAGATTTGTAAAGGAAAACTGTCTGCAGCTAACAAGATTATATTTTGTTTCGTATTTTAAGCTTCTCCCATTGCATGTTTTCTGCCAGCCAGATTCAGCTTAACAAAATGACCCAGCCTTGTGTACATGCTGTTGGCAGACTTGTTTGGGCTTAGCCAGGACATATAGAGATCATCCTGGCAGTGATTGCTTTCACAAGCTGGTTGGTATTGCCTGTCTCAAGGGACACCGTCTAAGCCTTAACTTTGGAAATAATTATAGTTTTTAGCCTAGCTCATCCTGCTTCTGAGCATTTTGCCTATCAGCCAGGTTTCTCCTTTAGGACAGATATCCTGGGAGAGTCTCCAATTGCAGTGTATTCACTGCTTCCCGTGGTTTCTGCTTGTCATGCTGCAAATGCAAACTGGTGGAAGTCCCTTAAAATAGCCTTTACAGCCCCCGGGCAGATCACTGGAACCGCTTAGCTTCCTCTGTCTGTCTGAGACCAGTGCTGGAGAGATGGGCTGCAAGCCTGGAGCTGGGCGGGGGAGATGGGCAGGAAGATAAACACTGCCTGTAAGACCAGGATTTTGCGAACTTGAGGAGGCAGTGAGGACCCACATGCTGAATGGAGCCAGGCTTCTTTGTGGAGAGCTGGTTTTGGATCCAGAGAGCAAGCCCAAATCTTGCTAGAATCCCAGTCTTGGAGGCAATTTTCTTCTTTCAGTTAAGCAGCAGAAAGTATCCCCCTGTGATACAGCTCTGTGTCTTGTTAGGCTGAAAAGCCACTGAATAGTATAAATAAAATCTGCAAGATAACGGGGACTTTGCAGCACAGACACGTGTCATCTCGGGTGAGGAGTGCTGCTGAACTCAGCCCAGAGGGAGAGTTTGGTGAGGGTCCTGCTGCTGCCTGCTCCCTTCACTGCAACTCCTCCTCCATCGCTGCCTGCCAGGGGCCTGCTAGGTTCTTGGGCCCTTGGAGCTGTCTTGTCTTGGGGGTTACCAAACCCCTTTCAGGCGTCCACAGCTGAGTCTGCCAATCCCATGGCTCTCCCTGACTTCCACAGTCATGAAATTGGCTTTAGCAGTGTTGGCCCATCAGCCTTGGGGTGGTTATTGCTGTTACTGAGCCTGTTCTTCTCTTCAGCTTAGAAACTAGTAATTTGTATATCTTCTCCATGGCCAGAGGAAAAAAAAAAAAGTGATTGTTATTGTTTCTGTACGCTAAGGGCTGGAGCTTCAAGGGGAAAAAAACCCCAAGCCAAACAACCATAACATAAATATGTTGAGATGAGTGCTAAGCCTGTGAGCTGGCAGGCTGAAATGGATGTGACAGAGCAGCCTGTTGGACATCTTTTCTCCTGCTAGCATGGCTGAGTAACAAGCTGGGGCTTATGGTACCATATTTGTCCTCTTCTGTCTTCCCCCTTGCTTGATCTCCAGCTCACACAGGTACAGCACTTTGCCCACCTCTGTCTACCTGTATTAAAAAAAAAATGTTGCATCTTCTGTAAAACATCTTGAGAGCTCCAAATAGAGACTTCTGAGATCTGATGAGTTATTGATATCCCTTCATTTGAACATCTCATCTTTCTGAGATTTTCATGGTTTGTGTCAGGGGTTGCAGCTCACAGGAGCAGCATGGCAGAATGGTTCAGGTGAGAAGGGTGTTTAAACACGCCAGGGCTCTTACCCAGCTTACAAGGAGAAACCAGAGGCTGAGCATGGACCTGTGTTCACTGCAGAGCATTGAGGTGCGTCTGGGCTCCAGAAACAACCTGTGAAGCACCTCAGCTCCACCAGTCACAGGTTGGCACTTAAGCATGGAAAGGTTGGCCTTATTTTAATTCATCCCGGGGTTTTGCTTAGAGCTCTGGCCATGGTTTTAGGCTGTTGTCCTTGTTCCTTGTTTGCCTAAGAGGGCACCAACGCAGCCAAGATGAAGGATTTGGGGTTCTGTACATTGTGTTGTGTTTTGTTCTAATTTGTTAGTCTCATCTTGGAGGAGCATAGCCTTGTGTGCTGGAGGTTATTGTCTGCCACGTGGTGCCTGAGACCACAGACTGAAAAATTGGAAGCAGCCTAGAGGTTGCTCTGGGCTGTGCCACAGGGAAGCAGTGGTTTGGGGACAGGGTGTTGGGACCTACAGCAGATGTTCCACCCGCTTCTCAGATTGATGGTCCTGATTCAGCATGAAGGCAGACCAGCTGGAAAGTCCTTGGAGGCTGCTTTTGCTCACATTTGGCTGCAGCTGGCAGTACTGGGGATAGTTTTGTTCAGGGTTGCTGGAATATTTTTTCTTAATTGAGCAAGAATAACTTCTGCAGTGGTAAAGGATTTTTGCAGAGTCTTAAAAATAAAATTAGTCTACAGCCTGAGACTGAGCACAGACAAATTCAGCCAGAGAGGAGAATTTTTCCAGGAGTGGAAATGAGGTTTGTAATAAAAGCTTCAGCACCACCCTGGATACCTTTGGAATTGCTGTTGTTGGCACTGTGGAGGTCATAGGGGATTAAAAATAAAGCAACACTGAAAATCTGACTTGCCTCGAGCAAATCAAATAGGTAGAAAAGAGAAGATGAATGGGCAATGTTAGGAAGAGTCTGACTAGCAACTCTTCCACCCTCTCAGTGTTTCCCACCTACTGCAGACCTTTCTATAGTGGTGTGGCTACATGTGCTCCCTTATGGCCCCTGACATCTGGGGGAGTTGCATCTATAGGAGTGATTTGGTTGCTGGATTACTTCTCTCTTCCTTGGTTTCTTGGCATTACTGTGCTACCTGCTCTGTTACTACACCTGATGTTGATCTGCTAAGCCAACTGTTCTACAGTATCTTGGGTCAAGTGGGGGCTGTCTTTGCAGGCCACCAAGGGCACCTCCTCCTCTGATTCAGAATTACTGCTATTGTAAGTGTCCATCTCTAATGCACCTCCTTTAGCCTCCTGCACCCCAGATGGGCAGATAAAAGCTTTCACTAGGCTTCCTTTTCAACCCAAGTAGCACAAAGTCTTTGCAGTTAATTCCCACTGACAGTTTTCTTTTTCTGGCTGAAGTGACTGGAAGAGCTACGAAGTCACAGAAATGTTTTGTCCAGAGAGATGTCACTTTGTCACTGAGGTCCATGGAACCTGAGCCTAAGTGCAGCAACTGGCTGGAGCTACTGGCAGTGTTTGGTTCAAAATACAGAGTTAGAAGAGTTGGAGAAGGAGGCAGAGCATCAGCTTCAACTGTCTGTTTTGAGCACAAAAGCTTGGGACTCCTCTGATGAAGCTGATGTTCAGGGTGTCGGTGGGGAAGCCATAGCTGAGTGCTGCCTGTGGGTAGTTCCACACCTCAGCTTCATGATCTGTGAAATGGGAGAGCGGTGCCTGTACTTAAGAAGAGGTGCTGGGCTCTCCCTAAGGCACTGAAGGACTATGTCAATTTTTCAGACTAGAAAACTGTTTGTGCTGCCTGTGGGGTCTGGAGAAATGGGTCTGTGCAGCTGTAGCTTGCTCAGGGCGGGAAGATCCCACATTAGCTCTCAAATGAAGGGAGGAGATAACAGGCAAGGATGTTAAGATGCCCTTGTTAAGAGACTCAGGGGTCACATAAGCTGTCCCAAATCCTCAGCCTCTCCCATTTCTGAGAAGTCTTGTGATTTACCGACTGATGACTGACCCAAAAGCCTCATTGCAATCAGAATAATGGCACAAAGCTGGAGAAAAATCAGGCTGCTGTATATGTCTTAAGCCAGGCAGGAAGGGAATTGCTCCTTTGCTTTTACACACCCTATCCGAGCCGGGCAGACAATTGGGTTTTGGATTCCAAATCTTGCATGTTAATGTGTGCACAAATAAATGCAAATCCTTTATTACAGAGCACACCATAGGCATCACATAGCCCAGCACAGGCTGTGGCATTCCTGCTCCTCACATTGTCTAGAGATGGAGCTGCTCCCTGATATTTATTTCCATCCTGCCCATTTATTTCCATCCCAGGAAAAAACAAGTGAGAAGCAGAGATAAGCACCACCAAGAGGAGGATGATAAGGGCTGTTTGCCGAGCTCCTTCTGTGTCCAAGAGGAATTTTAACATTTCTAGCACACTTTTGAGCTCTGCCTTCATTCTTGCTTTTGCCAGGAGGGATTTGGGCTCTTGCATTGCTCTTTCTCAAAGTACCTGTGCGGTGCCCATCCTGGGCAGGCTTTGGTTTGGTGGTGTTTGCTGTGCTAGGTCCTGCATGCCCACCCAGCAGCAGTGGCTGGAAGAGAAGATCCCTGCAGCCAGAAGCTTTTCCTGCCTGCACAACCCCAGGGTAGTCTGGACCTGCCTGTGCCACCCAGACCCTAACACAATGGGCTGTTTGCTGGAGCAAGCAGCTTGGCCAGCTCCTTTGCTGGAGCTACAAACCATTTGCAGGGACCCACTTTGTCTTGCGTTTAGGCTGTTCCCGGTCCCTCTTCCCTGGCTTTTTAGCTCTGCTTGTGCTTTCCCAGTTTGAAGTCGCTGCTGGTTTTTCACAGCATGCTTGCAGCTCTCTCCAGAGCCTCTTGCGTGGCACTAGTGTTTTCAACATGGTTTAACTTATTGTTGGTGCTGTTGCTATGATGAAGGGGCTGCAGGAGGCTCCAGTGATGGCAGAGGCTGTGCTTTGCTAATCGCTGCATACAAGAGACTGCCTTGTCCCAGAGACCTCACAGGTCAATTGGGCTCATTTCAAGCTGTATGTAGGTGGATCTGGCATGGAAGCATGCTTCTGCATCTTAAGTGAGAACGACTTAAGAGCCAGGTTCTGTGCTTGGTTTCTTGTGCTTTGTTTGCTTCAGATTCCCCTTGTGTGCCTGTTCTCATCCATAGGGAAAAGAGGGATGGTGTGGGGTGGTGGATCCAGTTGGCACCATCTGCACCAGTGGATGGATAGGTCTGTAACCAAGGACAAGGGTTAGAGCCTCCTCTGAGAGGACCAGCCACCATGCCAAGAGCAAAATAAAATACATCCATCTTGCAACTTCATCATATAAAGCTCTGGCCTTGAGCAGAACAAAATTTTCAGTCTGTTTTGGAGCCATTGCTGCTCTGTACCATGTGAAGTCAATTCAAGGCAGGCTCCTTTCCAGCTAAATCTGACACCAGGAAATGTTCTTTTTCTCCCCATTTGCCTCCCACTCTCCTGGCCCCGCTGCAGGGCAACTCTGTGTTGAGCAGCTGCGCCGGGTGCTCCCCAGCCCGTGCCTCCTGCAGCATCATGGCTTCTGGCCTGCTCTCTCTCTTCTCTTCTCCCTATCCACAAGCAATAGCTGCTTAACAGCTCCTTTTCTTACCCTCCATGCCTGAAGCTGGTCGTGCTGTCAGCTCTCCTCACTTCACTGGGAAACATCACTGGATTTCTCCTCACCAGCCTTTAGCTTGGTGGAGTCAAGTGATACTCCAGGATGAACCCAGCTTTTAGCAACAGCGCCAAAAATTCTCCAACCCTGTGCCCTCCTCAATGCTGGAGAGCTCTCTTAAATCACCAGGGCAGGTACTTCCCTGAGATTAGCTTGCAGACCCTTCTCTGGGATGAGAGCAAGACAGAAAGGGTCAGGAAAGAAGACAGTGTTTCCACAGAGTGAGTGATGTTAGTTTGTTCTTGCTTAAAAAACCAAACCTGCCCATGCTCTTCTCAAGTTGCGTGGAGCTCCTTGGCTGCACAGGCAGCAGAAGTCGTTGTTGTAGCTTCTCTGGTGGCTACGTGAGGCTTGTATCTGGCCAGAGCCAAGTTAAGGGGTTTCCCTTTGCAGGACACGCCACCCTACCTGGGCTGTGGCACCCTTTATATGGTAAGGTATGCAGCATGCCAGTGCACTAAGCATCTCCAGGCTCTGCTGCTCTTCCCATGTTAATGACTAGAGAGCCTTTGCTGGCAGGAGCAGCTGGGCAGGCTGCTGCCAGTGGTCCTGCTCCCATCCAATACCCACCAGCTCTCCACTGGTACATCAACAGGCATGGCACATTGTCATTCTGGTCATAGCGCCCATGGTCAAGTGCTGGCACATGCATTGTCTTACTTCATGCTGCTCTGCTTTAAGTGCAGTGGGAGGGTTGGGGGGTATTGCTTTTTCAATTTCATCTCACATTTGAAATGTACATTGTTATATTAAGTTTTTACTCTGGGGAATTATTTTTAATTATAGCGAGCCGGAAGATGATAAAATAAAGTTGAGTAAGTGAGACCTATGTGAAGAAGTCATGGAAACCATATCATAGGAGTGGAAAGACACTCCTAGGACACCACATATTGTTCCCTTGAAACAACACATCCTAATGCAAAGAAAATAACTGTAATTAAAGCTGTTAATCTTCTGTTGTTAATGAGGGGAAAGGAAGAGAATTGAGTATCTCAGGGGCAAGATCTTGAAGTTTGTGCGGTTTGCCCAAGGACGTGACAGAAATGCCACGCTTTTTGATGCTCGGGTTTTAAATGGTGCAAAGTTTTGCAGAGCCTGTTGTCCTGGTGTTGGGACATCACTAATGAGTGGACAGACTACCCATGGCATTTTCATCCTTGGCTTTTCTGACCAGGAGAAGCCACCCTCCAGCAGTACTCACTTGCCTGGGACAGGCAGGAGTGAGGATGTGTGTAAATTGGCTTCTCAACCTGTTCCTAACATTCCCAGCTGTACCTGTTGTGAGCTGCAGAATGATGGTTGCATGGAGTGACCTGTGGAGTCTTAACTGATAATATGTCTCACTTATTGACTCTTCAACGCTGTTATTTTAAGTCCTCACAATGACCTGATTTATCTCTTTTATTAAAAGCCAAGATCATCCTCCTACCATCCTCCGTCTGCTGGAGGGAATATGTCTAGAGCCAGGAGGAAGGCAGAAATGTGTGGGCTGGCTTTTTCCCCATAGCAGCGCTCATGCTCCCGGTGTTGCTGCTATCCAGGCATGGACTGTTGGGGTTGTCTCCCTTTGAAGCTTGTGACTGATACCTTGAAAATGAAAATTTGGCTAAGAAGTCCTAAACTCTGTTAGAATAACGATCTCCAGTGCCGAACCCTGGGCTCTGGAGCTATTAATTATTCTTAGCATCTTGTTACACATTGAGCTGCTTCTAATCATATCATGAAGTGAGATGGAAACAGGAAAGAAACCAATGGCTTTGCTGAGGCAGAGCAACCCTTCCACAGTAGCTGATTAATTAAAGTATTCACGTGAAATGGTACCTTGGTTATTTTTTAAGGTAACAGCTGGAGGCGATGCTGAGACTCTCCGACTGGACGCAAACCAGATGCCGGGGGCATGGGGTGGTTGCTCTGTGGTTTAGATCTGATGAAGGGCAGGAAATGGGAAAGTCTGGCAAATCTCCCTGACTTGACTTAATAGAGCCTCTTGACTTTTGCTGGAGAGCATTTTTTGTGCTGTAATGGCCAAGTGGAAATTTAGACTCGAATCTGGATCTGAGCACTGGTATGCTTCTCTGGCTTGTACACAGTGGTGAAAAAGAAGGAAAGGTGTTTGAAATTTAAAGCCACTGATGTTTAACTGTTGCTGCCCTCTAAATTTCCTTGCTTTACCTTAGAGCAGAGAAACCAGCAATGGGAACGGTAACTTTTCCCTTGCCTTTTGTGTGGTGCCTCATTATTTCTAAGATGTCTCCCTTCTGCTACCCAGGTGAAACTGCATCTCATTCCTCAGAAGGCAGTGGCATTTCATTAGTGCAAATGAATTCAGAATCCTGCGTGGTTACTTTAAAACAGATACCATTGACCCATATTGTGGAAGAGTATTACATCTGCAGAAACTGATTTATCAGATTTCCCTTTAACATCTTTTTACGGGGGTAAAGGGTGTTTTCAGCCAGGTCAGTCCTTCACTGTTACCCTTGGTGATTGGGAGTGATGTCCTAGCAGCCTTGCAGATAAATGCTTAGGTTTAAGCCCATGAAGAAAATCTCCCGCAGACCACGACTGCAAGAACAGACTGCAAGAGCAGACCCTTGAAAGAAATCCTAAGAAATGATATTTGCAGTGAATTAAGCTAATGGCTGTTAAATTGCAACCTGTGGGCTGTTCTTTCAGTTGTTCTGCTTTTCCCACCCTTACCCTGTCCAGCTCTCTGGCAGTGTGCTGAGCCGTAGCACGTGCCATTGAGCCGGGTGGTTAAATTGCTGTTGTAGTGTGACTGTGGTTTTTGTAGCCTGCCTTAATTTAGTTTAGCTTTTTATGTTCAGACTATAATCAATTTTTATGCTACTCTAATAAGCAAATTTATGCCATCAGTGTGCTAAAGGGACTTGTCATGCAGAGCTTCGGAGTCAATCCACCATTTTCTGTATTAGCCAAGTGCTCAGCTGCCCTAAATTCAATAACTGCTCTGCAATTACCAGCTGGCACATCAAACCACACCAGGAGGGCACGTGAACCTTGCTTGGGCTGCCCCTGGAAGAGCTACTTGCTGTGCTGTAAAGGGGCAAGCAATTACATCTCCCTAAACGTTGGGCAGTCTGACTCAGCTTAATTGCCAAGTGTTGTTACAGCAAATATGGACTTTTACTTCCTTCTTGTGAGGGTCAAACTGTGTCTTAGAAAATGCCTGAGCATAAAAAAAGGTTAAGTTTAGTATCTGCAGGTCAGTGACTGGCAGGAATCACTTTTGCTTGCTTATTTAAAGTGCAACTCAACAAAGCATCTCCTGTTTTCTCCTCTCTCCTCACCTTGCAGGAAGATTTGCCTTCACTGTAAGTGCTCCCAGGAAGAGCACATAGTAACAGTTATGCCTCTGGAGATGGAGAAGACTGTCACGAAGCTCATGTTTGACTTCCAGAGGAATTCGACTTCTGACGATGACTCGGGCTGTGCCTTGGAAGAGTACGCATGGGTCCCCCCTGGCCTGAAGCCTGAGCAGGTAATGAGCAGCACCCAGATACCAGAAATAAATGGGGTTAATATGCTCTTTGGAAATAGTTGCCCTTCTAGGGGTGCGAGCACTTGTTGCATGTCACTGTGTCTGGGTGCACTATAGAGACTTGCAGAGACAGATGCGGCCTCAATACAGAGATGAAACAAAATAGAAATGAGATCCTTGCAGGATTTCTGGTTTTCTGTGACTGTAGATGTAATTAAAATACTGCCAGGATGGGGTTTGTTGTGGTTGTGCAGGGGAACAGATACAGATGTACCTTCTGCTATTCCATGGAAAAAAAAACACCTGGTGGGACACCAGTGTTCCTCAGGGACTCGGTGGTCATGTTCTGCCCTTCTGGACCTCTCTGCTCTGCAGTAAGTCCGAGGCAGGCAGGCAGAGCTGGTAGGTGACTCTGAAAAACAGGCCAAAGTCATTGGGATTGGGTTTTTCAGGCATGATGTTTTGTGCCTTACTGGAAGGAATTGCTCAACTGAAGTTAAAGCCTCCCAGCACAGGAACTGAGCAGGATGGATTAGACCTCAGAATGCTGTCTGTGCCATGCATGCGTTGATTTCTGCTCCTTGCAGTATACATGGTTCATTTGGTTTTTATGCTGATCTTTTGTGTTCAACTGAGAACTTAATTTGCAGAGGAGATTGCAAAATGAGCTTAGCCTTGATAATTGCTATGGCAATCATTTTAAACTGTGTAAAGAGGCTGGGAGAGGGAGGAAAGCTTTCATTCTTACTGTTGTAGTTGCTGTCTTTAAATATTGTGTTTTCCTGAGCTTTTATTCAGAAGGGTTTAGGCATTTCCTGAAATATTTTGGCACCACCCGTAGGCTGTAAATATTATCTGTCTGATTAGAGACAATCCAGTTGCTTGGTGTTTTCTTTTCTCTTGCCTTTTACAAGCCTTACTCAGTGCTTGCTTGAAACTCTAAGGCACTGTGTGTTTCATTTGGTGCCATCCAACCATGCAAATCAAGCAGCAGCCTTGTTTTCTGTCACCTTCCTGATGTCAGAGGCTCCCTTCGTGCCTCACAAGGAGGTACAAGACATGGTGCATGGACAGATGCAGATGGTTCGGAAGCAGCTCTGCTGGTGCTTCATGCTGCAGGGCCACGAACCAGTTGGGTTTTTGGAGTCCTGTTGGAGGACCATAACCTAGCTGGTGCCACCTGCTCTCAGCACTGCCTTCTGTCCAGGTGTGTCATTGGTTTCTGGAGCCCAAGTTGGGCCATGTTGCTGTAGCTCTGGGTGGAAATGCTGTTATTTGGTGACAGGTGGCACCTGACTAGGTAGACATGCTCTCTGATGGACAGCAATTGAAGCCCACTTCCAGCATGGCAGTGGCATACTCTAAAAGAACTGGATGTTTCTTTGATCTTTCAAGTGCTTTTTAAGAAATAGTGTGCCATCAGGGTGTTTGGGGTGCTCAGGAGAAAATAAAAGTCCCTTAACTCTAGCAGTAGGTACTGACAACTCATACATTGCGCAGGTTAATGCATTTTTAGGTACGTCCAACATCTGTTTCTTGCAGAGGTCACAGTGCTCCTCAATACCAACACTTACTTCCTAATTACACTCCTGTCTTTGTAGCTAGGCCTTTTAGCAGATTTGCCACTTCAGACCTGTCTCTAATCACCATGGAGATGAAGAGCAGCCATAAGCACAGCCAAAGACAGACACTGAAATCCTTCCAGCTCAGCTCATCAGACAGCCCTTTTGGGACCTTTCACGCATCAGATGAGCTACTAAGGAGACAAAAGCAAGGTGTCACTTCTCTGGGCTGTGAAAGAGCCAGGATGCAGGGCTGGGGGTTGTCTCGGGGTGAAAAGCAGCACCCTGAATTTCTCCAGGAGTTACCCTGTGCTCAGGGTGTCACGGGACTGGGATGTGCCCCAGGGTGCTCTTTGTCTCCCGGGGGGAGTAGGAGGTACCTCTGCTGCAGACAGACATGAGGCTTTCTGGTCAATGAGTCAGGTGTGTGTGCATGATACGGAGCCTCTGGAAGGCTGATGTATGGCCATGGAGCAGCTGCTGGGCTCTGCTGTGGCTCAGGACGCTGCTGTCACGCTGGGCTGAAATACAGATTTGCAGGCAGTGATTTTTTTCTCTGCTTTCCTCTATTTCACTGTTGTATTTCTTTGACATGGAACAGATGAAATGAAACAACTTTTTCTGCAATATTCTACTTTATTAAAATCTCTATGCTGCATACAAGCTGGGGAGGTAAGTGGTCCCCTGGAAGACTAATGCAATTTTCTTATTATATTTGGACGACAGCCTTCCTACCTCACTATTCTTGGGAGACAGTGTTCATGTCTCACTCAACGCAGCAATTTGCAGGATTTCAGAGGGGGAAAGCTGGCCAAGAAACATGACATTGGGTTTTGGCAGTTTCCATAGGTCATTTGAGAATTTGGAGAGTCCCTTCAATCCATAGCTTAAATTATTAAGTATAATATAGAGGGGAATTGACTCAAACATACAAGGTCTCACTGGATTCCTGGACACTAATTCAGGTATCAGCTGGTCTGTGGTACATGTCAACTATGTGCAAATCATGTTGGTTAGTTAATGCCCACTACTGAAGAGAAACAAAGCATCGGTCCAGTGTTCACAGATAATGATCCAGACATTGTACTGAAGAGCAGAGCTGAAAGTTATCCCTTGTATTATGGCTCATTGATGTGCAGGACTACAAAGTGCTTTACACAGCCATAAATTTTACATATTTATGTATATATATAGTATAAACTGGACTATAAACTGGAAGGACACTGGAAATGTTAATTCATTGAGTTGCTGAGAAGAGCTTGGTTTGTTCAGCCTAGCAAATCGAAGGGTTATGATCATTCCGTGTGTGTTAGAGGAGGAAGAGCAGTTTTTCAAGCTCCAACTTTGGCACAAGAACATAGATATAAACTGGCTCCAAATGCATTCAGGCAGGAAATTGGAAGAGGTTTCAAACCATTGGAGGTGTAAGGCTCAGTGGCACCCTGCCAACAGGGAGAGTGATGGGTAAAAACCCAAGACTTGAGCTCCATGAATTACAATGTGATTAGAAAATGTGGTTTCTTGTAATAGCAGTCAGCTACACAAGATGGCCAAGAGGCTCCTGTAGGCTCTAATTCTTCTTGGATTGGACCTCAATGAGGAGTTGTCTTATGTCTTCTCTTCTGGAAGATACGGATGCAGATGGAAATGGGAGGGATGACTGTATAGGAGGCAAGGCAAGAGCTCAGGATGTAGGCTTTGAGAAATGTTCTTTTTCCTGCCTGCTGTTCAGTACTTGGATAAAAAGAAAGTGTCAAAGTCTTGAAATGGGCAAACACCAATAGAACTGTGTCCTCAGCAAAGCAAAATCCCAGACCAGGCTTAGTTGTAAAGACCAGGGAAGGCAGTTCCAGGAGCCAGTTTGTGTGTTGGGGCTGGCAGTCCGACAGGTGATCCTCCTTGCATTGACATGAGTTTGATGGCAGATGCTTAAGAACAAGTACTTCGATGATGTGTTTTTCATGTTGCTAGACGAGGCATGTGTAAATACATGTGAATGCGCAGCCTTGAATTCCTTGGGCCTGTGGTTTGGAGAAATCCAGTGGGGTTATAACATGCCAGCTTTAATTTCTGAATACAAGAGATTTTAAAGAATTTATGTCTTTATTGTGTCCCAATAATAGGAGCAGTTGGTTATATAAGGGCACAGATCTCCAATTGAACAAAACTTGGGGCTCCACTTCAGCTACAGTGTGGCTTTCTGTATGGCTCTGGCATGCCAACATTCAGGACATGTGTATGTACTGTAAGAACTTAATTCCCTCTTGCTGCCAGCACAGTAACTCTGAGTCCCTTAAAAAGAAAATCTCATCCCAGCTAAAATTAGTAGCATGAAGGTTCAGGGGACTATTTTCCTCTAAGGCAGCTTTTAGAGCTTGGACCTTGAGAGCTTTGAGGTGGGGTGACACTCATAGCTGTCACAGGGAATTTATTCAGGGGCTAATGTATGTGTTGATTCCTGTTCTGGATCTTTTGCAAGACCTATAGTGAGGGCATGAGTTGTAAAGCTTCAGCAGTTACTGTTCAGGCCACAATGTGAGGAAAGGAAAGCAGAGATGAACCTACACTGAACATGCATTTTCACCTTACCTAAAGATACTCACTTCACCTCCTTAGTGTGGTGGAAAGTACATTATCTGTGCCAGTCACTGCTGGGGGACATGTGCCTCACCTATGCCTGTATGTCATGGTCAAGTGCATTTTACCTTTTCATCCTTTCCTGAGCCCTGTAAGTTCAGCCAAATGTTTCAGTGCTGTAGAGACTAAAGTCTTTCATGCAGCAAGGAATTAACAAGACAAACCAAAGCAACCCTGTGCCCCAAGCCCGTGTCGTAATGGCAAGCAGATAATTTATGGCCAGGTAGAGGAAGGACAAAAGCCCCATGAAGACCTGTACCTTCCTTGCTAGATCCTGATCCTGAGAGCAGAGCTGGGTGGTTGGGGAGCTGAAGGCACTGAAGAGGAGCTGTAACTCACCATCACTGCTGTCAGAAGCTGCAGCTGCCTCTTGCTCTGCCTCTTGCACACGTGCATGCTGTAGTATTTTACCCGAAATCTGTGTTTCAGCACATTTTTAAAAGCTATCCAATATCACTTTGAGGTAGCAGTAAGTTCATCACCTCACCAGTGAACTCCTTCTGGGTATCTGAATAGCCTGGCAGTTAGCAGCTCTTATTTCAAGGCTGGAGGTATCTAAACACAGCTTACAGGCATTGGACTGTGCAGAATGCTTCCCAGCTGGACGCAGCAGCAATCCTGCACACAAAATGCTTTTACCACATACAGTGACAGTGCTGTGTGACTTGGGGGCAGCTGGGGCAGGTGAAGAGATCCTGGTGCTATTCCCTCTGCCCTGGAGCAGAGTGGATGGAGGAGGTGCGAGTGCATCCTGTGCTGCAAAGTAAAACCATGGCAAAGCCACACATCTGCACTTTTGCTCTGCTCCTGTGTCCTGGGGTGTCTGCCTGATCATGGTGAGCCAATGGAAGCTGTTAAAATTATATAATCCTTGAATAATTTTCTTATCAGGAAGGGAATCAGCTGCTTATGGTGGACTGTGGAAACAAAACAATCGCCTGACATGGCTTGCTTAGTTCTTAATGTGAAGTTGCTGTGTAGTGGCCAGCAAAGGTAAGAGGCAGCGGAAGAGCAGGGAGTGGAGATGAAAACAGAAAAACCCTGGATGATACAATATGGATTTGTCTTGGAGTTTTATTCCAGCATATAATTACAGCTTTTCCTTGTTGAGGTATCATTCTAGTATGCTACCCCTTGCCTTAGAAATACAAGAACATTTTAAGTGGCATACCTAGGGGAACTATCAGATACGATCAATGCTGCAGATGATCGTTATAATTGCTGGTGCTCCAGAGGACTGTAGGCACTGCGAGAGCTGCTCTGCTGGTCAGTACCTCACAGCACAAAGCCCTCTCTCAGATGCTGTTGAAAGCACTGTGTCTGGCTCCTTTTAATCCAAATTTGATTTCTGCTGCAGAAAGAAAAATCGTGGCATGGGCTTGTGGATGAGAATTTGTGGATGCAGGCCTTCATTCAGATGTTCTTCTTTGATGCCAGCAGGAAGCAATGTTTCCGCTGGATCTCTTACAGACCAAGAACTGCTGCAAAGGCTTGGCAGGAATGGATGTTGCTCTCAACTGGTGAGCAGCAACTCTCAAACGTCTCAGCTGCTGTTAGCCATGGGAGAGAAGCACGCAGGGAGCCACAGAGCGTGCCAGAACAAATAGCACTTAGAAAAATTATTTTCCTTTTGTTCCCTGCCTTTGTCCCTGTGACTTGGGAGCGGGTTTCTGAGAGCAAACCAGAGTTGTAGGATGCTGGACCGCCCGGCGCCGGGAATTGCATCCACTGCGTTCTGGCAGATAGGCACACTCATGGGTCTGGGGATGACAATGGTCTTCTCCCAGCCAGGGCTGCGGGGTCTCAGGGGGGACCCTGGCTCCTTTCTGGGGCACGTGCCTGGCTGCATCCCCACGCTTGATAGACCCAGCCAGCAGTTCCCACTCTTCTCTCCATTTTGGAGCATCTGGCCTTGCTTCAAGGATTGTTTTGCTTCACAAAATAAGTAAGTGCTTTGTATCTGAATGGCCACAAAAAAGGAGGATGTGCCAGACTCAGGCCAGAGCACAATGAACCCGTTTTCCAGTTTCACATGTGCTGTCATCCGTGGAGCTCATATGTGAGCCTACGTGTACAAGCACTTGTAACTTTTTGCAGACACATTGAGAGGGTTATTTGCATGTGGCTTGTTTGTTGTTTTTTTCCCCTTTTATTTTTTCCAAGGGAGGCCAGAAGAGATGAGGGAAATAATGAAGACAGTGCTTGGTGTAAAAGATCGTTTAATGCTTGATGTGTCATTAAAGAGCCAGCACTGGGGAGGAGCAGGTGAGCCACAGGAGCAGCCCTGCTCACCTGGGCCAGCACAGACTTGTCAGAGCTGCTGGCCGCCTTCCTCCTGCTGCAACCAAAGCTCATTGGAGCTCAGGCAGCAAGATGGGGACGAGACCGTGGGCAAGTGTCGACACACACATGCACTGACAGGCACAGCAGCTCCCAGTGCTGATTTTGTACATCCCTCAGTGGCATGAGGTGTTCTACTGGGGCTGTGGGACTGTTGTTATGGTCACAGGGGAAACAGTGCCCTCCTGGGCATGGGGAGGATGTTGGAGAATGTTGGAATGTTGGCATGCCTGGATTCCTTTTATAATCCCCTCTGTGTAATGATTTACTGTGCTGTGCCTGAGCAGTGGCTGACCACCGAGGTCCCCCTTTTGGGGGTATCTGTGCTCAAGCACTGTGGTGCATACAAGCCAGCACGTACTGCTCTTGCAGGGCTCTTTGCAAAAGCCTTACAGCTGTTTTTGCAGTTTGTTTGGTTTTGTGAAAGCCAGGCAGGATTACCCAGCTGGATGTGCCAGCGCTATTATGGCTGAGCAAGTTGGCACCCATCAGCTGAGCCACACCAGGACACCACGTGCTCCTTTGTACTGCATCCCCACCATAGAGTCATCCCAAACAGCCCGGTTTGGTGGGTGCCTTCACTTAAGGGTGTTGTACTTGGGGTGAGTACAACCAAATGGTACTTCCTGACAGCAAGTCATGTCATAAGGAACATGGTATTTCCCCCTTCCACCTTCTTTAATTCATTGGTCAAATAAGTCATCAAGTGCCTTAAATTCACAGGTTGTTTGCAAGCTTTTCCTTCGAGAGGATGTAAGACTTTGCTCACAAATATGCTCTCATGGGCTTTGTCCATAACACCCATGAGACTGCCAGGAGAAGCTGCAGTCGTGCCTTTATTTAGTGGGGCTGGGTAGGTTTGTAAACTGTCAAAGTTAAACTGGAAACACACCCCAAGCCTAGGAAGACTGCAGAACACAAAGGCATTTGTAAACTAATGTAATTACTTTCCTCAGTGCCTTTGAATAAAGTTGGCTCCACTTTAAAGGCTTTTTCCTACCCTTGTTTTACATTATGTTCTTTCCTTTCTTCTGGTTTCTTTCTTTTTTAATTTCTATCTTGCCCACCCCCTCCCCTCCACCCTTGCCCCTCCATGATCTCTCCCTTTTAGCTCCAAGCAGCTGTTGATTTACAAAATGTGTATCAGTTGTTGTTAACAAACTTTGGCATTTGGACATTTTCCTTTTGAAGGTGAGAATAACACCCTGGGAAGATGGATATCTGCTGCTCTGGTTTCTCGTGGCACAGAGTGTTGCCAAGTGCCTGGGAGACCTCCTCAGGGCAGGACAAGGCTTGCCCAGCTGACTGATGTGCCACGGCACCCATAGCCAGCCTGGCTTCCGTCACACTGGCCAGCACATCCCTGTGGCATCAGGGCCTCGTGACTTTGTCTGAAGCCTGACTTTAACTCAGCCCGATGTTTTCCAGATTCCTCTGGGGTTTATCCCATCCAGATTTGAGCAGAGGTCATATTGAAGAGGGGCAAGTGGGGAAACTGAGGATGAAGCCTAGCTCGGCTTCACACATAGCTCCTGTGTGTTACTGATGCTTGTTAAGATAATCATGGGCAGAACAGATCTGTTGTGGAGGTGCATAGCAGGATGTGGAGCTGCTGTGTTGCACAGCAGAAGTATTTAATAATAAAACAGTTAAAGATACAGCACAATTAAAAGGGAAATGTTATCCATCTTTGGTCATTGCCCCATGCTGTTGTCCTTATCTGGGTGCAGCTCATAGCCTGTAACATAACCTTACACAGCCTGTAAGGTCAGTGAGGAGTTGTTCACCAGTGCCTGGGGGATCTGGATCAGGCACTTTGGCTGCAGTGGCCCTGCAGGGCTCACTAGCTACAAAGGCTCGTGCATGTTCTGAACCGGAGCTGGACAGAGGAGTCATTTTAGTGGAAAACAGTGACCTTTTGCACAAAAGCAAAGTGCAGGCTGAGCAGTTTTAGTTTCCCAGCAAGTTAACATTTTCTGCAGGCCTTTTCCCTGAAAAGCCAAAGTGATCTGAGAGTCCTTCCTTTCCTTCTTGATTTTTCCTTATTCCTGAGCATCCCGACTAGGCTGTGCCAGCCCAGCTGCCAGCCCCTCACTCACAGGGTTGGAAATGCTGTTGGCAGCTTGCTAAGCACAGAGGCAGTGGATACTGGCAGCCTGGGGCCCTCTCTCTCCCAGGCTTGGCTCTCCCATCCAGGGAGCTGGGTGCATCCCCTGGGGAATGAGTGATGGACTAGAGAGCATATTTATACAAGCCTGGGTTAATGTCAGCATGAGCAAGGGGTGTCCTGCTCTTCATCTGCTTTTTGGCTGGACCTCTTGAGATAGGAATAATACCCTGGGGGAAAGCATCTGTGTATCCCAGAGGCAAAAATCTGAACCGGGGGAAGGATGGTAAGTGTAAAGGCAACAGCAGAGGAAGCCATCAACAGGTGAAAGAAAAGGATTTTCTCTCCACAAGATGTCCTGTGGCTGCTGGGCAAGGACTGGCAGCTGCCTCTGCTTCATCTCCTCCATGAGCACCCCTGCAGAAGTTTCCTTTGGCTGATGTGGATCCAAAGCAAACTCTTTGGAGTTATTTCAGGCAACAGAACACAGGTTGGAGCCTGTTATATTTATTTTGTTTTGCTTTTCAAACTGTTGCCCATCCCTGGCAAGCTATGCTGCTGGTCTGATGGGAGCCGGTTCCTGTGGACCTGCTGAGACTAAATGGAAAACTTCCCAGCGGAAGCTGGAGCAAAGCTGGGCATGTTCGTCCATCCACATCATGCTCCAGCAAGGCAGGACCCAGGCTGCTGAAGGAAGAGCTCACATCCTTGCTTTTCACCCAGGGTGAGCATCTTACAGCTCATTGCTTTAGGGACCAGAGCAGCCTGATGGAATTTGGCAGCTCCTCAGAAAAAAGTAATTTCTGATCTCTGCCAGCTTGAAGGACTCAGTGGAAAGAGAAGTTCATTGCAAGAAATAAAAACACAAACTAACCAACTGGAGCACAGGGGAAAGCAAGCAGCCTGTCTGCACATGGGGAATTTGGCAAGAGAGGTCAGCAGGTGTCTGTACTGGCCAGGGAGGTACTGAGTGTTAGCATGGTATAGCCTGGCAGCCCGGTGGAAGGTATGGCAGCTGGGGCACCACTGGGAGATGTTTGGCTGCAGGCTCTGCAGTGGACTAGCATTTAGCATCATTGTTCTGCAAATAGTCCTTTCAAGGTATTTGCTACCTCATGTGGGGTGTCATAAGAGTTTGAGCGATTTTAATGTGCTTTGATGTCTCTGGATGAAGGATGTTCTATAAATGTAAAGTAAGTATTCTAATGTAAGTAGTTTGTTTTCATTTTAACATAACAAAATACTTAGCAGCCTTTCCCTTCTTTGACAGTTTCCATAGCTGATGGGTCTGTTTCTGCTGCGACTTAGCAAAACAAATTTAGGGCTTAGCAGTGGCATATGCTCAGTGTGTTCCTCAGCTTTATGACCTAAGCAGTTCTCTTGTCGTCAGCACTGCAGACTTATGCACAGAAATCTGCTAAAAAGCTCCCTTTCCACAAAACCTGATGATGGGAAAAGGTGGGTGTAAGGGTTGGTTTGGAGGAGAGCCACAAAATGAGAGGAAAAGTGATTTGCAAGCATTACAGGATCTCTGCTTGCAGGTAACTCTGAATGAAACCAGGGAGTGAGCTGAATGCAGAACAATTCTTCCTTGAATAATGCCAGGCTTGGATATTTATTCTGGAATAATAAATTATTTCTTCTTCTTGAGAGTAACTCCTTGTACTGAGCCACCCCCAGAGCCCATGGATGAGCTCCCCTGCTAGCCAACCCTGTATGACCTGCCTCTGTGTCCCCATCCCTCTCAATGACCCACAGTGGCTTGTCAGCCCCCAGATGCTATGGGGTTGTGTAGGCAGAGAGAGATTCTCTGGGGAAAGCCAGCCCAGGTGGTGCTTTCTAGGCCAAAGCCCAAAACGTACAGTGAGAGAAAAAACTGATCAGAAGGCACTGCAAAGCAAGTGTCATTTGGGAAAAGCCCTGTGAAAGCTGCAGGCAGTGCAGCCACTCTGAAATGATGCAGTGTCTGAGAACGTGTCTCAGGGGGTTCATCCCACCACAACAAAGGCAGAATGCTGTATGCAGTGAGAAAGCAGTTTGTATTTCTTTAGCCAAGTGCAGATTTAAGGAAGCCATCCAGCTGCCTGCTCCTACCCAAGTATATGGGGCTGCAGAGATTCCTGATCCCAGCTGAGCTTTCCCTTATCTTTACCTTCTCCTGGCTCTTCCTAAGCTGTTCAACATCACCGTGGCCATTTCAGAGCTGATCCTCAGCCAGTGAGTCCCATCCATCCTGGTGCCTAGCCCAGCCCTTGAGTACACTTCCCAGGTGTGGCAGTCGGAGGAAAGACGCTGGGGTCAGGGTGTGCTTCCTCTCCAGGCAGCCACTGGGCTCCTGCCTTTTTAATAGCTGATTTTAATTACACGCTCTGAGACGAAAGAGAAAAAAAACAAGCCTTCCAAGAGATTTTATCTGCTGTTTATTTCCACAAATTGCTGCAGAAAAAAGCCCGGAGGGTTTTGATGGAGGTGGAGGCTGAGATAGCCAGCAACACAGGGGCTGCTGGGGCACAGCCTTTTTAACCTTCCCTGGCCAAGACAGGTGCTGACACATCCCACAGCCAGCGAAGCATGTTAACGCTATGGAGGCTGACCGAGCAAACGGTAACGAGCCCAGCTCCTCACCAGGGCTGCCAACCCTCTACCTCGGTGGAGAAAAGGCAATAGGCAATAAATCCAAAGCAGCACGTGGCTGTGTTTCCCTGCTCAAAATCATCAGAAAGACCCAGCGCCCACTGGCTCAGAGGGTGGCTGCTGGCAGGGCTCAGGGGCATGGGCTTGGTTGGGGAGCCCCACTGCAAGTTGCCTCTCTTGCTCCGTAGGTGCACCAGTACTACAGCTGCCTGCCCGAGGACAAGGTCCCCTACGTCAACAGCCCCGGAGAAAAATCTCGCATAAAGCAGCTTTTGCACCAGCTGCCACCGCATGACAATGAGGTCAGTAGCTGAAAAGTGTCCTTGGACTTCTATCAGGGCTGTGGGGAGGGAGCTGGGATTGCTCTTGTTGGAAGTATGGCTGGTCCTTTTCTGCTTTTCAGAGGGGTTTACTTGGAGTTTGGTCATGTTGCTGTTAAGTGCCATCTTTGCTCCTGACTTGGAATTGTGCTGGAGGTGGGAAAGGGAGTTGTTTGTTTCTGAAGTTCACATTTTTTAGAACATCTTTCTTCACTTCTCTGAAACAAAAGTACTGTCTCAGCCCTCAGAGGCTAAAGCCATGTTAAAAGTGGCTTGAAATGCCGTTGAGATCAGCTAGAGCCAGATCTGAAGTTTCAAAAGCCTTTTGCCAAATGCTGCTGCCGACTCATCTTGGAAGCAGGAACGCGTGTGCCGAGGAGGGGATTCATTCGTGCTGAGCCTCATGAGCTGGGAGGTGGGAGAACCTGGTGAGCCAGAGGTTGAGTCAAGACCAGTCAGAGAAAGTAAACCTTCCTATGTCTCATAGGAAAGATGTGAGGCAGCAAAAAAGGTCTAGTCTTTGACATCCTGTTCTCACCAGTGAGAACAGTGGCTTTTGGTAGTCCACAAAATTTCCCTTCGTAAACAGAAAGAATGATTTTCACACTGCTTTCTGAAGAAGCTGCTCTGGAAAGCAGATGCAGGTATCTTGTTTGATCTAGGTCAGATTTTAACGAGTTTGCCTTTTGTGTGGCTGGGTGCCATGGGCACAGCGTGGCATTGCCAGTGCTGGGGGAGCTTCAGGCACCAAGCAGGGGGTTCTTTCCATACACCCTGGGGCCCAAGCCTTCCCTGGCAGCTGCTAAAAACCCACAGCCTCTGACAGCCAAAGAACCTAGGAATAAATACACGCGAATGCTGCTTCTGCAGCCCATGCTAGTGTAAGCTGGAGGCACGAGCCTGAGTGTATTTTCTGCAAATTGGCAGATTTTGCATCTAGTTTTCCCTCATGCTTAATTTTGCTTCTTTGAGCACTCCAAGATGTGTTAGTTGTTCATGTAAATAATCCTGCTTGGCTCCATAAGCCTGCTCTCCAAAGTAATGGGGGCTGGATGGGGCACTGGTGCTGCATGTGACCACCTTGGCTCTTCAGCCATACTCTCTATTGAGGTGCAGTTAGCCAAGAGCTAAGCCTGCAGGATGAAAATAGCCAGGAAAACCTCAGAGCTTTATAAGCTTTGTGGAAATTACATCGTTCATTCTTTGTATCTTTTTATTTTACTTACTGCCTGCCTTATTGCCTTCCAACATAGAGGCTTTGCATATGTGCAAACCTGACCCTATGCTGGAAGAATAGTTGGAGTTCCCATATATCTGGAACTTGTTATTTCCACAAGGAAGATGGGCTGCACTCTTGAAGTGCCAGTAAAACATTTTGAAGCTGCTGTATGACTCTGCCATAGGAGAAAGCAGGAAAAGCACAAGTCTGATTGTTGGGTCTGGGTGAGACCCAGAGGACCCAACTTTTAAGACTTTCCTACAAACCTAGCACCTGAAGAGCAACTTTCCTCCTGCGTTTTCTTCTCAGAAAACTTCTTGAAATTTTGGCTGAATCCTGGGATGACTGAAGCCCAGAGAGCTGTTTCTCCAGCCCCCTTTAAAGCCTAGAATACAGTTTGGTTTTGTAACCCTGTTGCAGAGGTCTGCAGAGCCAGTGGGACTGTGGCTCACTAGCCAGGGAGCCAGGAACACCCCTAACACTGAGAATCACTTGTGGTTTTCTAGGTCCGTTACTGCAATTCGTTGGATGAGGAGGAGAAGAGGGAGCTGAAACTCTTCAGCAACCAAAGGAAGAGGGAAAATTTAGGGAGAGGCAATGTGCGGCCATTCCCTGTAACCATGACAGGAGCTATCTGCGAGCAGGTGGGTAGCAGCTGATGAACTGGTGTGAGCAGGATAGCTTTTTAATCACCAAAGTTAAGTGAAGCTCACTTCCCCCTGTGAGCTACAAATACTGGGGTCTGTTGGGGCACGTGCCAGGAGCACCCCACAATATTTGATGCGGAGCAGTGCAGGCAAGCCAGCTCCTGGCATCATGGAGAGGGGAAGTTGTTGCTATCCTGGCCACAAAATGGGGATAAAAAGAGTTTAAGGGATACTAGCAAGGAGATGTGAATTAGCACCTTCTTCTGTCATGGTTGTGGAAGCAGCTGGTTGGTGATGGGTGGCAGTGGGTTTGCAGACCCCCTATTAAACACCAGCTTTTCTGACAGTGTGGTGGCCAGATCAATGGAGGGGACATGGCAGTTTTCGCCTCACGAGCAGGGCATGGCGTTTGCTGGCACCCTCCCTGCTTCATCTGCAGCGTCTGCAATGAGCTGCTGGTTGACCTGATCTACTTCTATCAAGATGGGAAGATCTATTGTGGCAGGCACCATGCTGAGTGCCTCAAACCTCGCTGCGCTGCATGTGACGAGGTAAGAGCCAGCTCACCCTAGCTTCTGTCCACTGAAAGATAACATGAAAAGATTCCCTTTACCAGCTGGAGGGTGTTGCCCATCTATCCAACCTGGCAGCAGTGGGTGCACTAGCATGGGGAGCCTCTGCATAGAGGTGAACACATGAAACACCATGGTATGGCTTTGCCAAGGGTCCGTACAAGCTTTTCCTGGGGTTTCAGGTGAAATCTTGGAGATTTTTAGTTGCAGTCTGGCTAAGGCTGTTCTGAGGGGGGCCCTCATCTGCATGCAGGGAGCTGGAGAGGTTTTCCATGAGCGTTTCCAGAAACAGCACAGCCCTGTGCTCTGTGATTTTAGCCCAGCTGTGGGTGGTGGTCCTCCCTTCTCCTCTGTACCCCCAGAAGAAGCCTCTGGTAGGATGAGTGCTGCGTTTCCTACAAGGCAGTAGTGTCTGAGTACTCACCAAGTGGAAATAGGCTTTAAGAGAGGCAATTAACAGGCTCTAGGAAGCTGAACAAACGGAATACAAACTGAATATAGAAAACCATACAGAGTTGCCTCTTGAGTGTTTCTCAAGTGTCAATCTCTGTTTAAAAGGCTGCTGAAGGAAATTGTTCTGGCTTTTAAAGTTATGAAAACTATCGTGTGGAAAACCATATGTACCATAAAATACCACATCCCATCTATGTATGCAACTGTGTCATAGTAAATATCGAAGGCTAGATGCATTTCAAATCTAAAGAACATTGACGTATGTATCCAATTAAATTTGTAATGTTACCAGTACAAAAACAACTCCTAACCATTCTGCTGGCCCTGTTTCCTTGTGGCTTAGGCTGGGTAATTTTTTTCATGTACTTTTTATCCTTTATTCAACTCCTTTAACATGCATTTCTTCCTCTGAAACATCCAGTACTAATTGTGAGTTAGGGGTTAGAGGAATGATAAGGGAAAAGCTTTTGGTGTGACCTGTGCTGGGCTGGAGAGCCAGCAAGCAGAGCTGGGCTGTTGCTTGCTGCCACAGCTTGGCTTTGGGAATGATGATGAGGTGGGGATGGGAGGTAGAGACAGCAAGGAAGCATCTGCTGGTACCATTCAGATGGTTGTTTCACCAACCCACCCTTAACAGCATTCCGTGCCTCAGTTTCCCCACAGGTATAATGACTGCTGCCATCTTTATAAGCCCAGGGGTAGAAGTGATGGTGAGGAGCCAGATAGCTCCAGCTTCTCTGCCCTCCAGAAAGCTGCTACTTCCCCTTGTGTTTTTGCTCATGCTTTGTACTCGGGTCCCTGTTTCAGAGACAGGTAAATGTGTTTGAGTAAGTGGCTGCTCTGTTCTTCAAAAGTCTGCCAGATCGATAGGTTGTATATAAGTGTGTTTATTACCCTGATCGACCCCTCCTGCTGATGGATGGGCTTAGGAGCACGTTACTGTGAGCTATGCCTTAACTCTTTGTAGTCCGGGCACCATCACAATCCTGAGGGATTTGTGTGTTAATGAATTTCCTTAAGAAATGAGGGGTGCCCCTGCCGCAAGCCACACCACAGGAGTTTCCCAGGCAGGACAGGAGAGTTAGGTGTAAAGTGTGAAGATTGTATGAGCAAAGGGGAACAGCTGCCATGCACTGGCAGGAGACATGAAGGTGAATGATTACATCCCAGGTCCCCTTTCTGACTGACTCTGCTCCACATTTGTGCTTTCCCCCCACAGATCATTTTTGCTGATGAATGCACCGAGGCTGAAGGGCGGCACTGGCACATGAAGCACTTCTGCTGCTTTGAATGTGAGACGGTGCTGGGGGGGCAGAGGTACATCATGAAGGATGGCAGGCCCTACTGCTGCAGCTGCTTCGAGTCCCTCTACGCTGAGTACTGCGACACTTGCGCCCAGCACATCGGTAAGTGCCACCATTCCTCAGCCCTGGGTCAAGCATTATGAGGGAGAGAGGTGGTGCAAACCTCTGCTTGAGAGGTTGTTCTAGTGCCAAGAGCTGGTGCATCAAGTCTTTGTCAACGACTTGAGGCTGTGGGCAGGACTGGCTGTGGCTAGGGTCTGCCCCAGCCCAGCGGCATCCAAAGAGGTTTATGCCCCTCTTGCGTCTTGCCAAGGAGCTAGCACAGTAATTTGTTTGGTTAAATACAAAACCTTATCCCTTTTTGTGGTCAAAGAGGGGAGGGCTATCAGTGAGCAACCTCGGGCTGTTACAACTAGAGAGGCTTTCTCTGGCCTGTGTAACACATGGGGCTTTTTCCTTTAAATCTCTCTTTCCTATAGACAGCCTGACTCTTTGAGTCATAGACTCTTCCCAGCCAAGCTTTCCAAAGACTCTTACTGAACTACTTAACAGCAAAGATGCTTGTTCAGTAGCTGTCATTGTTGGTTTTGTTTGACTTTTTTAATCAATCCACAGGTAGATTTTCTCAGACAGAAAGAAATAATGCATAAGAATCAATCTACATTTATAGAACCATGATTTAAAATATGGTTTATTCTGGGGACTGTCTCCCCAGCACTCAGGGAGTGGTAAGCTGGGTGGGCTGGGAAGCCACCTTGCTGCTCTCCTCGATCCTGTTTTCCACTTGGCTGAGCATCTGCACGTGCTTGCAGGCGGGTGGACAGCCCTTTCTTTGTCTGTGGAGGTGAGCTCACGTGTTCAAATATTCCATAGGCTGCAGGGAACGAATAAAACCCAACCGTTTTGCTCTTGTGCGGCATCCAGATGGCACAGGAAGCAGGGGGGGAACTCAGGCTTCAGCGAAGCACTTGGAGGACGTGTTTGCTGTAACCTGCAGCACATCCTTCCCAAAAGCTCAGCTGCAGAATGGTGAAGAAGCAGCTGTTAATGCTTCTTGCATGCTCCCTTCTCTCATGTTTCCCCCATCTGCTGTCCTCCCCTCTGTCCATCCATCCAGAGCCTGCTGACTGTTAGGATTTGGGGCAAAATGCCTGGTTTGGTGCATATCTGCGCATTTCTAGCAAAGGAGGGACTGCAGCCATTTTGCTGCAAGTTACTCATAGAAGTCACTGAGCATTGTATGTGAGAACAACCTAAATCAGAGCTGAGTGTGTGCTTAAGACTTGTAAGGCTCGGGTGGGTAGTCAAGGCCTTGGAGTAAGGAGGCTGTGCTCTTCCTCTGCAAGATGGTTTTGGGGCATTGGAAAAGGAGCTGATAAAATCCCACCCACTGTCTTGTCTCTCTTCTGTCCACAAGCATAACACTTCAGTCTATATATAAAAGCATTTCACTCATTATGAGGGAAGCAAAAAAACCCCAATTACACTAAGCAAATTAGGCTTGGAATAAAACAAGCCATTAACATACTGCTCATTTGTAAGTTATCCAGCAGCGTTCAGCGCCCCCCCAGTGACATGCCAGGGCTGCGGCGGGTGTGCAAGCACGTGCTGTGCACACGTGTGCTGCAGCACCCCATCATGCTGGCCAGCCCACCAGTTTCTCAGGTAATGAAGGCTTTTGCCAACAGCAGCAGCTTAAATTATTATAACTGAAGCCCAGGGAGCTTTACTCATGGCTCTGACCAAGAGCAATGTACAACAGGTGTGTGCTCTCAAGTGTTTGTTGGACAGGCTCTTTGCATCAATTCCTTTACTTAACCCCAGGGGGGCTGGTGGGGGCAACCCTGGAAATCATAGAATCATTGTGATTGAAAGAAGTCATTTAAGATGATCAAGTCCAATCGTTAACCCAACACTGCCAGGTCTCTACTGAACCATGTCCTTCAGCAGCGTGTCTACACATTTTTTAAACCCCTCAAGGGATGGTGACTCCACCACTTCCCTGGGCATCCTGTTCCAGGGGTTGACAAACGTTTCAGGGAGGAGATGTTTTCTCATGTCCAACCTAAACCTCCCCTGGAACAACTAGAGGCCATTTCCTCTTGTCCTATTGCTTGTTACTTGGGAGAAGAGACCAACCCCCACCTTGCTCCAGCCTCCTTTCAGGTAGTCGTAGAACAATGAGAAGGTCTCCCCTCAGATTCTTTTTCTCCAGGCTAAACAACCCCAATTCCCTCAGCTGTTCCTCGTAAGACTTCTGCTCTAGACCCTTCACCAGCTTTGCTGCCCTTATTTGGACATGCTCTGGCACCTCAATGTCCTTCTTGTAGTGAGGTGCCCAAAACTGAGCCCAGCATTCAAGGTGCGGCCTCACCAGTGCTGAGTACAGGGCAATGATCACTGTCTTAGCCATGCTGGCCACACTGTTTCTGATACAAACCTGGATGCTGTTGGCCTTCTTGGACATCTGGGCACACTGCTGGCTCATATTCAGCAAGCTGCTGACCAGCACCCCCATGTCCTTTTCTGACGGGCAGATGTGGCTAGGTGTGTGCTCAGATTGCTGGGGCTGACTTTTTCTGCTTCCTTGTGGAAAAGGAGGCCCAGAAGCCAAAATAAAGTTAGAATGGGACCCACAGTAGCAGCAAGGGACAGGGTTCTCATCTGCTCTATTGCATACTTAACCAAGGCAGCACAAATTCCTTGTTATGATTCAGTTGTAGGCTTTTTGTTTTTTGAAATAGGTACCATATTATTGCTTTGACTTCAAGGGCTTTATGGTGAAATTCTTGCATTCCTTTGCTTTATGATCAGCAATATCCTCATTTAATACGAAATAGCTTGAGGCTTGGTTCTGCTGCCTTTCCCGACATTGAGTAAGTCCCAAGCAAAGGCCTGCAAGGAATTAGAAAAGAGCTTAAATACATGCTGGAGAAGCCCAGCTGAAGGGCTTTTGAGAGCAAGCCTGGGTGCATGTTGCTCATAGGGAATGCACATGTTAAATGCAGTGTGGAGTGATGTACGTAGGTGAGCTCTGATGCTGTGTGTCTTGCCCCTCAAGGTATCGACCAGGGCCAGATGACATATGATGGCCAGCACTGGCACGCCACTGAGACCTGCTTCTGTTGTGCACAGTGCAAGAAGTCCCTGCTGGGACGACCCTTCCTGCCCAAGCAGGGGCAGATCTTCTGCTCCAGGGCCTGCAGCATCGGTGATGACCCCAACGGCTCTGACTCCTCTGACTCGGCCTTCCAGAGCGCACGAGCCAAGGAATCTCGCCGCAGCGCCAAGATTGGCAAGAACAAGGGGAAAGGTGAGGAGGGGGCACGCAGCCCGTGCAACCAGCTGCAGGTGACCTCCAACCGCCTCTCCACCGACGTGGATCCGCTGTCCCTGCAGATGGATTTGCTGAGCCTGGCCAGCCAGACACCGAGCCTCAACAGGGAGCACTTGTGGAGGAGCCGGGATGAGCTCTATCACTATGGGAACAAAATGGAGCAAAGTCAGTCCCAAAGCCCTTTGCAGCTTCTCAGCCAGTGCAACATAAGGACCTCTTATAACCCCAGCCAGGTCCCAGGCTCACAGACGGATTTATGGGCAAAACATTTCAGCAACCCAAAGAGGAGCTCCTCACTGGCAATGAAGAGCCACAGCGGCAGCTTCATCCAGGACTGCAGGGAGGACTACTACTCGGGGAGGCTTCGTTCACAGGAGAGCTACAGCGACATGTCCAACCAGAGCTTCCCTGAGACCAGAGGAAGTCTCAATGTCCCCAAGTACGAAGAGGAAGAGGAAGGTGGGATGCCAACACCGCAGTGCCGCACCCGACACCCCATCAACGCCCTCAAGTTCACAGAGGACCTGACACCCACCGAGCAGACTCCACGTGGCTCCATGGAGTCCCTCGCACTCTCCAATGCAACAGGTATGTCACCCCTACTCCTGTCACTCTGCAGCCACCTCGGGACTTCCACCATGTGCTGGGGTCCTTTGTGCCCCATGTCAGTGCCACTGTAGGTACATTGCTGTTACAGGGATGACTGACAGCTTGGGGATTACCGCTCACTACCACAGGCTTGCCAGCCTGGCCCTAGTGTGCCCAACAGCCCTCCTCTCACTCTGTGCTTGCTTGTTTACCACCTGCAGGGCTTTATAGATGGCTGGCCTTTCCAGGTAGCTCAAAACAAATGTTTTTGAGCTCTTTAATCCTCACTTTTATGAAGGGGGATAAAAATCAAGGCCAGCTGCTAATGCAGAGGCAGATTCCAGCCTTCAGTGCTTGAAAGACTGCTGTCAGCTGCCCTTGTGGACTAAAAATATTTTAAAATGCTTTGAAATAGGACCAGTTAGCCCCTTTGCATGTTACACAGTCCTCAAGCACGTGAGCAGTTAACAAAGAAATTCCTTCCCCTCCATGCACAGCTCTTTTTCTCCTCTTCTTCAATCTTTCAGTAGAAACTGTAGGGAAAAGTCAGGCAAGATGCTTGTCCCATCAGGCTGAGCCCGTTTCTTGTGAGTGCATCCCAGAGTAATATTTCTCAGTCCTCTCACCCCAAACATGTTTGGGTTTCATTTTGGGGCTGGGTGTGCATGCATGGACATGTCTGTGACAGGGCTCTGGTCTGCAGCTTGCTGCTGGGGAGGCTCAGCCCTGTTCACACCATCCTGCAGCCCTCTGCAGTTTGCATTACAGGTGGCTGAACTCACCTGGCACAGCTATTGCTTGCTTCTGAGTCTCTCAGCGGAAAAATTCTCAGAAAAGAAAATACTGAGCTTGATTTCCTCTCCAGAGATAGTGTCTTGCTTTTTCTTTGCTGCCGCCCTGGCTTTTCTCTGTTTCAGCCAAGCACTACTTGGATTCAGTCAGGTCCTATGCCTGCCCCCAGCAAAACAGAGCCCCTCTGTCTTGCTGACACTGGCAGCAAGCAGTTTGTGGGGTGTTTGGTACCCAGTACCAAGGGCCCCCCATGGGGGCCGGATGCACTGGTGAGCATTGCAGGGCTCCTGGAGAGCTGAACACTGCTGAGCTCTGTGCTCTACCCTGCGTGGATGGACAGGTTTGCTCTGCTACATCCCACTCCTGGTTTCGGTGTGTTTGTTTAGGGAAGTTGCCAGCCCCACGCCAAGATGTGCAGTGATCTCTGTTCAGCCAGGATCTCCCTAACCAGCAAGAGGTAAAGCTGGTAAACCAGCTCAAACAGCCTCAGATATACACAGAGTAAAAGCAGATGTAAAATGGTGAGGGATCTGGGAATTGCTCTCCAAAACAAGGTTTCCCTAAGCAAAGCTCTGTGTTTCCAAAGCTGCTCATGTTCCTGAAAACCTATATTGTGTAAACTCCATCAGTACAAAGGGTCTTGAGCAACACTAAGTTGGGATGAGCAATCCCTAAGCATTGAAGGGGTTGTTGCGTGCTTTGGAGCTGAAGTGTAACAAGTTATCAAGGATGCAGGTCAAGAGACAGGAAACGTGGCAAAGCCTTCATGTTAAGTGAAAATCATTCTGCCTTTCATTTTAGAAACTCCTTTTTAAAATGCTGGGAGGGAGACCTCCCAAAGGCGTCTATCCTCCGTATGCAGCCAAAGTGTGAATTTCCATACAGGCAGTGCCTGCCTTAACAGCTCTCTTCTCTCCTGCTTTCTGGTGCAGATGCTCAGCATGATGGGGCTTGCAGTGACTTTTAAGTAGTTCCTCTGCAGAGTGAGGTGATAACATTTTTATTAATGTGTAAAATTCTAATAATTTTCCTTGCTGGGAGCTGGCTCAGTGCAAGCTGGGGGCACTACAGCAGTAACAGGCAGCTCCCCAGGGCAATGTGTGCAATTATGGAGGACACAATTATCATATCATTTAATTGGCAGCATTTTGAAAAGAGGGAGATTTGGTGATCTGGCCAAGGTCTGAGGAAGGACAGGTTTTTGGACAGAGGGTTGTCAAGGTACAGTACCCCACTGCCTGGCTTTCCTCATCCCTGTGCTAATCACCCCTGCAAATCTCCTCTCAACAGCCTGGAGGCCTGCCTTGCCCCATGCCCTCCACTCTGTATGCTCCAGCTCTGCTTTGCAAGAGGCTCCTGGGCATCACCATACAAGGTCCCTTTGAGCTACTAGTGCTGCGCAGTTGCTCCACCTTATAAAGTGAAATAATTAACACTGCATCCATCTAACATTTTATGGCATAACTGAAAAAGTTCTTTTTTTTTTTTTTAAGGGAGCTGAAGGGCAAACAGTCCCTGACCTGCAGAGCACATGTTAAAATCTAGTCCCTCCCTGGCAGCAGGTTTTGCTGTGATGTTTCTGTTACAACTTAACTGCTAATTAGCAGAGACATCAGTAAAAGCAGATAACTCTCAGGGCATGCAGCAGTAGTCTCTGGCCAGAAGGCTGCCTCCTGTGAACAGATGCTGTCCCTATAATAGTTGTTATGCATTCAGTGCCATATTAGGGGTCAGCCATGGGGTAGGTCATCTCTGTCACCCCAAGTTCCCTGCAAGACCCCAGGTTTGCACCTTACCAACCAGGCTCTACTTAATTGCTTTAAAGCCAGTTCCTCATGGGGTAGTAAAGAGACGTGACACAGTGTTAATTCTGGGCGCTTGCCCTTAAAGTGCTTGCTTGGTTGTGCTATGCTCTCTCGCCGTGGGTAGCAGTGCACTAGCAGACATCTGAAGTGCAGAGGTGGCTGTGACCCTGCCTGTGCTCTGTTTCAGGGTTTGAATTAGATGGGAGTGTCTCTGCTGTCCTCTGGTTTGTGCTTGTGTAATTGCTACAGATGCTGATGTGAGTTAAACAGGTTCACTGGCAAAGGGCAGACTTTCCTGCTGGTGGAGGGCATCTCTCCTTTCCTCCCATGTTTCTGTTTGAAAATCCCTTTTCTGCCATCAGCTGAAAGCTATGACAGACTCCAATCTGCTACAGCTTCTTGGAGACTGGGTCCTCCTCCTGCCCAATGTGACCATTAGATGGAGAGGCAAAGAGCAAAAAATATTTCCCAACACATTTTCCAAGAGAGAGCTCATTTTTGCTGATTTTTTTTTTATCTTTTATACTTTGCTTTCTTTGGCTGTCTTGTTTTGTTTTGTTGGGTTTTTTTTAATGGCATTAGCAACAATACAAAACAGTGGATGCTGTAGCCATGTTTACCCCATAATTCCCTTCATTAAGCAATCAGGACAATGCTAAAATGGATTTTGTCCAGGAAGCATTTCTTATGAGGAGGAGCCTGATCCTACCAGAGTTTACTCGCTTCCCAGAAGATTCTGGGTCCGTCACAGCCCTGTTCCTGCTCCCAGTGTTTGTGCTCTGCCTTGCTCGGCTTGTGCTTGTGTTGCCCTCTAAAAAGGTTTTTCAGGCGCTGCATGTGCCTGGCAGCTGAATTAGAAATCAAGAGCTGATCTCTGCTGATTCCAAGCAGTCATTTCCACGGAAAGCCAGCTGGCCAAACAGCCCACTTAAGAAGGTACCCGAGGACTAAATGTTTCTCCCTGGGAACAGTCTTTTTGTGTGCAGCTTGGAGAGAGCAGGAGCCTAGGTCGAGGTGAACAGTGATGCTGTCGTATGCAAAAGGAGAAATAGATTTTAAGTATTCCTTCAGAAGATGAGTTTGGGTGAGGGTAAAAGCCTCATCTGTCATAGGCATAAATCCAGGAAAAAAAGATGGTAAACTGGTGCCATTACAGGATGGAATGTAATTTCACATGTATGGCACACATTGCTCCTGTCATCTGTGTTGTGAGGTGCCCAAAGGCCCCAAATAGCTTGTTTTTCCAGGACTGAACAACAACTGTGATACACGCACAAAGCAGAGAGAAAAAACCCCATATGGATATGCAGGTGGGGCAGTGCTGATCCCTGTGCATCCAAGCTGCAGAGTAACCTGATGGCATTGTCTCCAGTCCCCATCTCTTCCTCTGTCTGAAGAGGAGCTGAAATAGAGGGTGGGGGAAGAAAAAGCCTTGACTCTCAGGGCCGGGTTTATATTTTCTGGAGAAGCATTCAATGGCCCAGCCTCTCACGCACTGAGGGCTTGGGGAGCAGCTTCTGAACACCCTCAGGGGTGGCAGTGAGGGGCCCAGCGTGCAGGGTCCAGTGGCTGGTCTCCATCTTCAGGAGTACTGCATCTCAGAGATGCTCCTCTCCCCCCTGGGCTGGAGAAGGTGGCTGGCTCAGGCACTTCAGCTGAATTACACAAGCTCAGAAAATGGCACATTGGCTGTTCCTTACTTTTTCTAGGAAAGAGGAGGCTCCTAGCTCTCCAGCACGGTCCTACCACCCTCTTTTCCCCAGATGCAGGCAGTGTAAAACAGCTTCCAAGTTGGACGATAGGATCCCTGAGGAGTTTTCTTGCAATTTGGGACCCAGGTATAACATTCCCCAATCCAAGCTGGGTGATTTTGAAACCAAACATGTGAAGATAGATGTTTTCAGTCCCAAAGGGCCAATGTTGAAACATCATAAGACTGCCAGGAATGTTTCTTCTCCCCCTCGTCTGCCTTTTGCTGCTCAGCAGTGGGAGGTTTGGTGTGCTGCAGGGGCCAGCCACACCTTCATCCCTTCAGTGTCACACATAGACATGCCAAGCATGAGAAGTAATGACCATACCAGAGGGAGGGAAAAAAATGGACTTCTGGAAGGAGTTGCCCTTGCAGGAGGCAACAGAACATCATCCCTGACCTGGCTTTCAGAATGGCTGACATTCTGCCTTGCCTGAGGAGGACGTAGGAGCTGGTGGTGCCAGAACACCAGGGGTGCTTTTAGGTTAAAATCCAACTCCTTTCCCACGTAGCAACCATGTAGGGACTTCTTTCAGCAAGCTGGACTGGGGGACTGATTGAGTGGGAAATATGCCCTGGCACCCTTGGGATGGCACATGGGAGATGGGAGTACACTGTGGGAGGCTGCCAGCACCATGACCTGCTTGGCCAAGCACTCTGCTTTCCCCTGAATTATTTATTTTCCACTATTTCCACTTACGTAAGGATTCTGCTTTATTTCTGCACACCCCGAGGTAGCTCAGAAGTGAGATGAGGCTGTGCTATAAACAAAGCCATGGGCAGGCTGTTTCTCCTTCAGTTCTTTTTAGTTCTCAGGGTGAACTTGAAATAAAACCTGTTTCAGGGGTGGTGAGGATGTGCCTGCCTGGTGCTATGGAAGAGAGGGCTCTGACCTGGGGAGTGGACATGAGAGATGAAGGAACCCTCCTGTTTCTCTATAGCTGAACTTACATGCTGGCTGTCGTAGAATCCTTTTCTTGGAAGAGACCTTTAAGATCATCAAGTCCAATCATTAACCCAACAGTGCCAGGTCACCACTAAACCACATCACTCAGCACAACATCTACACATCTGTTAAATCTCTCTAGGGATGGTGACTCCACCACTTCCCTGGGTAGCCTGTTCTGGCACTTAACAACCCTTCTGAAGAAGAAATTTTTGCTTATGTCCAACGTAAACCTCCCTTGGCAGAACTTGAGGCCATTTCGTCTCATCCTGTTGCTTGTTACATGGGAGAAGAGATCACCCCTGACCTTGCTACAACCTTATTTCAGGTAGTTGTACAGAGCAAGAAGGTCTAAGCCTCCTTATCTCCTGGATAAACAACCCTATTTCCCTCAGCTGTTCCTCCTAAGAAGTGCTCTAGAGCCTTCACTAGCTTTGCTGCCCTTTGGATGTACTCCAGTACCTCAATGTCCTTATTGTGGTGAGAGGCCCAAAGCTGAACATAGTATTCGAGGTGCAGCCCCACCAGTGCTGAGTATGGGTATACAATCACTGCCCTGGTTCATGCTCAGCTGCTCTTGACCAACAACCCCAAGTTCTTTTCATTCAGGCAGCTTTCCAGCCACTCAGCCCTAAGCCTGTAGCATTGCATGTCTGGGCTGGGTGCAGGGTTTTGGTGCAGGCAGGCACCTCCATGGGGCTCAGGTGGTGAGGACTGCAATGCACAGGTGTATGTGTACACCCTGCTAAATGTAAAGACAAGAAGCAAGTGTCAGCATAGCTCTGTTTGTTTCCAGTATCCTAAATCGGGGTGTTCTGCATTCCCTCCCCAAGGTGAAGCAGATGATGCTGTCTTTGTGGTGGGATGCCGGCTGCAGGAGAGCTTCACTCTGTGTCAACCCAGCTTCACAGGGAGTTTCATGTCATGGGGGCTGGGAGCAGCTTCCTCTCAGGGGAGCTTCACTTCCAGCCTCACACCAGTGTATATGCTCTCTGTGGCCCCTCTGCTGTCATTTGCTGAGTGGTTTAATAATTCATAATTAATGTAACTTGCAGCCCCAGTTCAGCAAAGCACACTGCGAGGTTTAAGCACCTCTTGAGTGCTTTGTTGTGGCAAGGTTGTAGCAGTGATGCTCACAAGGAGTATCTCTGTGCTGTTGCTTTGCTTACTCAGTTTTCCCTGGACAATGTTTTACGTGATAAACATGTTTCTTAATAGGGGTGGGGAAGGACTTCAGCTTAGCAAACCTTAATGTTAGCCAGAAACCTGCTTGGTGTTGCTGGCACTGTAGCCAGCTCAAGTTTTATATCAAATGCCCGCAGATAAACTACAGCTTTCCCTTGTGCTCATCTGAAAGGCGTGCGTTTCCATGGCTCCGGGTGAAATATTGAGCCTGGCAGCCCCACACAGCGGAGAATGACAGCAAAATAACCTGCTGTGTCCACCTGCCCCATGGTGCTGGCTCTGATCTGACCATGGGGCAGCTGCTGGACCCCGCTGGCGGCAGCATCTGCCATCTCTCATTTTCCAGTGCAAGAATCTCTGTATCAGCCGCTGATGGATGCGCTTGGTGTCTCAGAGTGTCATTTTGCAGAAGGAAGGTCTGGTGGGGTCAACATATCACCTCTGGGTTTGCATCCTTGGAAAGGGCTTGGTGATGTGGTAACTACCATTCTGTTCCATGGGCCAGAGCAGGGCTCCTGCTTCCCTGATTCTAAGGTTTCCCTGTTAGAAAAAAATCACTGCTGCATGGTGATGTCTCCTCTCACGTGCTCTTTCTTGCAGGTTAGGGCTCTCTTGGGTTATTAGCTGTGTTCTCAGATGAAATACTTCATTAAGAGGGAGCTGCAATGGCTGTAAATAAATGCTGGTAATTCAAGAAGATTGGGCCTCGATGTACTGGTGTAGGAGAGAAGGATCAGTGCCACCTTTGCCCCTAGAGACTTGGAGCTGCTCTGGGTGTGCCCAGGCATCCACTGCCTTCGGGTGCTTGGGAAGTCCGCTGGTGCCAGAGCCTGCCCTAGCCATCTTCTGCTATGATTGCACAGGAAGAGTTTTCTTCTCCAAGCTGAAGTTTTCCTTGCAGGAGTTCAGCAGATGTGGAGAATAATGTACTCCCCTCCTTTTTACATTTTTTTCCATGTCTGAAGGCTGTTATTACTTCCCCTTCAACCTTCTCTTCTAGACTAAACAACTCCTGCTCTTTCAAACTTTATTCCTAGATTGTATTTTCTAGGTGAAATATTTTAGACAAATGGTTGTTGCTGTCTTCTGAACTCACTGCAGTCGGAGTGGAGCCCTCCTGGCTTGCTCCTGCTATACATTGCTGAAGCTTTGTGGCTCTGCAGAGAGAGGATCATTTAGGGAGCTTTGAAAGACTAATCTGGGCCTGTGCTCTGCTCATGATGCTTTACATCATGCATTGGTGTAAATGTAAAATTAAGTCTGGAGGCATCTTTGTGTTTCATGTGAGTTAGAAGTTGCATCCTTGTCCTGACACATACTCTGGACACAGTAGGAGTCATGCAGAGTCCTCGGTGCCTTCAGTGATGCTGTAAAAGCACAGCTTTGCTCCTGAGTGGAAGAAATCCTTCACTGCCATTGTGAGCAGATCAAACAAAGTTTCCATGGTCCCTGGCCATGCTGTTTCCTGGCTAGTGTGGCTCCCAAAAAAAGGCTTGTACACATGCAGCCTGCCAAATCTGCCTGGGAAGATGCATTTGGCCCTCATCAAGGAGCATTTCCCACTCTGTCATACGGAGAATTTGTTGGGTCTCGGGGTGGCTTTGCTGCAGCCTTCCAAGCATGGGCTCCATCACACTCTGAGCTCCATGTGCTGGCAACAGTGGTGTACGTGCTCTGTGCTGGATTACTCTTACAAGTGACATTTTCCCAGCAATGCAAGATCTTAAAAGTGTGTGTACTTAATTATAATCAGACCTTCTAGATGAGCTGCCAGAAGCATCCCCTGGACCTAATAATCACTGATTAAACCTTGTGCTCTGAGTGTGAACCATACGTGTGTTGCAGGCTCCTTGTCTGAAATTGCTGCCCCCTGTGCTGACCAGGGCTTTGAAGGGGTAAAGACAAAAGCACTCAAGGTGTCTGCTGGAGTTCTGTACAGAGAGCTGGAGAGCCTCAGCCTGCATAAACTAAATCTGTGAAGAACTGGCTCTGCCTTTCCAGAAGCCTCTCCCCAGATACTTGGGGGGAGAAGTTGGTTCTCACTGGATGAAGGACTAGAGAAGAGACATGGCTATGACAGAGGGAGCTGAGACCTGTGGGTACCATCCAGTGTTGCAGGGCTGTGCACCCGGAGCAAAGCGCTGGCTCACCACATGCCCCTGAGAGGTGGGGCAGAGTCGGCCCCTTTCAACTAGTGCTGACAAAATCAATCTGATGCAGAAGCATCCTGTGGCATTTGGAACTGTATTCGTGCACAGTGCTGCCATCGCTCATTCCTGTCGCAGAGCTGTGCTGGTTCTCTTAATGAAAGGTTGCATAAATGTCACCAAGGGTTCGTTTTATTTGGCATCAGCTATTGTCTGACAGATCTGATTAAGGCCACATTTGATTGTCAGTGGCCATGATTCCCTTTTGGATTAGCTCTGCTGGCAATCCTGCTGTTATTCTGCCTTTTTGCATGTTACCAAGTTGCTTTCCTCTCTCGGGAAGCTGATGGTCTCCTCTGCAGTGGTACAGGAGTGACATGGAGAGCGGTATCTGGATGTGACAAACAGCATCACTGGGATCAAAGACAGAAGATCATGGCTGCAGCAGGGAGGTGGTGTGTGCTGCAAGTTGCTTACTCCCATGATGAGAGTGAGGACCGTGGCCAGGCAGGTCCTCAGAGGGGTTAGGGAGCCTGTGCAGGACTGTTTTCAAAGGGTGGTCGGTAGGGTTGGGTTAGCTCACTCAAAATCAGCATAGCCTAGGAAAAAAAGCATGAAGCTGACTTCAGGCGTATCTTTTTTGAAACAAAACAGGGCTTTAAGATCTTTTTTTTTAACCCAGCCTCCCTTTCACTAGAGCATTGAGGGATCGCCTTTACCTCCTTTGTAATCATAAATTCCAGAAATATACTCATTAACAGCAGGGGAAAAAAAGGAGCAGAGAGAAAGAGCTGTGGTGGCTGGGACTGGGCGAGCAAAGCCAAATCATGTGTGACCCAGCAGTGGCTTGTGCTCAAGTGCTAAATCTCTCCCTGGTGCCACCGAAGGGAGGATTTCATAAACCTTGCCCATCTTTGCAGGATCCGTTGATCTTTTTAAGACTGAGTCTAAAGACACCCTGAAGCAGCTCATGAGCGGGGTTGGTGACAGCAGCCATTGTTCTTGTTCAGGTTTGGCAGGCAGTGGCTAATGCCAAAGGAGCTGAGCTCTTGATGAAGTGTAAGCAGCTCTTGTTAAGGGAAAAAGAAGTTTATTCTTGAATTGTGGGCTGGGTTGTTGGTTTTTTTAATTAATTTACAACGTTGTAAATTCTCGGTGATTGCATAAGGGTTGTGCGTCATGTTGAAAATCCTGCTGATGGTGCACGGCTCTCTGCGTTTGGTCTGCACTGAGAGGTTGCTGAAGAGGGATGGGGAGAAGAGTGCCAAAGCAAACACTCTGCGTTTGATTTGGGTTGAAATGGATTTCCTTTGAATAGCTTGCGAAACATGTTGTCCTGAGCTTGCAGTACAAGCACTGACTGCTTCCAGTTGCCAAGCCAACGTGGAGATAGTCAGAAAATAGATAGAAAACACCCAGAAAACAGGCTACGGACTAGCACAGCGTGGGGTGTGTTGAGTTTCTCATTGATAGGCGGGTGCTGACCAGACACCCCACATCTCTGCTGCCAGATGAAGGCTTTCTGGGCTGGATGAGAGTATCTTGCAAGAGCTCTGGGCTGGCTGGTATATGGGAGAGTTACCCAGTGGGCCATCTACCCAACAGGGCAGCCCATCAAGCTGAAGCTCATGTTCCTGGTTTCTGCCTATGTGCAGCTCACTGGATATCTGCAGGGATAGAGTAACCCTCCTGCTGTCCTGCTGCTTACAGGGAGTTCCAGTAGGCCTGCTGGGGCTCAGGTGTTTTCTCGCTTCCTGGGAAACCTGACTTCATGTACATGGCTGTCATTCAGGGTACCTATGTGGTGCAACAGGGTGACAAGCCTGAATTAGGTAGTGGGTCTGTTTTCAGGTGCCCCTATAATGTTCAGTCCTTAAAAACATGTCATCATTGCACAAGGTGCGGTTGCAGGATCATGGCACCCTAGTTATCTCAGCATGCAGGAGGCCTCAGTTTACCTCTGATGCATGATTTCTCACTGGCATCGCTAGCTATTCCTGTCAAGTCACAGACAGCGTAGACATATGGGGAAAGAAGTCGTGAAAAGCAACTTGGAGTTCAACTCAAAACACCTTAAATTGGTGTGATTTCCCCAAAGGAGGAACTGCCTGCTCTTTAAGAAAAAATAAATCATCTACTTGAAAAGGTTTTTCAGGACAGCGTCTTAACCACCAAGTTATTTTTTAAAGCAGAAGTCTTGGGCCAAACCCAGCCTTATCCCTGTATCTCTGATTATAGAAGATACTCCTTTTTAACTCCCTCTTTTTTTTTTTTCTTCCTTTCCCCTATCCTTGCAAAGGCCTCTCAGCAGATGGTGGAGCCAAACGCCAGGAGCATCTCTCCAGGTTCTCAATGCCTGACCTGAGCAAAGACTCAGGCATGAACATCTCGGAAAAGATGAGCAACATGGGGACACTGAACTCTTCCATGCAATTCCGAAGCGCCGAGTCCGTCCGCAGCCTACTCTCAGTGCAGCAGTACCAGGACATGGAGCCAAACCTGCACAACCTTGCCAGCCCCCTCGGGTACCGAGAGCGGCCGTCGCATGGGCGGATGCACCAGAGCTTTGACTATGGTAGCGGGGTGCCTGGGGGCAACCTGGGGCTGCAGGAGGGTTCGAGACATGCCCCCATGAGCGAGCGCACGCGCCGGAGAACTAATCTCCGGGATGATGACCGGCATTATCGCCCACACCGGCCCCGACGGTCTCGCCGCTCACGGTCAGATAACGCCCTGCACTTGGCCAGCGAGCAGTGCTACCGGCTGAAGGAGAGACCCTCGCTGCGAGCCAGGGAAGACTACGATCAGTTCATGCACCAGAGGAGCTGCAGAGAGACGATGGAACAGGGTCCCCGCAGGGACGTCTACGGCCACTGTCCCCGGACAGTGTCAGATCTCGCCTTGCAGAACCACTTGGGTGAGAGGTGGGGACCCTACTTCGCTGAATATGACTGGTGTTCGACCTGCTCCTCCTCTTCAGAGTCCGACAACGAGGGCTATTTCCTCGGAGAGCCAATTCCCCAACCCACCCGCCTGCGCTACGTGACCAGTGAGGAGCTCCTACACAAGTACGGCTCGTACAGCATGCCCAAGTCTTCCACACTGGGTGGCAGGGGACAGTTGCACAGCCGGAAAAGACAGAAGAGCAAAAACTGTATCATATCCTAATGGCATCCTTGCAAGGTACCTTGGGAGAATGTACTCACAAACTTGCACTGGTTTAGATCATGTAAGCGCTTTCATTGTAACAAAAAAAAGCTGAAGAGTAAGGATTTGTAAGAAGGTTGTAGACTGGCTTCTATTAATAGTCATAATCTTGGGCACGGTGAATATATTTTGCACTTCTTACTTTGGAGGAAAAAAAAAAGCAAACAAAAAAGTTCACTTTATCCTGTAATATTTACCCACTAGTTTTCCCTCTTTCTCCCAAATACTGCCTTCCTTTTGAGTTCTGTTTATCCATACATTTTGGTTACCACTGCTGACTCTCAGCATCAGTTTGCCAGTAGCTTTTGCTTTCCACCATGTTTTGGTTTTCCATTAGCCATGCTGGTAGATAATTTGTCTCTCAGACAGTGTGGGAGCCTAAGTTATTTCCATGATTGTTGTAAATGCAATGTAAATGAGAGTTTGGAGAAAATATTTTTGTATTTTGTAATATCAGAGGAATTTCTATATCTTAGAAGTCACTGGGAAAAATGCATGCACATTCAGAATTGTTTTCAGCCAGAGCTAACCCAACAGTACTTTGGAACCCCTTTCCATCATCAGATTTCTTAAGTATATCAGTGAGAATTTGCATTGTTACTTGTTTTGAAGGTTGAGGTTTTTTAGCTCTTTTTTCTGTTTATTCATTTTGATCCTGGTAAATTAAGAGAACATTTTCTGATTCATTAAATCTTGAGGAGGCCTCAGAGGCATTTTGAAGTCTGCTCACACCTGTGCTTTTCAGGTATGCTCCATCACTTAGTTATAGGAATACTGACAGCTGCAAAAGGGACTTTTTTTTTTTTCCTTATTATTAAATAGAAAAGAACAGAACTACCAAATGTCTGCAACATTGTAAATGACCAAAGCCAGAGAAGGAATTTCACACCTCTGTAGAGAACGCTGAAGTTACTAAACGTTGAACTATTATTTGGAGTAAATAAAAGTGTAAATGGTGCAATTGTGTGATGTCAGCATGACCTTGTTTTGAATATAGACTTGTCTTATGGTGCTCTAGTCTCCTGGGTTATGTTAACTGCTGTTCATTACCAAGTGGAAGTCTCAATATTGCCTACTGCCTAACATTTAAGAGAACAACTGCAATCTGCTCCCTGCAGGCCTCATCCTGTCTTGGCGAGATGCCTTCACCCCTCTGAGGCCACTTGTGGCCAGAGGGGCTGGTACCCCAGCCCTGGCCCATGGAACTGAGCCAGCCCCACAGCATCCTCACCTCGGCAGAGCGTTCTCTAAACAGGGCTCAGCTGTATTGTACTATGGTGGATGTGAGTGTGTTCTCTGTATGCTTTAAACCATCAGGGTACTGCCATGGCAGTTGCACCAGGGGATCGCAAGCCAGTGCTGGTGTCCTGGTGTTTCCCAGGAAGGAGCAGGATTGCCAGAGGGGCTCTTGGCACCCAAAGATGTGGGTCAGCACCTGGGGGTGTTAAAATAAAGCTGGGCTTTGACCCACAAGAGGGCTAAGAGGCTGAACGGCTGCATCGCCCTCACCCCGTGCGCTGCCAGCATCTCAGGGTTCCCCTGCACCTCCACCAAGCCAGCCCCTGCCCTGCGCCCCAGGGAGGAGAGGCCTGCTGCAAGGGGCTGGTGCCAGCACCCTGGGGCACGCATGGGGACAACCCCTTGCGTACCCAAAGCAGCAGATGCAGAAAAATGTTGAAGATGGATGTCTCCATACCACAGACTATTGCTAGGAATTTTTTTGTTGTTTGTAAAGGACAATGTGATAATTATTATTCCTTTAAAAAAGAAAAACAAACAAACAAAAAGAAGTGTCACAAGTATATTTAAAAAATTTTAAAAACCTGTTTTTTCCAGCTGGAATAAATGGAAGTATTCATCCAATGGGAAGAGTCTCATGTGTATGGTTATTTTGCCCTTAAGGAGTGTTGGTTATTGTGAGTAGACAACTTGATTTTCATTTAGCTGGTCTTGAAGTAAGAGCACAAGAACCAGCTGAGCCCCATCCCTGATGTGATTTCAGTGGATAGGGAAAGCCAACAGAGGAGCGTCTCCTGCACACAACACACCACACCACACCATACACCTTCCTCAGGGCTGGTGATCTGGACCCATTCTTTTGGTGTTAAAACCCCCCAGTTTTCACCTGCTGGAAGTTGAAATCCCTGTCAGGCCTGGGGCTTGCACTGGGGGAGCCTTCAACCTGTAATTGATAAATAAAAGCCTCTTTCTTAGAAAGATCAGAGATCTTTCCATGTTTCCCAAAACAGACCTGCTGAGTTGGGTAGGGATATTGCTTTCAGCGACAAGTATGACACTATAACTACAGGTTATTATATTATTAGCATTTAATATGTACAATTTAATTCATTGTCAGTGATTAAAAGCACAATGAGTGTTGTCTGTCAGCTCCAGTACCGCTGAGCTGCTCTTTGTACAGTGGGAGCATGAGTTGCTCAGCAAATGTAAAATACTAATCCCCAGCCTTTTCCCTTTCACTGCTGCTGTCTCTCCCCAGGGGTAACATAACAAGCTTTGAAGACTCTTTGCAGCAGAACTGCAGCACATTTTCCTGTGCAATTTTGTACCAAAATCCAGGGCCTGGGGCCCCTTGTGCACAGGATAGCCCTGCTGCTGGAGGTACCTCTTCAAAATCCTGTTCTTATATCTCTGCATCCCTGCAGACCACTGGTGTTTAACCCAGCTCTAATGCAACACTAGCATCAGAACAGATAGGCAATGAACTGGAGAGATGAGAGCGTCTCAGGTGGTGCCCCCTCTCCTGCCCACCAGGCCCTTCACCAGCACAAAGAAAGGTCTCAGAGCACATTTTGTAAGAAAGACAGTGCTGACACATCCTAAGTTGGTACAAATACTATTAATAAAGTGAAAACGCAGCTTCCAAACCTCTTTTTTACTTTTTTCATATGGGCTCCAGAAATCCCATACACTTTAACACACATGGCTACCAAAAAAAAAAAAATTAAAAAAAAAGAGACTTCCCCCCAAAAAAAACCAAACCACCTGACCATTTGGAGTACAATTAACCATTTCTGACAAACCCACTGAGCTTGAGGGATGGATCTCCAGGTTTGTCAAATTGTGCTCTGTTGCCATCTGGCCCTGCTGCTTTGCCTCTCTCTATGTGGGTGCCAGTGACCATGGGAGCAGGTAGCTCCTACAGCCATTTTCTTTCGAGTCTTCAAGCACTTTGGAAAGGTGACACCACCTGAAGCTCAGAATGGGTGTCAGTGGATCCAGGTTCCCAGGCAGGGAAACTGGGCACAGTGCTGAGATCACTGTTTGGCCAAAAGAGTGAGAAGCTGTTTGCTGGGGCCTTGGCCAGCTGTGTTGCCAGAGTCAGCCTGGCACACTGACAGTATTGCTTAAAACAACATACAGAACTAAAATCTGATCAAGTCTATTGCTGCCACAATTTTCTTCCATTAAAAATACTTTTTTTCCCCTTTTTCTCCCCAAAAAGTCCTTGGCACGGCCCACACAGTTTGACTCCAGGGGGTGGGCTGAAGCCATCCCAGCATAGCCATGCAATGCTGATCATGGCTCTGTGAGGCACAGGGGTTAGGCTACCTTTAGCAGTGGGGCTCAGAGTGTGCATCACCTCCTGCAAGCTCTGAGACACAGACACTCACAGACACCCCACCCCCCAACCCTTCAGCAGCTGCTACCTCCATTGCAAAGTCAACATCCACGTTGCATGCTTGGGTACAGTCTCAGTGGCAGGAGGAGCGCAGCATCTTTAGTGTCTACTCTCCTCAGCAGGCTGGGGATGGCTCTGTAAGGCCCCTCCAGCTCCCCAAATACCCCAACATATGCAGCTTCTTGGCCCAAAAGCCACTTGAGCTGTGTAGGGAAGCTTCCAGCACACTGAGGCTTGTTTTTAGGGAAGCCCAAAGCCAGACAGCCTTGAACCCAGGCAGATAGATTATAATTGGATGCAGAAAGATGCAGAGATAGGAAGAATGAGGTTAGAAATAATCAGAAGCACCCTGGTCTGGAACTTGTTATAGGCAGATAATCCTGTGTTTGCAAATGGCACAAGTGGCTCTGGCTGCACACCCACTGCCAAGCTCATGGGAGCAAGCAAGGATGTGAGCAGCCTGTGCTGCCCAGATGCATTGGAGCCCCAAGTGCCCATGGCTTTGAATACCCAGAGGTATGTGCCTATGTGCAGTTTAAAGACAGTAGCATTAGGTGGCAGTTCAATTAATGGGAGCAGTTAGATGAACATGGAGAACTGCTGAGAAATGGGCATGCATTTAGCATGCCAATTTAATAGCCAAAAAAAAGTCCTGCTTTTGCAGCACAGGGTGGGCAGCACCAGTCCTGTCCCTGCTCTGCTGCTGTCCTGCTCTCAGCTTTCAGCTAATCTGGGCTTTTGGGCTGGGAGCTGCCATGTTATCTGATGAACTTTGCTCTTTCAGGCTTAAAAAAAAAAGAAAAAACAACAGAAAACCCCACAAGATCCTTGTTCCTTGCATTTACATACAATCATGCTATTCTTGAAATCTAGGCCGTCCCCATTCTCCTGGAGATTATCACCATCCTCCATGGCCAGCAGGAGCTCATTAGCTGAGAACAATTTCAGAGGACTTTAAAGATTTTCCTTTTTTTTTTTTTAATGTAATACCTTTTCAACCTAGATCCTTAAAACTACTTAGGAAGTCAACTCCTGTTTCAGTACAAAGGGGAGTTGGTGGCCAAGGATGCTAAGGGCTATGAACTAGAGAGCTGGGTCCCATTTCAAAAGCATTCACAGATCATGACATATTGATGCATTTATAAACCATGTCCAGTAATAATAAATGTCTGTTGTAAGGACTGGATTTACTTCAGCCTTCAAAGCAGGAGTCTTATTAGCCAGATTTCATTGCTCCATCTCCCATGAGGTGCCCAAACCCAACACCTTGCTGGGACACCCAGAGCAACCACAGCTGAGAACTGATCCTTTCCCACCCTGTCATCACCACACATGAGTTCACCAAGGCAGATACCTTCAGTATACGTTTTCTGCATTACATCAGCATGGGTTGATCAGCTCCCTTTGCTTTTCTGAGTGTGAGATCACACCTTTCTGTTCCTTTTTAAGTTGGCTGCAGACAACCACCAACCAGTTGAAGGGTGTTACCTCTACATACAGGTCCTTTTCCCTTGGAGAGTCCCATTGGCATCTGCCCAGGTTTCCTTTAGGAAAGACCTTCCTGTTTTCCACATCTATTTTGGTATTTTACAATACAGAAATAAATCAAGCAAATTAATTTAAATAAATAAAAAATTTACTACCACACAGGTAGTGCTAGATGCTGACCTTTCGTATGTTAGACAGCTAGACTAGTCACTCCTAGTGCCAGAAATCCCTGTCTAGACCTCTGAGTAGGAAAAAAAAGAGAAAAAAAAAACAGATGATTTGAGCCTGTTGCCTCTGTCCATTGACACTGGGCTCCAGACTTGTGCTCTGTGTGCCTCCCTCCACTTAACAGCCTCAGCTTCGCCTGCTTCCGGGCTTCATCCTCCCTTGGGAGGAGTGGAGGAAGGCAGCTCACAGGCTTAACCCACCTGATAGCATGCTGTCTCCTAGCTCAGGGACCAAAAACCTGTTATCTACAGCTCCACCTTTCTGCTGCTTCACTTCTTATTAAAAACTCAGCAAATTACCAGCTTCCCTGTTTTAGGCAAACCCAGTCATTTGTTAAAGCAGTCTCAGGAGAGTTTTCCTGTTGTAAAAGCAAATATTTATATCTGCTGCGCTCTTGGAGGCTCTGGATATGATCAACTCTTAAGGCAAGATTTAGCTGAAAGACCTGATTTATTAAAATGAATAAACAAAGCTCTGTGAAGCAAGTTAATCAGTTTAAATAAAGCATTAAACTCTGAGGAGCACCCATCAGCTCACAGTATATACATACATACACATATATAGGCACGTGTGTGTGTGTGTGTATATGTATACATACACACACATAATCCATACAATCAAATGCACAGTCCTGCAGACTGGGATCCTATGTCAGCTTCACCCCCAGCAAAAAGCTAGCCCTGAGCCAGGCTATGTGTACATTAGGCAATGTATATGTTAGTACATGGCCTGATTTTTACAGACCCAGCCTGGAACTCTCTCCTACTCCAGCCACAGCTACTTCTCTAGCTGCCAATTCTGCTTCTGCTCCGTGCCTCAGTTTCCCCATCTCCAGACCTCCACTGCAATGATGGTTTTACCAATAAGGAGCTTAAAAACCTCAGACAAGGGAGGCTGCCAAAACAGTTCTAATTTAAACAAGTGCCTCTGGCTCAGGGTTTGAGCTGGGTTTGTTGGCACTTAGGTGTGAGCATGCCCAGTCTCCACTCCATTATCTAACCCTCACTTAGATCTTTACTGCTTGGAAGAGTCACTTCAGCTGCATACAAATTTTTTTTTTTTAATTCTTTTCTGTAAGTCAGGCTTTAATTGTCAATTATTTGCTCATGAGAGTGCTTTTATGGCTGCTGCTGGAGCCGATTCAAGCAGGTTTTATTTTGGTACTTGGTTTAATTAGCTTTTTTGGAAGAGCGAGGCAGGGCAGAGATCCATTCTTGCTGCTCATCACATATTCATTATTTTACATTTTTCAGTATCCCAAGTAACTCAGCACAGAAAACAAATAAATGAAGAACTGAAACATACATACAGAAAACATCTGGAGATGCTGCAGTCTTGTAATTACTACTGCTCATTCACAATGCACAAGGGCTGCACAGAGTGCCTGTTGGAAAGGCCATTCATATATTAGCCTGATGGCTGGCTGGATACTTCCATATGAGTCCATCCCATCTGCCTGGGCCAGGTCTCACCTGGACTCATTGCCAAAAGCCAAAACAGGGAAATTTCTGGTCAGCAGTGGGAAGCAGCAGCCTCTCTCTTGGCCCAGGACAGTACATACAGCTGGTCAGATTAGGGCTGTGGAATAATTTATGTGATGACTCTTTAAGCTAGTAAATCCTTCCCCATCCCCCGCCTGCGCCATCCTTAGTCAGCTCCTGTGGCTGCTGAACAGGTTATGAATATTTAGGAAGTTTTACTAAATTCATAGATTCTTGCAGAAAAACCAACAGTTTAAAAATGTCTAGTGATATATTTGCATGTCACACTGTGCACTGTTCACATGGCGACAGGGAAAGGAAGGAGAGCTCCAGTTTGCTGCTGAAAAACCACCATGGTTTGGGCCAAAATTTGAAAGGCCAGCTGATGTGACACTGCCCTGTGCCCCTACCTTGATTCTGCAGCTGCATGCCCTCTGCTGACCCTCCACCGAGGAGCTCAACTAAAACCTTGAGTAAGATGTGGGTGAGATGGCAAATATTTACGTGTGGAGGAGAGGAAGCCAGAGCCCAGCAGCAACATTTGTGAGTGCGGGAGAGCCTCAGGGAGACCCTCCGGAGGCTCTGGTGTGCCCCTACCTGGTGAGGGGGGCCATATGTCTTGCTGCCAGCCTGGAAGGGAAAGGAGAAAAGGACAAAGAGGGAAAGAGAAATGGAAAGGGAACATGGAGAGGGAGAGAGGAGGGGGAAGAAGGGAGAGGGAAAGGGAAAGTAGGAGAAGCGTGTGCCTGACTTCACCGCCTGGCTCAGCTGGGGCAGTGGAGAGGTATCCTCAGAGGATGCATATTTATGAATGCAACCGTTCATATGGCAAAAGATACAAAGAGGGGAAGTTGATTTTGGATTCACAGAGAAGTGGAGTAAACAAGCACCGCGCCCCATGGAGGTTTTATTGCAGCCCCAGAGATCGCTGCCTTTAATGCTCGTTGCATGTTAACAGCCAGGGGAGTGTGGGAAGACCCAGAGTGTCTGGGGTGGTGGGGGAAGAAAGGCAAAAATCTCCCAATATCACTTTCACAGTTTGGAGTTTCAAACCAGTGTTGACGAGAATGTCATTATTGCTGAACATCCGCTGGGCTCAGGGAGTAAAATTCCTTTTATTCGTCTCAAGTGTCAGGATTTGCAAGTGCAAGAAATTTCCAAGTGCTTGTCTAAGCCCCTGCTTGTATGCAAATGATGTGGTAACATTACTTAGACTGAAAGACCTGATTTTCAACGGCTTCAGTCAAAGTATCTGTCAGCCTTGTCAGAGAAGAAATAATTCCATTCTTTCAGGTCAAAACAACCCAAAATTATTACTAGAATATTAAGGCAGACAAGAAGAGGAAAATGAGCATTGTTCGAAACCTTTTTTCTTTTCAATTAAGTTCTAATTTTTACTTTCCTTCCACATGTAATGCAAATATTTTTCACAGCTGACAAAGTTTTAAAATCAAATAATTCAATATAATTCAGTTCTCTGTAACTGGGCAGTGAGCAGTACTGGATCCAGTCATATGTACAGGAGAAAACTGAGATGAGGAATGAAACAAGCTAAGGAATGGGCAAAAATAATAGAAAATTGAATAGGATTGAGCCAAGGCTCCAGGATCAAACACTTACAGGGATGCTGTAAACACCAAGTGCACAGGCAGAGTCCTGTCCAGAAGGTAAGCTGTCTCTCTGAAGAGAAAGCTGTGCCATTGTCCCTGTGCATGTGGACTCCAGAGGTCTGAGGTCTGAAGTTTTCTTCATGGTAAAAACAGAAAAGGCTGGGGCTCACAGGAATACTTTTCCTTTGGTCTGTCCTGGGCCCATCTTTTGCAAGACACATGTCCTCCATGTGGCTTAGGTTGGCTGGAAGAGGAAAAAAACAGTAAGCAAGCCCAAATCTGCTCACTTGAGGAAATCTTTCTCAGCAGTGGGATTTCTGTTTCCTAATTAAAGTTATTTTTTAACAGCCTGCTGGAGAGCTCATGATGTTCCCCCAGGTCCCTCCAAGGGGGGTTGTCACTCTGGTCTTGGCAGAGAAAGCAAAAAGTTCTCCCAATAAATCCTCCCTCACCCGTTTCTCACCAAAGAAGCAGCTAAAGACTGAACTGCTTCAGCACAGCCACCAATAAAAAAATGCACCTTCAGATCTGCCCTCTGCACTGGGCCAAGGACTAGGAGGACTGCGGCCAGCAGGTCAAGATTAGGGGATTCTGGCCCTCCACTCCTCTCTGGTGAGGCCTCACCTGGAGAACTGTGTCCAGCTCTGGAATCCTCAGCACTGAGTATCCATCTATAGCATGGCAAGCAGATAGATTTTCATTTACAGAGGCACAAGGCTCCCCTTCTCCTGCACACACACACACAATTTTATAACACAACCTGCACCATTTATATGAGGAGCCATGTGGAAAGAACATATTATAATAACAGCATGAATATATCCCTCGAGCTCTGAATGATAAAGCAGTAATCAAGTTTCATGAACATGGAGCAAGATTCCACAACACTCTTTCCTAAAGATAAGCACATCCCTGCACCAGTGGGAAATCCTCTCCCTTTGGCATACATGGTCTTCCAGAGAAGTGTTTTCTCCAATAGCCACTACATTAATATCCACTACATTAATACAGAATATTCAGACCCAAATCAGCTCCTGGTGTATTTTCATCTAATAGTCTTGATAACCACATTGCCTTCGTTTTCTTACTGCATTATTTATTCACAGTGCCTTGGGAAAGGAAGAGCCTCACGAACAGTCTGAGCACAGTACATGCCCACAAGTGAATATATTCCTGTCCCTGATGCATTACCTTTACTCTCCCAGCAAAGGACTGAGCAGAGGACTTGCCAGCCAGCAGCAGCACACTGCCCAGCAACATCACAAGCCCTTTTCCCACCTGCAGAACACACACTCATCATTCTTCTCCCAGAGCACAGCAAGAGGTGTGCAGACATTTGCTTAACGTAGTCTTAACCTGGTTCCAAATTTCCTCCCTCAGATATAGGTCTCTGTATTTCAGGCTTTAAGAAGCCTGCATTTCTGAGGTTTGTGGCTGGATGACCCATCTATCCTGCCAAGTGTCCACAAGCAAGTTTGAACTTTGGGATGGGCAAGTACTTGAGCAAGAACATGGACACTCACTCAAAGGCTTGCAAATATGACTGCAAACATGGCCCATCCATCCCAGCAGGACAAAGAGCTAGGATGAAGCAACTGCTGCAATCATTGATAAAGTATCTCAGTACTACATAATTTTGCCCTTCTAAATTAGACAGATGAAGTGGTAGATGGTAGAAAGTACAATTGGACATGTGGTGGTGAGTAGAAACTCTAATTTGAAAAAGTGGGAAAAAACCCCAACTGTTTCCCTTGACTTCAGCCACATTTCCAAGATCAGCCACTCAATTCTGAACACGAGGAGGGAAACGTGAACACCTCTCCAGCTGTTCTTGGACAACAGAAATGTGCTGTTTAATGCCAAGGCCATTTTGTCCTTATCTCCAACTTTCAGCTAAAAATGCACTGATTTCTAGAAGGCTCAGGTGAAAAGAGGAAAGAGCATTTCAAGTTCTGGCAAAAAATACAAGGAGATACCAGTTCCTGTGAGATTTTTACCTATTTCATCCCATAACTTCAATCCCATAATTAGGTCTCTTGTCACTTCATTCGATGCTCTGCCCCATTTATCTGCAGCTTTCTGACCCTGTTTCCATATCTGGTAATATTTTTCCATTACTGTTCTGAAAAGAAGAAAGAAAGGATTCTTGACCTTCACTCAGATGACTGAAGTCTGTAAGAACTGCTTTAACTTTGTATTTCAAGGCAGACAATCATGGTGGTAAAGATATCTATGAAGTAGGAGACATATACATAAAGTAGGATATTTATATGTATGTGTATATATATATATATAAAGTAAGGGTATCCATAGAGCAGATATGACCCCGTCAGTGACCCAGCAATCTGATGAGCTCTCCCAAAACTGTACCCTGAGATGAGAGGGCTCCCTGCACTCCAGAACAGCACCAGATGCAAGAAGTCTGATTTTGGGGGACAGTGCTAAGCAGAAAAAACACAGACAATGTCTGAGCACTCATAGCAGCCATAAGCCAGGGCAGAGAGGACATATGATCACCTTGCATTTAAATCAGAGTCAAAATCTATTAACAACAAAGAACTTTCCTGCCTGTGAAATGGTACATGCTTCCCGTCAGATATGAGCTGTGAAACCATATTCCCAAATGCCTAATCTGATAGATGAACTGTATGTCAACCATATCACCTTTTTATCTGATAGCTGTTTGTTAAGTGAAGACAGAGTATCTGTTGCATAAAATCAAGCCACCTGCTGCAAAACAGCAACTTTCTGTCTGCGACAGATAAATGTGTTCTCAGCTAATTCATGCTAATGCTGTACTTCAAGTTACACTGTGATTGCCAAATCTTGAAAGACCAGATTCCTCAGTGTTACAACACAACCCTAGAAAGAGCTATCTCCTTCTTTTCCTCTGACAGGGCCATAAACATCCAGTGATAGCCACAGGTCCCTCGAAGCAGCTCCTGACCAGATCTGAGAGGCCAACCTGAGAGCATCTGCAAAGGACTGGACCCAGGATATCAGGGACAGACATTTGGCGTGGTGACCTCCTCCTGCTAGCCCATCTCCATCTGGAGACACAGATCTTGGGCTCATCTCTGTTACTCCCAATAGATTCACCACTCTGGTGCGTGGGCCTCTCTGAAGCCACACAGTACCTGGTCCACACTCTGATTTCAACAACCATCTCTTCAAGCAGCAATATTGCTTAGTCTGAGGCTATTGTTCCCTCCTGCCCCAGTGTCAGGCTGTGTAGCCTTGTCCCCGAAGAAGCATGAGCCGGCAGCAGCAGCAGGAGCAGTTCACCTGGCTTAGAGTCAGCCTTGGCATCTCCATGGCAACTCCAGTGGATGTTGCACTCCTGATAGCTCTTAAGAAACCTCCACACTCACAAGCAGGAGTTGCAATCAAGTTCTGTCTTGGTCATCTCCAAGGCGGCAAGAGGATAATGCAGAAAAAATTAAAGAGATGCATCAAAACCACTTTGAACACTGTAAGTGCCACAACAATTCCTCTGGATTAAAATTAGTTTGTTTCTTACAGTGCACAGTGTTTCTGCTGTCTCTCGGTTTTTGCTGTGCTATGGCTGCTCACTGATGCCCTGCACGCATCCATGGAGGAGGCTCTATGAGAGTCCTCACCTTAATTTCCAGGTCCAAGATTCAGTTTTGCCTACAACACCACCTCAAATTGCCAACCTTCACATTTCCCAAAGTGTTTTGCAGGTAGATGACTGTGCTGCAGTAACACCTAGAAGGATTTTGACTTTCTAGCTAAATGAAAAACCTATTTTTCATGCACAAGCTACTGGGCAGCTCTCCCGGGGGCTCTGCTGCCATGGGAGAGGTTTCCACCCCAACCTTGGGGCAGGAATATACCTAGAATCACAGAATCATAGAATGATTTGGATTGTAAGGGACCTTTCAAGGTCACCTAGTCCAACCCCCCTGTAATGAGGAGGGACATCTTTAACTAGATCAGGTTGTTCACAGTCCAACCTGGCATTGAATGTTTCCAGGGATGGGGCATTTACCACCTCTCTGGGAAACTTGTGCCCGTGTCTTGCCAACCTCATTGTATAAATTTCTTCCCTATATCTAGTCTGACACCACCAGGCATCTGCTACAGCAGGTGACAACCCACCTCACTGCTGTGGTGCATCCCTAAGGATCAGTGGGCAGGATTTAATTGTCCATCACTACTCAAGAGCCAAAAGGCATTTCTGTCTCCTGGCTTATCACATTCTACTCACCCCTAGGCTCTTCTGCTATGGTGGGAGCTCTCCCCCTCCAGCTCCATGTGCCAGGATATCAGGGAAAGCAAATTACACATTTTAGGGCTAATGTGTTTTCATTCCTATTCCAAGCCTTGCTTTCACATCTATAACTCATTTTCCAACATCTTCAAGCAAATTTCACACTGTTGGAAAAATGTCAAGGGTTTAATCTGATATGTGTGATACTTACTGATGCCACTAGGGAGAGAGATGATCATATCTTCCACTTCCCATCATGTCTCTTGCAAGAGTGAAAACATATCAGGAGGATTCACTGCATCTTCCTATGCTTGGTATATGCAAATGAACATAAACCAAGCTATCTGGGGAGCACAGATAAATAATCTGCATATGAAAGACCCAAAGAAGAGCTTAAGTGACTCAAAGATTGTCTGCTTTTTCCAGTTGTATTTAGATGATCTGAGGTTATGTGGCATTGCCAACACAACTGTCCATGGCTTGTAATTTAACTACCTCAGAGGGCAGGACCTGAAGTCTAGGAGCAGCCTCCTGCAAGCCTTGTGCTTGGCATCTTCTGGCTTAAGAGTGGAATTAGAGAGAGCAGGAAGAAAAGGCAGATGGATGAAAACCATAGTGCATCAATGCTGGGATTTTCCTCAGATTAATTTATTCCCTGGGATATCAGTAGGAAGATTCCTCCAAATCTGCAAGAAATCCAGATAGAGCTTTCACATGCAGCAGAGAGGTTGGTGTCAACCTTGCACTACAAAACAAAAGAAGCAGAATGAAGCAAGCAGCAATGTTCTTTTGGGTTTGGGTTAGTTTGAAACACAAGATTTTAAACAATGTGGCTGCTAGACTGGAAATGAGTGCCTCACAGAGCTGTGGTGGAGTTGGAGATCCCACGGGATCTCGGTGAGGAGACAGCAGAGGTAGTCTGGGCACAGTTGCCCTCTCAGCAGCCAACCCACAAAGCTACGCAGAGGAAGCTGAAGGAGCTCAGTGTGCTCAGTGCTGGAGGGAGTGGGGACAGGCTGAGGGATGCAGCCCTGTCTGCTTGCCCTGTCCCCATGTAGCCAGGCTTGCACTGCTCCCCATCCTGGGCAAAGGGAAAGGGCTCGAGTTCAGCCCTTTGCTGTATCAAGTCCTTTACCACAAAAAAAAAAAAAAAATTGCTCTGTTTTAAACCTTGAGATAAGGCAAGTGGAGAAAAAAAATGCTCACTATTGGAATTCTGGTGTTAACATGACCACCTGCAGATACAGGGAAGGACAGGAGACAGGGATGGGTCTCTGATAGCCGTGGTGTGGAGGACACCCATCACTGGGCAGAGAGGACCAGGCTTTGCCAATGTTACCCCTACCTGGCCAATTCCAACACCCACAGCACCACTGAGAGCCCTCTTGGCCTCTGGATTAAATTCAGCTCTCATTAATGCATGACATTCTGCTGATATCCAGATATCAATCAATATTATTGACTTCAGTACATTTTGCACTGAGCCTATAACTGTAATTGAATTTTGCCCAGATCAAGAAAGCAAAAAAGCAAAAAACCCCAACCCATGATGCATGAAAACAATATTCCTAAGGCTTCATTTTGGAAAGACATTCAGGTCTCAGAAATAGGACTTGAAGTGTTTGTGGCAAGGAATCTGCTTAATTAGATTCATGTCTGAGAAGTCCCCAGCTGTTCTGCAGACAAACAGAAATATCTGAGGTTTCTTCCAGCTCTATGGAGACACAGAGATTGGCTCCTCTCCCTGTTGCCCCAGTCTGAGAGATCTGCACGTATGATTACTATCTGGTGCTGCTTCAGACAATACAAGATGCCACACAATCTCTGAGCAGAGAGCAAATATTCCAGCATTTTGTTTCATGATTACTTCCACCCTGTTTGCTTTAGCATCTGAAAAATTCTTTGCTTTTTTTTTTGTATGAAAGGTTTTCTGGAAGTTGGACATAACATGCATTCATTATGAAATGAAAATACCTCATGTGTTCAGGATGGAAAAAAAAAATCCCTGGCTTTCAAGAAAGCTTTGCAGGCTTATTAAAAACAAGAGCGCTTGCTATGCATGTCCTTCTGCCAAATGAAAAATTCCCTCCTCTCTTCTCAGCCTTGTAAGCTGCTTTGTGTGCTCAAGACATCTCTTTCCAGTGTCCGGCACATTTTCATGGTTTGTCTAATTTGGAATAAAATATCAGCTGCCTTGTAATGACAGAAGGCAACCTCAGAGCAGCCAGACCTCAGATCCACCATCATCAGAAAGGGATCCTGAGGAAGCCACTCACGACAACACCCTCCCAGCCCTCAGCCCTGGGGAGCAGACCCCTGTGCTGCAGGGAATGGTCATATGTAAAGTATGCATTTGGGGAGAAGCTGAAATAGGAACTGTGTGCCAAAACCACAGCTGGCCATAAACACCACAGCTTGAGAAGAAGCGAGCCGTGACCGCTCCCAAACCCACATCCTTGGGGCACCGCACCAAGTCCAACCACACATGGAAAGACACAGATTGGGAGCTCCAGCTTCAGCTGTGATTCCCAGGCCCATCTCACAAGCCCAGCCACTTTCCCCATCTCTTTCTTATTTCCCATCACTCACTCTATCCTTGTTTTTAGGGGTCTCACCACCAGTCCCACTCCCGGCTAACACTTTGAGACAAGCTTCAGTGCATAGTGGGGTGGTGAACATAGAGGGTTGGTCCACTAGTGCCTCCTTTCCTCTAATTTCTTCTGCCACCTCTTGGACTTCTCCATAACCATCCCACCACCCAGGCTGGCTCAGTAAGAGGTGCAGATATGCACTGTGCAGACCAGGCAAACAGCCAGTACACATGGAGTAGCCCAAATGGGAGCCTCAGAACAACCTGCTACTGTGTTGCTGAGTACATGCTGAGCACACGGCATTTTGGAAACACAGCTCTTAGTGAGGTTTGTCCTAAGGTACTGGGGTTGGATAGACAGCCAAGCATGAGGACAGGAGAGGACCAAACACCAGTTACCCTTGTGAAAGTGAGGTTAACCTCTTGCTGCTGGAGCAACCCACAGTTGCAAGTCTCTGAGTCCTGGAGAGACAAGTCAGATAAGGAACATCACTCCAAACCCTGCTGTGGCTGAGCTGGACCTGACACTGAACAGTAAGTATTGCAAGGATCAGACTAGCAAAGAGCACTTATGGAGACTGCCTCCATCAAATAGTGGAACAAGTTAAGGCTCTAATTGGTTAGTTGTCTAAAAGTAACTTATTTGTAGAAAAAAAGCCTTTCAGAGGGAGAAGTGGACTTTTTGGGCTAACTGGACAAAACTGCACAGAGCAGCTCAATTTCACATAACACCAAGATCTCCCTCCCCACCCAAAGGATCACCCACTGCTGGCAAGCACTCAAAGGTTTTCCCAGAATGGGGATAATTGTTCCCAAAGGGCAGAGCAATTCATCCAGTATCACTGCAAAACTCAGCGTTTCATCTAAGTAAGGATGAGATGAGTAAGAGCAACTACAGGGATGAATAAACACTTAAGAAGCTTTGAAGAGCTGCTCTGAGTAGCCAGCAGTTACATTCATTATCCCATAACCACCTGAAATGGGACCTCTTGGTCTCCCTTATACACTACGAGTCAAGTCAGTCAGCTGGTAGGTGGTGGCATTTGGTCAAGCAGGTTGGCAATTTGGGATGAGTCAGTATTCGATCACACACGGCTCATTTGCTATGGCAGATCTCTCTTTCCCTCAGTTCTTCACTCCCATTTGCCTTACAGGCAATTAAGGCTGTTTAAGAAGACAATCACATTGGACTTTGAAGCTTTTTTCTCTGATCTGGTATGTTTGTTCCTTAAAATATAACCTCAAATACTGTGGTATTCTGGATGTTTTCTGTTTCAGTAACAATCTTGTAATTGTAATTAGTTTTATCATGGTGGAAATTCAAAAATCTGCTCTGAATGCATTCCTTTGATTTTAGTTAAAAGGCACTTTTTGAGCTGACAATGATTTTGACTTTAGTTTGGGAGAAAGACTCAAATGTTAAACTTACGGGAAAGGCTCATTTTACTGCTGGGTTGAGAATCCCCTGTCTCAGAACTTGCTGGCATTGCAAGGTGCTAGCAAGAGCCAGAGCAAATATTTCTCTGGGCTTCCACTTCCATGCAGTATGTTTTAGATTACACTTAAGTGGATTCAGGAGAGGAAGCTGGGGGTGGTGGGAGGGAAGGAAGTGAGTAGGTAAAAGTGAAAGGAGGCAGCTCATGGAAAAATGGAAGGAAACTGTCAACTAAAGAAAAAAAATGATGCACAGAAAGGGTGAGGAGGTACTGGCAGGACTGAGAGTAGATCATACAGAAAGCTCATAGTTATACATACCAGACTGAATAGATACGATAATATGGAAAACCATGAGGGTAATGTATCAAAGGATTACTGCTCGGCAATCAGGAATGGCTGGGAGTCACTAGAGGTCTGATGGAGAACACAGTTAAAAGGGAATGAGCAACAGGAAAACACCAAGAAAATGCCAGAAATGTTAAAAGCTGTTGAAGTAGTCAACATATGATTCCAAATATTCAAAATTCTTTTTTTCATGTTTGGAGAACTCTGCAGTAAGAGAGTGGCAGTCGAGCAATGAGCTCAGGAAGGGAGGATGCGGCTGGGCAGGGGCTGTGTCCAGGGGACCTGAGGCTGGGGTGTGGTGGAGGCAGGAGCCAGTCATGGCTTAGGCTCTGTGCAAACCAGCACCCACACACAGCCCAAACCTGTTCTTTCCACCCTCCTTCTTTATTCTTGTGGGTACCAAACTTGGCTCCACTGAGCTGTTGGGAATTTGTGTTGGGCAATGGATTACTTTGCAGTAGGCAAAGCTAATTCTTGGTATGAGATCTCCTATGGGTGATATGTCCTCTTCCACCAGCCAGAATATGTTGCTCCTTTTGAGTCTGAGATGTCTCTGCCCTCCAAGTAATTTCCATGGCAATATGAGGAATGAAGTATCTCTCATGTTGGCCTGCAGCACCTGTACAGTGCCAGAGGGACATACAAGATATATGAAAACAAAAAGTAGAACTGAGCAGGAACTTCTGCAAATTCTTAGATGGACAGGAGCAAAGGCAGCTTTGCAAAACAGCAACCAAGGGCAAGGCTGCCTCTAACTCTGGGGATAATTGTCATGGAAACTACAAGTAAAGTAGCACAAGATACAAGTAGGTATGAAAAAGGTAGCTGAAAATAGCTGCCCCAGGAATATTTCTTTGCAAAGGTTCTAGACATTAAAAATCAACTGAATAAATAGTTCAGTAATCTTAGATGTTTTTGGAAAACGGATTTGAAAGGGAAAAATAAAATAAAGGCAAACCAGAAAATTATGGCTCAGCAAAAACACCAGGAGAAAAAAAAGCTCTGAGAGGAAAATGAATGCAAGTAAGACTTGTGCAAGCTTTATTATACACATACTTAAGTGTATAAATAGATAAACTCATGCCTCTGAGTGTGATTACATACATACAGTATAGTGTGTATATATAGTTACCTATATAACTGTATTGTGTATGCACATATATATGTACACTATATATATATACGCACACACACTAATGAAAAAATAATACTGGAAAAAGAAGCCAGCACAAACCAAATACTTCCTGCCTTGAACTGAAGATGAGAGGAGAGGGTTTCTCAGAGGATAACTTGACTGAAGTCCAAGGCCTTGAGCAGGAAAGCAAGTTGTTTGATGAGTTGGACTGGTGTCTAAATGGCATCTGACCAAGGATGGCTATGACCAGAAAATACTCAGCAAGGGCGAGATCCAGCCACCCAACAGCAGACTGGGTGGGTGCCAAAAAAGTGAAATAATCAGAAAATGCACAAAACAGGGAGCTCAGCATGCCTGCAGAGAGCCTTGATGGGCAGAAAGCAGAGGTACAGCTGATGGAGAGGTACTCTGCAATTAACAGCAAACATTTGATGGCCACAAACCAGGACAGCTTTGTCTCTGCTCAAGAGAGCAGCAAACTGTGTTTCACGAAGTGCTTTTTCTTTGCTGTGAGGAACAATTCCCTGTGCCAGAAGGACAGTGGCAAGACCAGAGCTATTTTCTGAGACAAAATTGCCAGTGGGCTGATGCACGTGAACTGCAAGCACAGGGGAAATAGCAGGGGGTGTCAATCAGGAAAGAAGAGCAGCAGGTACAGCCTCTGGGATAGAGCTGGGAATGGCAGGGCAGGATTCAGCATGGACATGGAGGAAAATAGGTGAGATGTGGAGGTACTGTCAGGCAGGTTACACGAGGAAAACATTAAAGGGCAATTTATGCACTTAGAGGGGAAAGAATTAAGTTGTAACAGGGACAAATGTTAACTGGAAGATGCAAGAAGCAGCAGAATATATATTTTATCAGTCACTAGCACATACTGCTGGCTGGAGCCAGCATAATCTCACTCCATCTTTTATGCCAGATTGGAATAAGCAGTGAATAAATGGGAATAATCCTGCAACAGCAAATAGTGTCTGTGCACTAGTAACTGCAAAGCAATTCATCTCAGCAAGCAAGACAAAGAGGTTGGTTCAAGGTTGAGTACCTGAGATTTTCAGCATCACACTGGGCTTGGAGGTTCTTGGACATCCAAGTTCTCTGCTTCCCAATGTCACTCAGACACCCGTGTGAAATGGCAAAGTAGTTTCCATCAGCCACCCTCCAGCACTGCACAGAGATGGCCTCTCAGTTCCAGATGGTTTGAATCTTCTGTACACTTACTAAAACCAACATAAAAGCTCCTAAAGAAATAATCCAGCTATTTTCACCCAAACTCATATTTCTCAGACTAGCAACCTGTCCATTAGTAGAAGCACAACACTTACTGTGATCAGTGCCAGGGCAATACAGCACAGCACTACAAGCACACACCCACAAACCCCTCTCACTCTGGGACTTGTAGTGCACTCAGGAGAAGGCAACAAGAGCACCTTCTTCAGTTAAATTGATGTTCAAGTCAGTGGGCATTTGGTAGATGCTCTGCAGGTATTCCAACAGTGTGCAACAGTGGCCAGAGCTAAACTGTGACATGTTTTAGGGGAGTACCTTGCCCTGTGAACTTAGCAGGATGTTCAGACTGCTTCCATTCCACTGTAGGGTTCCTTTTAGAAGATAAAATAATATTAAACCATCACACTGGTGTTTCCACCAAAAACCTGGTTTACTGTAAGATGTCAAGAGAAGTTACAGAATGCCTCTCAGCCAACCATTTTTCTTTGCATGATGTGAAAATGACTTGTTGTTATAAAGAGTGAAAAAAAATAAACAAGGCTGTGTGTTTGAAAAGAAGCTGTGGAGAATACATCAATATTTGTAATTACAGCAGCAGCTGCTCCTCTGTGAGCAGTCAGAGATGAAGGCTGCTTTCCCACAGATCCCATACCCCTTCTTCCTACTTCAGCCCCATCCCCACCACAGTGATACTCCCATCTCTTCCTTAGAGACATGCCTCACATCTATGTATTTCCCATCCCTCCATGCACCCTGTGATGGCCACACAGCAGTCCTCACTGTTGGCCACATTCCCTAAACACCAGCTAGGCAAAAGCTGTTGCTAGCCCTAGGGCATTGAAATACAGGTGCTGCAGGGCAGGACAGCGTGGATCAGCCAGAATGGCTGATCTTTTCCAGTTTGGATCTGCCTTACCTGATCTGCACATAACTTCAAGGAGTTGAACATTGTTCATGACATCTATCAAGTTGACCCAGGGGTTCAAATGCATTAGAGCCCAGAAACACAGACTGATGGGCAGAGGGTATAATCACATCAGACTACTGCCTTAGAAAAAGAGGCTTAGAAAAATCATCAAAGGACAAAAGTCATGAAGGCATCACAGGGAAGGCTGACAAGGCTGAGCTAAGGAGGAGGAAAATGGAGTAACTCCCCAGAGGACTGAAAGATTTCCAAATCCTTGCTCTCCATTTCAAATTATCTCAGTAAATTGATAACTATCACATCAACCTGCCAACAACCTGAGGATTTAAATAAGCTTTTTGCTACCAGCACATGTAAACCTCAATGAGTTCCTAACAGATGATTTATTTCAAGATCATATTATATGTACTATAATCAATATCCAGATTACAGCAAGGAAAAAGATATAATTGCAGACATGTAAAACCCTCCAGTTTGGACAGAGACTGGGCAAGAGTAATCAGTGCTTCTTAAAGTCTTAGAAAGGTAGTGAAAGAGCTGAAGTGTGTGTAATTACCAGTGAGAGGCATTGTAGCAAAGCAGATAAAGTTAATTATACAGTACAGGAGCATTTTCAGCTGATGTGGTAGTAATCATAGTCAACACAGAAGTGCCCAACAGAAGGAACTGCATACAATAAAAGCAATCATGTGGTGAAAGTGTACAGCACAAATTACCTAAAAACCAAATGCAGACACAGACACACAGCTGGAGCTGGCAAATCTTAATAAAGATTTGTGGATTTCTACAAGCAATAGGATACCTTAAAAAGGAGCAGACCTTACCCCATGGTTAATACTCCCCCAAAATTGTCACACCAGTCCAGAGGAGGTATGAGCATTTGTGCTCTATGTGGGGATGCAAGGGCCAGATCCAGTACCAGTCTGTCATTATATTCACAACTGAGTGCTGCTACTGCCTGTGAAACAAATACACCAGCAGGTTAGTCTAAAGTACTAATTTTCTGAAAGTAAATCTGTACTTAGGAGAAAAGACACAGTAAATAGACTTGATGCTGTAATTCAGGCTTGCAGGCTGCCATTTCCTACAGACCATTCAACATCTGCATCCAACAGTCTGCATTAAAAACAGGTCCTGGAATACAGGACCTAAAATAAAAGCTTCTAGCACAAATCATTTGTGTGTGTGTATATTTAAACATCTTCACAAACATCATTTCAGTGTCTCTAGGTTTGATGATGGGACAGACACAGAGCAAGACTTTGCTTCCCTGTGCCAGTGGTGCTCTCTCGCATTCATTAAAGCCATTTCACCCAGGAGCTGTCTCTTCCAGATGTTTTCATGGACCCACAGACAATGGGTTCTCACTTGTTCAAAAAGAGCTTTTCCCCCAAGATTTCCTGAAGCAGCACCATTAAATAAACCCAACCTCAGGTAGCAGAGTGCCATCACTCTCCCCTGCACCCAGGTCTGCCACAGGTACAGGGTAAAGGAAGAGGCTCTCCCACCATCCCATCCCATCCCATCCCATCCCATCCCATCCCATCCCATCCCATCCCTACCTGTTGGTTTGATTTCTCATGGCCATTAGATATTAATAGCTTTCCGGGTCTCTAATTAATGATGCAGTCTCCTCCTGTCTTCCCAGTGTAATAAACTGGCTATTTGCTGGAACAATTAACAGCCTTTAATGCAGTAAAAGACTTAATCTGGGGCCTATGTGAAACGTTGTCCTTTAAAGCATCTTGATGCTCTAGCGGGGAACGATTTATTGATTTGAAAATATCCAGACAAATAACTAAAGGACACTAATTGCTGTGAAGCAGATACTTGGCTGACCTTGGCTACCAATACAGAGAGGGTGACAAAACAATATCAAGGAGATAAAAAGATGCAGAAATCCCACTCCAAGAGTATTTCCTAACTGCTCTTACACTTGTGCCAGGGTTTGCCTAACGCCAGCCAGGCAGTGGAGGTGCTCTGGCAGAGGGCTTGACCCTGTGCCTTTCACTCCTTCCTCATGCAGACTGTAATTTCTGAGGGCCAGATCTGCAGAGATGAGAGCCATATCTATGGCAGTGATAATTACTTAGCAAAGCAGATAACTTCTAGCAGCTTATTTGGAAGAAATCCATGCCTAACACCTGTAGGTTTATATAGTGCAGCTGTGAGTATTGCTGTCAACACTTTCTCTACTGACGGATGAAGAATGAGGCCAGACATGTCTCAAGTGCTATCTTTCCCAAAGTTACGTTAAAACAGCCCTGAAAATGAAACAAATGCATCAGCCTTGAAGATGTCTCAGGATCACAGCAAGGTAAGAAAGTGTAATTGGTATTATGGAGCTAAGCTTGCAGTTTGCAGCATGATGGCTGTGCACAAAGAGCCCTTCCTTACAGCCCGGACACGCCATCCACATCCCAGGACCCTTCGCACCTTTCACACTGGGAAAGCAAAGTCATTTGGCAACAACTGGGTTTAATCCAGGGCCCTGCTGTGGGTCCTGATCTGCTGTCAGAGGATGATTACAGGGCCGAGGTGGTTCTTGTATCTGAAGCCCAACGGACGTAGGGAGTGCCACAGGACCGCCTTGGAGAGGAAAGCAGAGCACTTCTGTGACGTGCTGCTGGCAAGTGCCAGGTACCCTGAGGTGATGTGAGCTTTTCCCTTTGTGGGCTGGGAGACAGGAGCCTCCGTGCCCGGTAAGGCTGGACCAGGAGAAGGAGTGGTGACAGCCAGGGTCCCTGGCTGCATCCATGGCACTTGCAAGCAAATCACCCGGACCCTGACACTGCCATAAGGGGTGGCTCCCTGCAAGCAGCAAGTCAGTGTCCGGCTGGACACAGGAGCCTGGACTCTGGGTGGTGGCTAGGGAAGGGGACATGGCAGGTTTTGGGCGGTCTGTCCCAGCTGTGCCCTGCAGAAGGCCAGTGGTTTCCAAAGCTTTTGGTTAGCATTTAGCCATAGTGAGGGTTCACTTTGCATGCTGGAGGCAAAAAACAGCCCAGCAAAGCAAACACACAGAAGGCAAAGACACGGTGTTCGTCGCTCTGAAACACTGCCACCTTGTGGCAGCTCGGCCCCAGCCAGACGCTGCAGTCGATGTGCATCGCTGGACATCAGGGTGGCCTGGGCATGGCTCCGAGAGTGAAGGGCTGGCCAGGACACAACGAGGAGCAACCACAGCCAGGAGCTACGTTGCTCTGGGTAGCATTTATTAACAGCTCTTACTGGGGAAGGAGATGATCTGGGAATCTGTATTTGCACTTCCAGCCCTGTCTGTGGCCTCTTGTGCCTGTAAATACGATTACAGGGAGAGTCGCATTACTTGCTGTGCCTATGATGCTAGTGAAGGGTTTATAGCACAAGTCTTATAGGAGAGGCTGAGGGAACTGGGGTTGTTTAGCCTGGAGAAAAGAAGGCTCAGGGGAGACCTTCTGACCCTCTATAACTGCACTTTCCACCATCTACCCAGTGCTGGAGAATCTGCATACAACAACAGAACACTGGAGCTGATTTAATGACTATTTTCTTCAATTTTTGTGAGCTAATCCCAGCTCAGCTGCTCACACAAGTAACGCTCACCCGTGTGTGCAGTGCCTCAGTGTTATGAAACAACAGCCTTACTTAGCAGAAAAAAATCCAGCCATCCTTTTTTTTTCCCCCTACACAAGGCACATTAAGAGTAAACAACATATCAGAGCTCTGGAACAGACTGCCCAAGAAATATAGCTGGAGACAAGATTAAAAAGAGAAATATGCAAGAGGTCTAAAAGTGTCTGTCATAAAACCCCCTAATTAATAGGTCTCTGAGTAAATACAAAGGCCAACAGGCAAATAACATAAACACTGCTGCAAAAGATCTACGTGCAGTTCTCTGCAAAGCATCAAAGCAATTCCTTATTGTGCAATCAATACAAAAGTGATTGCAATTCAAAAAAAAAAAAAAACAGAAGGAAAAAAAGAGACTCCTAATGAAACAAAGGAGCTGCCCAACTTAAAACACAGATTCTGCTTTATTTTATTCTCAAACACTAGAACTACAAGCCAGTGAATTAAAAGAAGGGGAAAAAGTCAGAATCAACACAACAAATATTAGTACTCTATAAAAAATGCAGCTGACAACAGTTCCTTCCAGCAAACTTCTAAATAATTCACACTCAATATAAAGAAGCCAATGACTGAGCCAAAACATTCCAAAGGGAATAATTTCTCCCACGACCTAGATGAAAAATCCAACCCCAAAAGCAAGGCTCAGGCAAAAAGCTTTGTGTTTAAAATCCAATTCCACCAAAAGACATCATTTAAAATCAAAGAGTGTCTGGAAAATCATTAAGACACATACAGTGCTGTGCCCATACACCCCACCTATAAAAGTTGGCTCAGATAATTTGCAAGCAATCCCTGGTGGGCAGACCAAGGCTGAAGGGGTGAGGTGCCAAGGGACAGGGCACTTGCCAGGAATATGCTCCAGTCCCCTGGTACCAGCAGCAAGGCTGAGGGGAGACCTTACCACTTTTTATAACTACCTGAAAGGAGGTTGTATAGAGGTGGGAGTTGGTCTCTTCTCCCAAGTAACAAGCGATAGGACAAGAGGAAATGGCCTCAAGTTGTGCCAGGAGAAATTTTGGTTGGACATTAGGAAAAATTTCTTCCTGGAAAGAATTGTCAAGCCCTGGAACAGGCTGCCCAGGGAAGCAGTAGAGTCACCATCCCTGGAGGTATTTAAAAGATGTGTATATGTGGTGACCTGGTAATGCTAACAGTTGGTCTTGATGATCTTAAAAGGTTTTTTCCAACCGTAACAATTCTATGAGGTCACAAAAGACAAAACCAAAGATATTTAATAAAGAGAAGGAGAAGAATAGCTAAATAAAAAGTACATGTGAATATGGGAAAAGAGTAACACTCCCATCTCAACCAAAACATGGATAAAGTTCCTTTTATTTGCCTTCTGCTTTTTTGAGCTACAGGCATGCTTTTGGGTAACATATTTCAGCTTTTTTAATGCAACTACAAATGCTACAAACCTTCTTTTTCTTTTCCCCCCTAGCAGAAGCCGAGAGCCTTTTTAAGTCTCTCTCTCCTTATGCTCGAAGCACAGAATATCTGAAAAATCATTCGAAAATAAAGAGCAAAGCAGCCCGGGGCGGAGGGTGAGTGCCGGTGCAGGACAGACATGCCCCGGGGGAACAGCTCGGGCACACTGCGGAGGTACCGAGCGCTTGTGCATCTTCATCCCTACAGACAGCGCGGGCGCAGCCCTGATAGGCTGTACAGCACCCCCTATAGCAGGGTATTTGAGGGTTCTACGCACTCTGGGCCTGCAGCTCCTATAGCCTGTGCCTGCTCGGCCCCTATAGCTCACCCTGTACGCCTGCAGCCCCTACGGCAGGGCACATCCACCTCTAGACCCCGTACGGGGCTCAGAGCACTCATAACCCAGGCATTGCCGCGCAGCCCCACGGCCGGGCGCACGCCTGCCCCCTACCGACCACCCAGCACACGCCCCCCCTCACCGCGCGCTCCCGCCCTCCGGCCTCGGCACCGCGCATGCGCGTTTCCCCATGCACTCATGAAGCCTCCAGACCCGCAGGTGGCGCTGCGAGGCGGAAGGGCGTTGCTGTTTCCGCCTGTCGCGGCTGAGTCACTGTGCCGCGCCGCCTCCTGCTCGCCCTCCGGAGCTGAGCTGACCGGTCAGGTTTTGTTTTGTGCCGTCCCTTTGCCATGCCGCTGGAGAACCTGGAGGAGGAGGGGCTGCCCAAGAACCCCGACCTCCGCATCGCCCAGCTTCGCTTCCTCCTCAGTCTCCGGCCCCGCTCGCCCGACCCTGCCGCGCGCGATGAGCTGATGGCGGCCGTGCGGCTCCACAGTGAGTGGGGCCTGGTGCGGGAGGAGGGCTGGGCTTGTCTGTGAGTGCTGGGGAGCCTCTCCCTTCCCCTGTGGAGCTTTGTCTGTCTGCCTGCCTCTCCAGAGGCGTGCGTGTGTAGTGGAGGAGCCGGTCTGGCTGTCTCTGTTCATTTATCCCCGAGGCGGTCTGCGGAGGGGAGGGGGACGTAGTGACGCGTGTTTACATGTTTCTCAGCTGGAGAGCATCAGTGATGGCATCATAGGATGGTTTAGGTTGGAAAGGATCTTTAAAACTCATTTAGCCCACCCCCGCAGGGAGCAGGGACGCCTTCAACTAGGTCGTGCCCCTAGTCAGTCCAAGGGGCATGGACAGTCTGAGAGCAATGGGGATGGGGAATTGGGGTTTGGACATATTGGTGTGGTGCCCATCCCCAAAAGGCATGAGTTGAGCACTCAGGTCCGCTGTGCTCAGAGTTGTACATAGTGAGGAAAGTAAAAAGGGAGAGGTGTAAAAGAGAGCAGTGGTAGAAAAGCGTCAGCAAAAAGAAGCCAGAAACTGGCTTTGTCGTGCCTGCATTTAACAGGTACCTGATTGTAGAAAGGACGTAACTGGTATTGACAGTCAGTTGTGTAGTCCTTTGATACTGTGCTCTAGAAACACACACTTGTTGCGGTGATTAACAGCAGAAGCATTCCTGCTTTTCTTTCAGATATGGCTCCGTATTATGAAGCGCTCTGCAAGTCTCTGGAGTGGCAGATAGACATGGATCTGTTGAACAAAATGAAGAAAGCTAATGAGGAAGAATTGAAACGTCTTGACAATGAATTAGAAGATGCGGAAAAGATCTTGGGGGAGAGCGAAATCCGAGATGCAATGATGGCCAAAGCTGAGTATCTCTGCAGGATTGGAGACAAGGTTGGTTCATGGCAGACTCTTTATGGAGTCCTGTTGAAAACATTGCATCATAATGCTCTTAGTGAGTGCTGGGTTACTTAGAGTGCATTTTCTCTATGGAACGATTCGGACATGGGTGGGAGATGGGGGGCGTGTTGCTGGGGTTTGAGTCATCCAGAAAAAACCCAAACAAGTAACCCCTGAAAGGAAACTTAAGTTATTTTCCATTTGCAGATATTATTTTTCACTGGCATTGTGTCTTTAGACTTTTCTAAGGTATTTACTTAGTGCAACTTATTTTCACGTTACAAAGTAAATTTTCAGTCCTTAGATTTAAAAGATACAGGAGGATTAGCCCTCTTAACTTGATTAAGCTTGGATTCTTTAAGACTGTTCAGAATGCATAATGTTAAAATTCTGTGGGAAACCAAGGAAGCCATGACTATCAGTGGAAGACAACGTGTATACTTACCACAGATGTTTGGTAAATACTCCAGGTGCTTTTAACATTCTTAGAGTAGAAAATACTTTCTTGTTAGGAGGGAGCTCTGACTGCCTTCCGCAAGACTTACGACAAAACTGTGGCACTGGGACATCGTCTGGATATTGTCTTCTATCTCCTAAGGATTGGCTTGTTTTATATGGATAATGACCTCATCACACGCAACATTGAGAAGGCAAAAAGGTACTGCTTGGGTTGTTTGAGTGCATTTAAAGCACTTTTGTGACAAACTGTAGCAAAAGAAATAGAAGATCAATACCTTGCTGTGAAAAATGACTAAGACTGATTGGGAGACAGAATGACAGTGGTGGGTGAGTGTAACCTTGTACTAGAGAGCTTCCCAGTCCTAGGGTTGTTGGGGTTTTTTTTATGAGAGGGAAAAGTAAGGTTAATATTTTGTTTCAGCTATTTTCTAGCAGCTGACCTGATTTTAATTTGTAGCCCACCCCCTGCTCCCACTTTCCTGTTCTGTCACTGTTAGAAGACAAATAACTTTGGGTGTGATGAGATTATGTGATAGAGTGCAGTGTGGGATCGCCAGCTGAATCCAGCTGCTGCCAGTGCCACTCAGCTGGTTCTCTGAAGTGCCAGCTTTTCCTCTAGAAGCAAGAGTAATGTCAGCACAGTGTGCAGCTGTCCTGCATTTCCACCGCTGGCCTTAATGTCTCTGTGCTCCCAACTTTCTGAACTCAGTGATTGTTCTAGCAAGCTGAGGTTTACAATCTGTGTTGGTGCCATGAGACACCTGCTTATAGCCACATCAATTTTGTGTTATTATGATTCTTGAAAAGTGGCAACTTTTAAATTTTTATATGCTGCTAGTTGGGTGGCTTGAGAAACTATAAACTTTCCCTTTCAGTTGAAACTTGCACTGTACAAAAGCATATGGCCTCTCCCATCCCAAGGAAGCCCTTTTCCAGGTGTACAATGACTGGACTGTTTCAACAGGCTTTAACATAAACCGAATTATTCTTTCTCTAATCATACATTATCGATTGATTTACTGTACTTGTTTCATATAACTTACTACATTATACTTTGAGATGAATAAATATTTCTTTTTGCTCTATTTTAAGTCTAATAGAAGAAGGAGGAGATTGGGACAGGAGAAACCGTCTCAAAGTGTACCAGGGCCTTTACTGCGTAGCTATTCGAGATTTCAAGCAAGCAGCAGAGCTCTTCCTTGATACAGTTTCGACATTTACATCCTATGAACTTATGGATTACAAAACATTTGTAACATACACTGTTTATGTCAGCATGATTGCACTAGACAGGCCTGACCTTAGGGAAAAGGTAAGGAAAGCAGAATAAAACACCTGTTCAACAAGACACAGCTTTTCTTTAACCTGTTTATCTCCAGGCTGAAAGTGGTGATATTCAAACATGTTTGTTGGCTTTCAGGTTATTAAAGGAGCAGAGATTCTGGAGGTGTTACACAGTTTGCCAGCTGTACGACAGTATCTCTTTTCTCTTTACGAATGCCGTTATGCAGCCTTCTTCCAGTCACTAGGTAAGGCTGTGGTTCATCCTATGATACTATTCCAGGTGCTTCAGTTACTTTTTCAGATCATGCACAACTTCTGTGGAGTAGCTACAGTCTAGAACTAGAGCTACTTTATGCAGAGTTAGAGATTTTTTTAACAGTGACCTAAAATTTGCTGCTGTTTGATTTTTCAAACAAACAAAGATTTCACATACAGTGAGCCTTATAAAAGGTCAGATCTGATTAGGTGGAAAAGCATTTTGAAAACAGCTATGGAACACTGTCTTTCTTACCTGAAGGTCCAGGTCAGATGGGAAAGCTCTGAAAGGTTTTATCTTTGAAAGAAGTCGTAAAACTCATAGTTTAAGGCCCTTGAAATCTCAAAGAAATTGCATAGGAAGTTTTCATTGTTGTTACCACTGGCTTTCTGCTCTGGTTTCTAAGTAAAAGGGTGACGCTGAAGAAGAGTTTTTCACAAATGTCATTCAGTCTGCTTGTCTAAAACTGACATTTAGAATACAAGACAATGAGATACTTAAAAAGGCAAAAAGTGCCCTTCATTTTGTGGAAGACTAGGCAATATTTTTGTTTGCTGGCCTTATCACTAGCTGAGAACGAAAACTATCAGGAGAAAAAGTCACTTCAGTGCCTGGAAATTCCTGTAACTAATTTAAAAGCTAGTACTAGAAAGTTAATCTTATTTCCTTAGCCACCTTTGGGCAACAAATAGTTACATACCAAGCTCTGCTTGTTTTCCAGCACCACGCTGTTCCCCTGTGACAGCAGATCCCAGCAGCTGCCTCCAGCAAGGTGGTCCTTATGCAGCAGAGGGGGGACTTGCTCACACCCCAAAAGAAGGGTTCTGTGCTGACAGACAGGCTCTCATTAGCTTTGCCACAATATGCACATTGTGTGTTATTTCTGCTTCGGAAAACTGAACTGAGAAAGATCATACACACTTCTCCATAGTGTAGAATACCTTTTGTATCTCGAAGTATGCAGGAGTACAGTATGGTTATGTTCACACTGATGAACTGGTGTTTTGTGTTTTATTTATATAACTGATGATATTTTACATTTCTTAGAGATTACTGACTCTCCTTGTGCTTCTTTCTTTTCAGCTATTGTAGAGCAAGAGATGAAAAAAGATTGGCTTTTTGCACCTCACTATCGCTACTATGTGCGGGAAATGAGAATTCATGCCTACAGCCAGCTCCTAGAGTCTTACCGGTCATTGACGTTAGGCTACATGGCAGAAGCATTTGGAGTCAGCGTAGAATTCATAGATCAGTGAGTTACTTGGCTTTTTAAGTTCAGAAAGATCTCACTTGTCATCTTTTAGTTATTTATAATGATCCAATTCTGAATAAAAATCTTTGTTCTCCATTGATTCTAAACATGCAAGTTATGTTTCTGTGGAAGGGTTTGGCTAAGTTATGAAAAGAAAATAATGTGATTGCAGTCTCTCCTGACAACCTTTCCAGTATTTCTTTCACTCCAGATGCCCTATCAGAAACTAGGCTTTTATTAATAACTTTGTTCTTTATACTGCTGTATATTTATATATTTATTTCAGTTCTTTTCTTATGCAAACCCAACAGATTTAGAACATGTTGAGAACTAACCTGAAGTGAGAAATTGACTTTTAATCTATGTACATGAAACACTGTGTTTCACATGCCGTCACTAGAGTCTTTCTTCTTTCATAGAGAACTGTCATATTTTCTCACGTAGAAAAGTGTTACAGAAATACAGTGTTTGAAATATTCAGAATTTAATTAATAGGTGTTTCAAGAGAAACCAAATACCATTCAATTCAAAAGGTAAATGTTTTCAAGTCATACTATTCTTATGCTTCCCAGTAATTTATTACTAGTTCTAGCTTGTCTTACTGTTGATTACAGGAATATTTTCTTCTACCATCAGTAATGCACTGTAAACCACTAGTCCAGTTGATTAAACAAAGTATTAGTAATAAAAAAGCAGCATATTTAGAGCTACTAGAGAGCAGGAAACTATTAAGAGACAGACTTTTCTAATGAATTAACTAGCATGAAGATACTTAACTCAGGATAAATTCTGAATAAGCACACTACATGACTGCTGCCTTTGAATTTGAGGTAGCTAATGCTAAGCCAAGTGATAAATTTCACTACCTGAAGTATGACACTTTGGCCTGAGAAGAAAATACCAGATTGCTAGAATGATTATTCTTGTGTGTAACAGCCAAGCTTTAATAAGATGAGGATGCATAAGGTACCTTATGAAAATATATAGGCTGTTATTTCTTTCAGAAATCTAGTGTGTGGACATGGTTGTTTAGTAAAACAGATTTGATGCTGCTAGGTCTAAAAGTCCTTGGTGAAACATGATTTAACCAACCTTTTTGTTCTTTACTTAGGGAACTGTCAAGATTTATTGCAGCTGGGAGATTACACTGCAAAATAGACAAAGTAAATGAGATTGTAGAAACAAACAGGTATGGTATCAATTCTTAGAAGTGGTTTTTGACAGCCCGATTGAATTCAATACATTTTGATGACACTTACTACAGAAATGTAAGTGGCTTGGTGTAAAGCATATTCTTACTTCTAAACCTTTTTTCCCCTCCCCCCCTAATTTCTAGGCCTGATAGCAAGAATTGGCAGTATCAGGAAACCATCAAGAAAGGAGACCTGCTGCTAAACAGAGTTCAGAAACTTTCCAGAGTAATTAACATGTAATTTTTTAAATGGAAGGGAATGCAAAATTTAGATGTTTAAGACATTTTGGAAGTACCTATAAATATATTGTATAACTTGGTATACTGTAGCTGAAAAAATTACTAGCAAGAGAGGTAGTGTTTTTACTTCCCACTTTATTATGTAAACAATGTTCTGGTTTGGTGTATGGATCCGAGTTCACTTATTAAATGTATGATACAGTTGGCGATGTCTTGTAATATACTTTGTTCCTTTACTTGACTGTGTGTACAGGGCTCAATATTTAATGGCAAAGCAGGCACAAGATCTGTGTACAGAGAAGAAATAATGGTGATCTTATGCTTGCTTTTTAATGCTTCTGTATTTAAATCAAAGGTGGAAAGAATCAGTTGCATAATAGTAAAGTAGCCAAAAATTTTGGTTGAGACTATGTGCTGTCCAGAGAGGACAAACTCTTGTTATAGGAGGATTACATCTTAAGGGAGATGAAATAAGGATGAAAAAGAGTATGGTGAAGCAATCTGTAAGGTCTATAACTTTGGGAACTTCTTTAACAAAAGTAGCCTGTCCGTTAAAGTGCCATTTTTTGCCAGCTGTTTAAAAGAAATTGAGGACCTTAGCAAAGCATTGCATTTGTGATAACAACTTCCTCTGCTCGCTGTGCAGGTGTGAAAATGCTGGCAGGAACAGTGGAAGATACTATCGCAGTTTGACACAACTGATCAGATACTGTAGGAGGTTATGATTTCTTTCTTCACAGCTGCTGAGGAATAAATGTTCCAAGTAGGCTGGTGCCATACTGATGACACATGGTTTCTGGCCGTGGCAGAGCCTACAGCAGCAGCTGTTTACCCTGCTGGCTTGGCTTGCCTTGAGGTTTCTTTTTTCTTCTCAAAGAAAGTCTGTGACTTTGTTCTGTTAGCTGTTTGATGCCATTGCACTTAGCAACAGAATCCTGGCCTTAATTAACTATACCAGAGCTTCACAAAATAAATCTTAGGATTTCCATTCAGCTTATGTATTACCATATATAGTTTTAACTGTAAGTTAAAGGGACTAGAACCGTACTCAACAAAACTAGGCTAACACAGGCTTCATTCCCTTAAGGGTGGCCTTGCTGCTCTTTGTGTAGGTCAGAGCAACAGAAAAGAAATCTGGAAACGTCTACTCTGTGAGGAAAATAAAAGTATTACTGAAGACCCTTAGTGTGGTGCAACATCTCTGCAGGGCTCGGCTTTTTGTTATTCTAACCATCACTACCATCCTGTGGGGGCCAAGCGTGTCAGGAGCTGGATTTCTCTGCACAGGTGGATGAAAAACCAATGTTCCAAACAGAAGCACGCTTACCCTGGCAGAGCAAAGACCACCTTTAAAATTCCCCACTTGCCTTGCTCATTTCTGGGTCTCGGCCTGTGTTCTGCAAAGGAGGATCTGGGAGGAATCTTCAGGACTTCTAGACAAAGCTTTTTTGGGCTAAGGCCTGGCAAGAAAGTCAGGGCAGTTTCAGCCTGAATAGTTTTAAGGCTTTGTGCAGCAGTTCGGCCTCTCAGCCGTGCCAAATAGTGCTGGGATAAAACTCCGGGCATTTGTAGGGAGAGCAGTGCCTCCTGAATTCCACAGCTGGGTGCACAAAGCATAGCCAGAGCAATGATTTATATTGCTCTTCTAAAAAAAAAAAAGGAAAAACAATCTGGCACATAGCTTTTTCCTGAGAGTAGGAGTGCTTGAGGGGTCCAGGATGGTCAGGCTTTGAGCTGCACAAGGGCATAATTTTTTTCTATCGTTTAACTGCCTACATCTATTTCCAGATCAAATCAGTACCAATAGGATTTCTGCTGCCTGAAGTAACTTCAAGTTACCTTTCACTGTCCCATGGTCATGTTAGTTTAACCTTTGGTTTATTTCATCTCATGATTTCCATTTATTTACCTCTGATTGTGAGTAGCACTCCAGACGCACCCGTTCATGCTTCAGTCTTGACAGCTTTCCATGGACTTTCAGTCCACATGCCAAAGTTGTACACTCTCTCTCGTAATTTAAGCTTGTGCAGTTCCTTGAACTAATGCCACTCTCCAATTTCACTCTGTGAGGCTGACTTCATGCTAAGCAACAGGGTAGCCACAGTCAGAGATTTCCACCTTGCTCTGCAATAGTCACTGCCATTAAGCTGTGGGAATGCAGGAAGCAGGGACAGGAGATGGGGTGTCGAAGAGTTTATCAGTAAAGCTCCACTACACAGTAGCTAAAATCTCATTTGTGTACAAACATTCTTTGGCTTACCTCCCTCTGCTGACCTGCCAACAGCTCCATTTTTTTCTCTCACTGAACACTCGGCTCCAGAGTTTTGAGGTCTACCCTTGCAGACATGAGACAGGGCACTAGCTTTTGAAAAAAGTCACCTGGTGTGGATGGGACACGATGCAGATGAATGGAGCTCAACTGCAAAATGGAAGACAGAAAACCTCCAGCAGTGTCAGAGGGCATCTAAACTGAGCAGTGACACACTGTCCCTGCTGATGCTGAGGAAAGCTTTGGCTGCAGCTGTCAACTCCAGCTATTTCTCGTGGGCCTGGACAAAGGTTTTTTATTGCATGTCTCAGGCCAGTTTTCATCCTTTGCAATAAAGGTTGAATCCAGGTTAGTTTGAAAAACTCCAGAAAAGGTTTTTGAGATTTCCCCTTAAGTTTGGTAGGCCAGAAAAAAAACCAAAACAAGCATATGCCGCTTTTCGGCAACAAAGATCCCATGCTGCTTGTTAGGAACAAATCCAGCAGCTAACACAGATCTGAGCCAGAGCCCTGTGAAAAAGCATTCAGCCAAATTAAGAGTCCCATGGTGGATCCTACAAGCCACGTGTGTTTGATTATTTGTTGCAGCAGAACGTGATAATAATGAGCCAACAGGAATTTGCATTTCAATAGAGCCAATTGCAAGCCCTTGTATTGGTTGTTTTGGAGTTAGCATTAAGTACTGGTGGCCAGGGAGCCCTGCAGCCGGTGCCAGGGCCCTTTGCTGTCAAAGGCACCAGGCCAGCTTCACAGCTCTGCCTCAGGGCTGCACGTGCTATGGGCACAGGACCAGTACTCAGGAGTTTTTCTACTAAAGGGCAGGTTGTAGCCTTTGAGCCCAACACGTCTCCACAAGGAGAAGGCCAACGCTTTCGGGTTTGAAGGACGTATCAACAGCTGCCATTTCATATGCAAGAGGCATCGACAACACTATACACACATAGAACCATACACACAGAGAACCTCTGACCTTGGGGTTTGCATTGCACACGCCAGCAGGCTCAGATTCCTGCATCACCAAGTAACTCTTCCCAAATATAAACTATTTTCCTATGAGACAGTGACAGGAGACAAACTGCTTCCTATCCACTTCAGGGCAGTCTGCGTTCACCAGGCTCCACTTCAGCACCTGGTCAGAAGACATTTTTCAGGACAAACCCCTTTACTGAACTGAATGAGTCCCCAAGAGAAACAGTGACCCACCGAGCATCTCTGCTCCCTGCCCCATGCCCAGGGCTCCCTGGCACTGTGCTGCAGGGTGCTGGCAGCAGTGCCTAATGCAGCAAAGGAAGGGAAGAGGGAGGACACTCCAAACCTGCATGGGATAGACACTTTTTTTTCCTGCTTTATTCACCTGACCAGTTTTAGAGGATACCAAACCCCATTTCAAATGCAGTTAAATGCAAAGTTAACCCTTCAGTTTTGAAGCAGATACAGATAGCTCAGAGTCATGACCTTGCCTGAATGTGGTGACAAGCAGAGCGCTCTGTTCTGCTTTCTCAGCTCCTGGGCTCCTGCACGCTCCGTGTTGCCGTCACTTGTACAGCCCAGCATAGCCAACTTCAGCGCCAAAGCTCATGGTGTAGAGCACAAATTAGAAATTTCTGCTAGAAAAGAAAGTTACATGCAGGAAGGTGAGATAAAAAAAAAATCTTCAGAAAACACAAAAGGTAAATGTACAAATATTAGACATACTCATTATAAAGAGGCAAAGCAAGTCCTGCTTGCTGCCTGACCCCTCATTTATGTTTTATAGCATTTATTCCAAATACTAAGGAAATCTTTGTTCTTACTGTTACAAAAGGCAGAGAGCAAGAAGAATAAAGGAAGCATTGCCATAGATGTAACTCTGTATAGGAGTTTCACCAGCTTTACAAAGTGCTGCTCAGAAGTTGTGCACCACACTTGAGTCATGTGCAGAGAAAAGCCTGCAAGAGTATTTAACCTGTTGAATTCACACACTGGATCTTTACATCATGAAAACATTGAAGAGGCCTTTCCAGAAGGAAAAAGGAAACATGACCACCCAGGATACCACAGTAGGGGCTGTAAGAGCTGCTGCTTATTACTCTATTTAGAACAGGATAAACTACAAACCTTAACTAACGAAACATCCTTTGCACAGGACACAGGAAAAATTCTGTGGAGCTGACACAGGCACCTCTCAAAACCAGGTACCAAACCCTGCAGGATTCAAGGGTCTGACCGTACCAGGCTGACTCTGTAGCCACTCTCCCAATGCTGATGTACAGTGACAGAATTTGACCACATCCAATTCTCTGAAATTAGTTCACATAGGCACCGATACAGATAATGTTTTCCTTTAATGGTGAATGATTTTATAATGAAGCAGAAACATATAATGTATTTCATGCAACCAACCTCATTTATTGAAAAGTCCTAATTTTATTGCCTTGTTTAGTAACATGTTTGTTCAACAAACTAATCTTTTTCATGAAGCAAAGCACAACTTTTTCTTATAAATAGTATAAATTATTTTATTTACAGAAACTTGTTACAAAACAAATAGACTATATATTTATTTTTCTTTTAAATATCCAAAGTAATTTTTCTATCCCATGACATTTGTTCATGAACTATACAGCAGCCAACACAGAGTTCAGCTGATCAGATGCTTTTGATTATGTATACAAATTATCAAACTATTCACACATTTTACACAGGAGATTGCTTTTAGAACCAGGCTCAACACCGAGCAAGATGCTTCCAAGGCCTACATTCACATTGACATTATGTAGTGCTCATTTTAAAATTATCTTTAAAACGTAAAATATCTTGCACAAAAGGTAAAAATGATTATTTTCTGCTGAACAGTGAAACATTTAAGAATCTTTCTAAGCCCAGTTCCCTCCTCCAAGACAGAATGAGTGAAAGACAGAAAGAGAAAGAGAGAGAGAGAGAGAGATATTCCTTGGCAAGAGAACTCTTACAGGAAGACAACCGCCTTAGAAATGTCATTTGGAAATCACATCTGTAATTTTTAATGGTCTTAGAGGTACTTACTTTTGTTTTGTTTTCCTGGAATACCAGCTATTTTGAGCATTTTCTACATTATTCCATTTATGAATACTGCCCCCACCTCCCCTCCCAAAATGAGACAGTTAAATAGACTGCTGGCTAAACCCCTATTTCCAACCCTTGGCATTATATTAAAGAAAAGTTATCCATGGGATTGTTCCAACACAAGGTATTCTAATTCCAAGGTTTTACAAAAGTTACCAGCTTTCTTTTTTGCTTTCTTTTGTCAATCCATCTAATTAATTTCAGAAAAAAATATAACTGTATGTGTGTGTATATATATATATATACACACACACACGCACACATACATATATATATACACACACATAGATATTATATATATATATATAGGTGGAAAAAGCAAGCTCCAAAATTTCAACTGAACATTCAAGTCATTTAAGGAGAAGCTGTCTAAACAGTCCAAGCTTAAAACTAGTTATATCAGGCACTTTCAGTTTTCCGTTAGTTTTAAATCACGAGACCCACACGGATGCGCACGCACACATACACACAAACACTAGAAAAAAAAGAACAAAACAAAACAAAAAAAAACAAAAGAAAAGCAGTGTTGTTGCTTAACTAAATGTTGTCTTCTGGGAATCAGGCAACTGATAAGCAATGCCACACCGAGCACGTGGGCTCCGATCCTGCGCTGGGGTTCCCAGGGCAGAACCCGACCACAGGACCCGGGCACTAGTTCGCATGTATCCACTTCCAAGATGTGAAAAGGGACACAGCTTTCACAGAACGGAGGCATCCCTTAAGTTGCAGAGTAGGCATGTTAACTATTGGCTTGGCAGTGAACCACTTCAAATTATAAAAAGGTATTTGCTTTTTTTTTTTTCCTTTTTTTTAATTAATTAATAAATAAATACTAGATGATCTCAATTGTACCAAAACTGGATATAAGAAAAAAAGACCTGTGCAAAAATACATATTTAAATATGTACAATCAATTAACAAAATATGTCTTCTGAAATAGGGATACTTCAATATTTATAATAGAACAAGAAATTCCAAAATAAAGATACAAAAGTATGCTTTTTTCTTGTATAATTCTTTGTTCATCATTGCAGCAATTTTTTAGGTTAAGAAAACTGCAGGAGTCATAACGAGAAGTTGGAAAGACTATAAAAACTGTATCTCTTAAATTAATACCAAAATCTGTCTAGAAACAACCCAGCCACTGCAAATTCAATTTTGCAAGGAAAATGAACTTTAAGCTTCCTTAGTTATTTACAGTAAGAACTATGTGACAATGAAAGCGTCAGGAACAATGTTCTGCTTGTAACTAAGATCTAAAACATAATATTTACTCAGGTCTATGCTCAAGGGCAGACAGAATTTACCATGTTCTAAGTCTTTACTCCCAATGGCTTAAACCCACGTGACGCAGGTGACTGAAGGCCCTGGCTCTACCCGAGCAGCGATCAGGAATTCACTGTCTGACACGTCTGCATGCTGTCAAAGGAGCATGAATTTGCCATTATGCTTTCAGATCAACAGAACCTTAAAAAGACAGAGGAGAGTTCGATCACAAACTCACTACCGTTCAACCTTGCCAAATTTTTGTTTCCTTTGTGTCTATCAAATTGCACTTGTGACTGGTGCTATCCTGAAGCAGAAGCTCTGCCCCAGGGACTTGATCAGAGTGTGGCTTCACTCCAAACATGCAGGATTTAATTACACTTGGATTTCTCTTTCTAGCATATCACTTTGGTTCCTTTTACATTAAACCAATGGCAGTTCTATCAATCCTTTCAAGAGGGCATCTTATTACATACAAATCCTTTTGTTCCTGATAAGTTGTCTTTTTTTTTTCAGTTAAGTTTGCATAATAAGTGTCTCTAGTACGTTCCTTTCTCAATGTTTCCTATCAATTCAAAGCTAAAGTGTCTGCATAGAGGCTTCTTGTTGTTTCATGCTATAACAATGATTTTGTAGCAAGTTCAGATTAAACTGAAAGCATTATTAGTAAACAACTAAGCAACTGCTACTCAAGAGTGGCTTTGGATTCCCTGATGTACTACTTGCCACCAGAACGGGGGAGAAGGCTGGGCTACACAAACAATTGGACAGGCTCAGATTGTCTCTTCTCATCAATAGCTGGTGCCCCTTTAAGGCAGAAAAAAAAAAAAAAATCTTCTTGGTTAGGAATTTGTTTTCCTTTGCTTTGCCTCCTTAATAGAAGTTTAGTCAGTTTTGAGACTTTACCTGATGTTTAAAATCATAACAAAAACATCCAGACAAATCAAATCTTCATACAGTAAGCCCTTCAGCGGAATTCACTTTTGAGGTGTTTTGAAGCAAGACAAAATAGTTCATAAAAATTGGCTGGACTATATAAAAGATTGGAAAGCCCCTTCATTCACAAAGCCTGGGCACGGGTGGGATAACTGTGATGCACACAGCTGGGCTGCATGGTGAACTCTGCTGTCAACCTGGTGTTGATTCAAGAATTTAAAAAAAAATAAAATAATCTGAGTGGTTGAGAGCATAACATGTCAACAATTATACAAACAAGGCATAGACTTTTCTGGTTTATAGAAAACATTTCAATACTTTAAATATCTAGTTTTAAAAGGGCTATTTTTACCAGCTGGAAGGCAAATCAGCCTAATGTAGCCAATACAATTGTTGTTTTAAATAACAGAGGCCCATGGTATACAGTATAGGTCAATAAATACGTTCTTTGGACGTAGAGTTTTAGAGGTTATTTATTTGCCTTTGTCCATTTGATGTTTTGGGATCTTTTTAAAAACCAAGCTGAACTTTCATTTTCTTCTGCAATCCAATCTGATCTGAAAGAACAGTAAATAGATTTGGTACCCCGCGAGTACGACATTTTTATACTTGTTCTGAGAGATGGCCTCAAACAAGTTTTTTCTGGGTTTTGTTTTCATTTTATTTATTTTTATATTTTTTTAAACTCCTGATAGCTTCTTATCCCAAATTACTTGCAAAAGGCTGGGCAAAACACAGACTATTTTTTGAATTGTGCTATTTTTATATCCCATTAAAGGACATTGCTATAAAAACACTAAAGCCATATTCCCTTCTTGAGGGCTTCTTTCCATTGTGCCTCACATATTTTTTCCCCCTTGTCACGGGGTCCTCTCCATTGAGGGTGTCTGTCTGATTAGCTATCACCTCCAAAAGACACCATCAGTATAAAAATAAGTCCACAGTAATGTTTATTTCCCCCCAGAAAACATTCGTTTGCCCAGCCAGTCTATGTCAAATAGTGGCAAGATGATGTACTCCTGTAAGTAAAAATCTCACAGATTTGTAGCAAACAGTCCAGACCACCATTAACACTGATAAGAGCAATCATGTGGCTGAACTTCATCCAGTGTCCATTTCTAATATAGTCGCTGCTACAGACATGGCTTCAGGGAAATTCCTTGTTTAAGTGACAGTCCAGTAGATTTCCACACCTGAGGACCATGGGAAGTTGGGAAAACTCAAGGCATCTTGGAGTCCAGAAATCCAGAGGGAGGTTTTGCTTGTAGTGAAAACTGTCCAGTTCATTTCTCACCACAGTGCATTCAGCTATCAGGGACGTGCCTTTGGCTTTTGAGCAAGCAAAAGAAAGAGAAGGATGAGTGAGCCAGGCTGTTACAGAAGATACCCTTAAAAGACATTTTCTGAGTAATGACAGCACATTTTGGGGAGAATCAGCAGACGCAATGTGACACCACTAACAAGTGGTTGGCTTCTCTGGGACTTGACACTTCTCAAGCTAAAGCTCTTTGAAGTTATAATGGTGTCACAGTAAAGGGTGATGGAACACTGGAACAGGCTGGCCAGGGGGGCTGTGGAGTCTCCTACTCTGGAGACATGCAAGGCCCACCTGGACTCATTCCTGTGTGACCTTATCTAGGGTATCCTGCTTTGGCAGGGGGGTTGGACTTGATGATCTTTCTAGGTCCCTTCCAACTCCCACCATTCTGATTCTATGATTTAGACGTGATTTCCCTTAATTCACTCAAATGATACTTCTCCTTCATTTGTATTGTGTAGCTGAAATAGTAACTATTAGATAGTCCAAAAATAAATCCAGACACCTAATGCTTTTTTTCTGTTGCAGTAAACACAACATAAGAGTAAAAAATCTTCCCCTACAGCTAAAACTGAAAATTAAGAAACCACTCTGCAAAAGCTCTTACCAACCTCCTAGCTCTCCAAGTACACAGATTTCAGGTTAGTAGCACCAGATGAAATAAAATTTATTGGGTGTTCAATCTCAAAAAATCTCATTCTAAACCTGTTCTCTCAAATTCCAACTTCAACACTCCCCTGGAGTCGTGTAAAATTATTTTTACCCCTCCAAGCGATCCTCCAAGTCAATTTGAACAGAATTAGTAGGAAGTCTGAGCTACCCGTTTCCTAAATTAGCTCTCATCCTAACTTACAAGAACTTTCTTTCCCAATACATTACTTTTCCAGGGTAATTTGTTTAAAAAAAACCAACCAAACAAACACCAAAACTCCAAACTAGTCTTTAAAATGGGATCTTACATATTCATGAGAACTGTTTCCTGTATAATAAATCTGTTTGCTTTAATAACTAAAAAGGTTTCTATCTTATTTATAACATTTAATCTCGTTATTACTAAGAAGTTAGTCAATGACACCTTGGGATAATAGGCTTATTTTATCACAGTATCGCAGTTCTGTTATAGGCACCATTATGTTCCACTTTGTAGAATGTTTATTACTGACATAGAAAAAAGAATTCAGGCTGAGCCATTCAGCTCAGTTTCATGGGTGGCTGGCAAGGTTTATTTTTAATTAATTTTTTTTTAAATGTGAGGACTGAATTTTCACCTGAGAGCAATTCACAGGCAACTTCTAACAAACCTGGAATGTCCTATTAAAGGCTACTTTAAAAACAAAAGCTACACGTTATGACAGCATTTATAAAAACCTTGTGTAAATGTACTATAAAGACACTCAAAAGAAGTAGTGGTTAAATAAGAAAACTGTCTTTTCCTAGAAAAGGCTCTGGAATTGACTAGCCAATAATTAAAAGACCACATGTGCTATAAGCATGTGAAGAGGCATGTTCATGTTGGCTTAAGTTTGAGAGAAAATTTCATACCTGATGAAAAAGAGAATTGTTCATCAGTCCTTGTGTCCCTGGGATTGCACCAGTGTGTTTTGCATGAACATTGTTCACTGATGTCAATTTGGCAACTTTGTTTGATTTGCTGCTGCTGCTGCTGTTGATGCTGCTTGAACCAGGTGAACACTTTCTTTTCTTTCCTATTAATTTGTCAAGGGAAGTATGCGAATGTGAAAAACTGCTGTGTGAATTAACAGTCAGCTCGTTGGACTGATGAACAAAGGGCCCTAAGGAGAGCGTGGAGTCGCTGCTGTTCATCATCACACTCATTCTCTTTATCGATTCTGCAGGGCTTCCAGTTGGAGGACCCCTCCCTGATTGGTCATGTTTGAGGCTAACGGAGTTAGCTTTGCTAGTCATACAGTTGAGGCCAACGCCGTGGGACGAAGCTGCGGCTGATGGATGATAGGAGGTCCCAGAGTTTCCAGAGTTAACCACACAGTTTTTTCTAAAGGACTCCGTGGAATGAGAAGGTGCTAGCAGTGCGGAACTGTTTTTACGCTTCTTTCCTGAGCCGCCGCTGCTACTGACGCTGCCGGTACTGTTACAGGTGCCACTGCCAGCAGAAGATTCCTTAGGTTTAAAAGATTTGCTGGATTTAATTTTCTGAGGTTTGCTGGGCATAGGTGAAGGTACAGAGGAAAGCACTGTAGGTGTTGAAGGGGATGAAGACACTTGTCTTGATTGCATACTGCAGACAGGATCCACTGCACCCAAAGTAGCAGGATTGGCATTTAGTGTCGTTCCATGAGATGGTACCGATTTATTATTAAGAGACACACAGGAAGGAGACACCAATGCTGGCGATGACATAACCGTGGTGGGTAAGAGGAAACCTGCTGCACTGACACCGTGCTGGGAAGCAGGCATCGAGTTTGTCCTATGTGGTGCACGAACTGATGCTGTGTTGCTAGATGCTGTGTTACTAGGTGCTGGAGGAATTTTCCTGCAGGTGAAGAGAAAAAATAAATAAAACCCAATGTAGCTATCGTTCTTTGGAATAATACCCAGTCTAATAATGCTACACTGAAGTGATTGTATCTTGAGGTTGATTAATGCCACTAAAATATTTTATTAAATTAATGGCCAATTGCTCAAAACATGTAAAGCACAGACTATCAACCTTTGATCCGACTGATCTGAACACAAGGTTACTGTTCTTTAACTAGAATCACAGGCTTCATATATTACTACAAACACCAAGAAGGGCAAGAACTCTTTCACTTCTACTCACTTCCACATCTGTGAATTAAGATGCTTCTCCAACATGAAGTCAAATGCAGATCGAATACGGTTCCACCGCTTGTCAAACACGTAACAACCTCTTCCAATTTGCCGACTACCAAATGTGCAAAACTGAAAAGACAGATTTTTATTGGTGTTTTCTACTTTTAAGTAACAACTTGGAATAACAATGCACTTGTTTGTAACTAAATATTGCTAAATAAACATGTTTTTGGAGGTTTAAAACAAGGATAACCCCCCCATAAATTAGAGTTTTTATTTCTATGGTATAACATGTTAAATTTTTGGTGCATTGGGATCATTTTCTTCCACCTGATACTCCCACACTTATGGCCAAAAGCAGTAGTCAAACTTGAATCCCTCTCATTAAACAGGCAATGACAAAAGTATGTGAGTGCATAAAAACATACCTTCTCAAAAGTAGATATATGCTGTCTGCTCATAAGGAGATAATTTGATATACAGGCTAAGCTTGTGCTTTTAGTTAGACTAACAAGCTTTTGACAAGATATAAATTTAAAAAAACACATTCCTGCTACCTTTATGGTGATGATTGGCACCTTGAGTAAAATTATATGTGCAAATGTACAAAAGTCCAATAACAGAATCTCACCAAAAGGCACCATTTACATGTCCTTATTCCAAAACTACAGGCCTTTACTGCAGTTACTAAATTTCAGCTTCAGTATATTGGCATTTTGATTTGATTTGGATTGGGGAAGTGAGTCCCAAATATACTTCTTTAGCACATTTACTTTACAATTACAATTAAACCTTCACTGCCTACTAGGTAACAAAATAATTTTCTTAAAATCTAGAAAAAAAAAACAACAGCAAACCACATTTCCAATAGAAAAGCATCCTTAAAACTCCCAAGTAATTTGTTTACAAGTTCAGAACCAGTAAGAGACCAAGGTTAACTTTCACTGAGAACATACAGCGGCTGGTTGAGGATGACGACCTGAATAATGACAATCCAGTTTTTCAACAGGCTCTTCTTTTTCATCACATTCTCCCTCATCACTGGATAACCGAGATGCTGGCTCAGCTGCAGGCAAGGGAGGGTGTGGGGACTCGTGGACAGAAGGAGACTCGCTAGGGGCATTTCCACTGTGCTGGGCTGGACAGCCTGGAGTCCTGGGCAAAGCAAGCAGTAAAGGTGTTACTGAAGCACGTCTAGTTAGAAGGAAATCTACACTAAACAGATTTCTGATGTTTTCCACAGTCTCCTAACACATCTACTGAGAGAAAGGACATGAGATATGGCACCCCTGGAAAAGCAGCACTGCCCAATTGTTGCTGAATTGCTGTCATTGATGCAAGTCACCTTTTGCTATGTCAAACACCAAACCTTCCTCACGAGGAGTTACAGCTCAGTGTGTAATTGCTAATTGCAGACAGTCACAAAGCCTAGAGCAAAAACGCTGCCCTGCCCAACAGATCTGTATCACACTTTCAAAATCTACCTGATGAAGCTACCAGTAGTAAATTCATAACCATTGAATCTTCAGATTTTCCTTACCTTGGAAGACTGGGGGGCTGAGGTTTGGGTTTATTAGGTAATAAAGGCTTTGTTTCTGTAAGAGTAACTCCATGAGAATTTTGGTGCAGCTCCTGGGAAGTTTTAGTAGGTGAGGGATGTGGTTCCCTGAGAGGGGGCATCTGCTGATGATGATCTGCATGTCGAAGAAGTTCCTTTTCCCTGGTTTTGCTTTTGTGCTCAGCTAATAACACATCAAATCGTTTTCTTCGACCCTGTACAGCCCTCCGCTGGGTTAAGGAATGTGTCTGCAAAACCATCAATAAATCATTAATCCCAGGCTACTAGATTTGTGGAAATCAAACACTCAAAACACATGTCTGGAACTCTACAACAGAGAAAATCACCGCACTCACGGTTTAGTAAACAAATGGAAGGATGACTTAGGAAATGAACTTTAAAATTGTCTGGTGAATGTTTCTATCCCTGGCTGATATGAAGAATGAAAAATAGCAATTAAGTAAAAGGTGTCTTTCAAATTTCTTTCCAAAAAGGAAACTGCCAAAGTTCTAAGAATCTGAAGACTAGAACTGAAAATTGTTTTTACAAGTGCTATTTTAGTTGCCAACTAGCACACAACCAAAAATACCAAATATTTACTTTCACTTCTGAAAATATTTAACACAACAAATATTTAAAATCAAACCTTTAATGGGAGACATGAAAAATATTTATAAAAATACACTGCTTCCTCCTCTATGTTAATACATTCCTTGAAAACTAATGTAATCAAATAGATATTAGGGAATGCAACAAAATACAGCAGAAGCCACATACAGACAGAACTCAAAGTCCTTTGAGTGTCCTGAATGCTACACATAGTAAGATGCATATGTGTATATATGGCACAAATTTGAGGTTAAGTAAAAGAGATGGAAGTTATTTTTCTGAATTGTTGAAGTCATATCCAATACCTTTTTTCATGTGGCATAAATGGTTTTTAGTAAGTAAAAATTATCACATAATTCACAAACAAAAAGTAATTCCAAAAAATAATCGGAGGAGGTATGATATAAGGAATTGCTGAGAAATGGTTTTACTTCATTTCTCTTTTGCAGTTTGGATTTGCCTAGTTCTTTTGTAAAATTTTGAAGCTTTTTCCTCCTCTATTAGCAAAACAACTGCCTCCCTCCCCTGTAATTCCAAAAGGGCAATGTGTCCAAGTTCAGCTCCTCCAGGTCATCAGTACCAGCTTCATTTACCTTTGTTCTGTAGGTGGTTTATTTACCAGATGCTTCCCCTACTGACAGTTTAGCTGCTTTGCAGGAAAGTAGCTAAATATTACACAACTGCAGGGGAACTGGATTTTTGGTTCCTCAGGCTTAGGTGATACTCCTCTGTCCCCCAAGATTTTTGAGCCAGAGGACACATTTCATCTGACAGAAACTTTTCATGGATTTAGAATTTGACCCCTAGGCACACTCCATGGCTTTTTCAGGAGACTCATTTCGGAGTTGGCTGCAGTCATACACCAAGCAGCATTAGCATTTACACATATTCCTCCTAAGTATCTACTGCAGACTCTGCTGGGGGAAAGGAGAGGGTGCGAGAGGGGAGGAGCTTGGTTTATTTCCATCCTGCATAGACTAATAATATTTCTAATGCTTATGAGGAATTTCTAAATTTATAATCTATGACCCAAAGGTTATCTCCAAAAAGGAGAACATGCTGGCCCCCTGCTACCAACCTGTGGAGTAACAATCTGGCCCACATCAACATCCCTTTTTAAAGGGTTTATACAACAATACAAATCTCCAGGTGTAAGAAATATGGGTTTTTGTTAAATAATTAACTGAATTTCAGGAACAACAACTCCTTCTTGTTTCTGGGCAACATCTTTTTATATACCATTTTCAGGGATAACTACTGACAGCAAAATTTAGTAGTTTTCTGTCATATTCCTCAGGAAACTGAATTTAAACTATGTAATCTTATTCTGATTAAGATATCCTACCTTGCATGTCAAAGACCTAGTACAAGGTTTCCTGGTTTCCACATCAATGACACCACAGTATATATCAGGATCAAATTCTCTCTCTGTCAAAGGTACACAGTATTGAAAAGTTATCAAAAGACATTTTGAAATACTAACATTTCTTTTCATTATAAAAATTAACCGTATTGGAAGTTGCTTTAAAATGTAACACAGGCAAATGTACAAATAAAACTGCATGATGAAATTTTCCACACTCTCAGAAAGTTTATGGTGTGCCAAAACACAGATCTCAAGCCTACAAACAGAATGGAGAAATGTACAGCTGTAAGGGATCCCAAAGGAGGAGTAGATCCTGCATGTTAGGATTAGAGGTCACCCACAATGTGAGCTGTGACAAACAATTGGTGAGGTTTTGTTGTTTAGCTTTCCTAACATTCTACTAACACTTAAACTTATCGTGTTTGAAAAGTGTAAAGAGCAGACTGGCTTGCATTTTTGAGTCTGATGTACACAAAAAATGCAACAACTGGCACATTTGGACCAAAAAGAAAACCTTTAAAGATAGCAGAGCAGGGCAATTTTAAAGAACTGACAGGCCTTTGAGGTCTGTATGGTTTCTGAAAGCAATAGCTGCATTTCAAGTTATGTCCTTTAAGAGTGTGTCAAGTTTTAAATTCTAATCTATAAAACATACCTAATTACAAGTTACAGTGTTACTGAAGTGTTTAATTTACTTCTGAAACTTACTTCTATATGTTTCTCTGTATGTATTTCTATAGATACATTACTATGAGGAATATAGCAAATAATAATTAAAAACAGTTACCTGACAATCTTTTATGCAAAAATTTCCTATTGTTTGTATTTTCTTCAGGTTTCTTTTCCAAAAATGGAGGCACAGAGAGAAGACCTTTACCATTCAGTATCTGTCCAGGGGAAGGCAAGGGTGGCTTTGGTATTGAGGGACAATTAAGGCCAGTCTTTATTGAGGAACTCACAGTAGTAGTACAAGTTGGACCGACAGCAGCTTTCAGTTGGGCACCATCTATCTTTGGATGAATCTTTTCCACTTTGACAGATGGAGTCATACTATGATTTATGAAAAACAAAGGGGGGAGGATGAAAATTATAGTTGTAAATTATAAAAAGTACCTAAAATGTTACTACTCAACAATACTCTGATCTATTAACTATGCAAGTGTAGACCTTCCTCCTTTATTCCCAGTTTTCTCATTCCTTTTTATTTTCACTTTCCCACAGTCTCTTCTGTTCTCTTTTCCCCATTTACTTTTTAAGTATTTCAGAGTCATCAAGGACTTCAGAAACTGTTGTTTGGATTCACAGATACAGTGTATCACCAAAGCAACTGGAATGGAACTGTCCACTGAGAAATGCTCTGTTCTGTGACAGTAAATTATATTATCAGTTCTGCAATCTCACACATGCAGGTCAAAAATCACCTAAATCAGACCTAAAACACCCTTATGATCAAAGTACACAGATTAGATCAAAGAATTAAGAGTCCCTAGTAAAATGACCTTTATTTATAGTGATTTAAGGTGCAGCTTTGCAAGAGTTCTTGTTCAACATAGTCATAACTATTATCTATAATCTTAGACTAGGCTCCTGGAGGAGTTTCAAGTGACTCTCTCTTAAACCAAAACCCCTCTGATATGGCAGTGTCTACGCAAGTAATAACATTTAACTCTTGGTCAAAACACAGACTCACGTTTTGTCATGGGGAACTTTGCTATGCTGTACCGAATGCATTAACCTGTTGTTTCCGCTGATCTGCAGCTTGTCTTTGGGTGATTTCAACAACTTGGAATTGGATGATGATGCACTAGTACCTCCACTAGATGAACGATTGCTCCCACTTCCACTGCTACCTTTGTTTTTTGAAGGGAGAGATGAAATGAGGGAAAATACTGAAGAGGTGGGAGGAGTCAAAGGCGGCTTGCTGGAGGAGCTGTGTCTTCGTTCTGAAAAGCAGGAATAAAGAGGTTTTAAGCTCCCACACATAAACAACTCTTAAGATACTTCACATTGTCATTTATTCCATTAGCATTTTTCCTTCATTGGCTTGGGAGCTCCCCTGCCACACACATAGCATACAGGATTCAAGCCTCACCATAAGGCATGAAGCTCCACTCAGTACTGGTCCCCAGGCAGTTACTGGAGTCACTAAGCTTAGGTAGCTACATTCTTCAACCATTAACGCTTAGTTGTTAATAACACTCCCTATTCTCCCTCCATCTTGAAGAAAAAGAAAGTGAGAATCAAACCTAGACCTCAGACACACAAAGATAACCCCTTTCCTCAGACCAAGCAAGCTTAGATATCTATTTCATCAGGAAAGTATAACTCCAGTCAAAATTATACCGGAGGCAACACTTTAACTTCATGATAATCTTTTGGTATGGTCTACTAGACCTTCAGTATGGAAAACTCCTGAGAACAGGTGCTCAAGAATTGACCTACATTTTGGGGGGCTGTAATGGGTTTTTTGGTTTGTTTGTTTGGTGGGGTGAGGTTTTTTTGTTGTTGTTTTGTTTTGGGATTTTTTTGTTTGTTTGTTTTTTTTGTGTGGTGTTGTTCTATTAAGGTTTTTTTCCATACTGTGACCTGTTTAGGGAGGATTCCTACTTAGGAACAACATCAAAAGGAGCAACAGATATTTTTCAAGGGGAAAAAATAAATCTGAACATTTGAATTAAGAGTGGTCAGGTTCCATCAATGAATCTGTTTGAAAAGGAATTATTTAATTAACATTAAGAAATTAACATTAATATACACCACTTCAGTTCAAATGTGTATATTATAAAGGTAGTTCTTTGGAACAATGAATTCTCAGTCACAAAACACTTGGCAGTTTCAGGGATTAGCCAGCTGTGCCTACACATGGACATGTTAATTGACCGTTTGCTCGATTGATACTTGGACACCTGTGATTCCTCAATGATCCATGTAATCAACACCTGCTTCAGGGACATGTCTGGCATCAAGTATATGCAAACCACAGATCTAAGACAGAACCAAGAATTAGCAGGTCCAGCAGGGGTGTGGAAAGGAACCTTTCTCCTTGACAGCAGTAACTCCTCTTTCTCAGCCAAATACTGCTAAAGATGCCCTAACCCACCACTGATCAATCCCAGGATCAGTTTACAGCTTTTGACTTAGCTCTGAAAGAAACAGGTTACTCATGAAGTTACAACAACTGCAGTCAAGAGGGAAAGTCAAGTCTCCAACGATTTGGAAAACGTAAGTTAATAAATCCATGTTCTGCTTATACAACCTACTTTCCCCTCCAGTCCTAAATACAGCAATCATATGGCACTCAGATGATGGCCAACCAGGCCTCTAGAGCTGGAAGCCATCAAACAAGACAGCACCAACCATGTAGCAGTGTTGTCAGGCATATTATGAGCTGCACAGCTCCTGCAAGCAAGACTCTTAACAGCATAAAACAGCAACGACTAGAGGCAAAAAGTCAAGCTGCTCCAGCAGTGCAAAAGGACGACATAGGAGTCTAACACCTGGCAAGCTGATTTCTTACAGAGGTGGGGAGGCAGCATTTTAAATATCTTCATTAGCTCAGGGAAAAAAACCACAACACACCAATTAAAAAAAAAAACAAACTACAAAACCAAAAAACCCCACACCAAAACCAACAAACCAAAAACTCCCAAACGAAAAAACCCCATAGACCTTAGACTAGGAAACTACAGTCAAGAAGCTGAGGCTGAATCAGGGTATGTGTTTCTCCTTTTAACTGCAAAAGGCAATCTATCTAACAAACCTTCTGCAAGACAGTCATCACTTCTAATTATATTATATATAAAAAAGCTCTGAGAGGTCAGGTGAAATGCCCAATAGAAGTATGTAACAAATGCTGCAATTCATCACCCATCTCAAGAAACAATGGATTTAAAATTTAGAACAACTAGATATCAGTGATGTTCAAAATCACCTCCCTGGTTTTCTAGAACCATGTGCCAGTGAAGGTTTTGTAAGTGAAGCATGTTAGCACATTTATGTTCTAGTAAATGACTGCGCTGCTAATATGACATACTGCTTATTGCTAAATGTCTTGTTATAGCAGTGGCAAGAATTCCTGAGCAGCTCCGATAAATTGCTATTTGAAGGTCATTAGTTTAGTGATGCTACACCCTGTGAGATTACTCCAAGAGATAATGAGAAAAATTGCTCAATACTTTTCCATCTTCTACATATTTAGAAAATTCAAAGTCCAAGTTCTTATCACAGTTACACACAATCTCTAAGAAACCAGCAGATGACTCATGCAATCTTTGAGAGTTTGTTTTGACTTTTTTTTTGTGAAGGAAGAGAAGGTGTCACTTCCTTGGAGCAAATCTGGCAGATGAGAAGAGTAAGGGACTAGAATAAGACTAAGTACTTCCTTTTACCCCATCATTAGGGATGAACAAGAAAAAAATATTAATCACAGAATCATTACGGTTGGAAAGAACCCTCAAGATCATCTAGTCCAACCAATAGCCCTACACTACTCTTATCCCTAAATCATCCCCTGAAGAAACACAGCTATTAATCTCAGCTATTAATCCAAATTATTTGAACACTTACTTTCTGGCAACTCTAACTAGTACTATTCTCTAGTACTAGTACTATGTTGTTGGCTATCATTTGCATGAACCTTTCATAGCACCAGTCTCAAACAAGTGAGTTAATAGAAAAAATAAAGTGTTTTAAACTGATGATAATCAAAAGAATTGATTTAAGAGAATTAAGGCAAAATGAGATTTTTCTAGAATTTTGGGACAATTTTTGAAAGATATATTAAACCATTGTAAGTCTGTGAAACCTTCACTCACTCCTGTACATAACTGCATGACTTGTGTAGTTTATCAACAAAATGAGAAGACTTTTCAGCTAATTTTCTGTAACATGCCTGGACCTGTTTTGTATTGACTTATGCACAAGCAGAAGTAGGGCTGCTTCTAGTATTTGCTTGTATTCAGTGTTTCAGTCTTTTTATAAAATTCATAGTTTTAACTGAAATCTGCTTAAGGTCTGTTTTGTAAACCATCTCAGTAGTACTGTTGTCTTGTCTTCATTGGAGAAAGCTAGCATTATTTTTGAAACCCAACCTGTTTTTTAAGCATGGCATACTTGTTCTAATGCATGGATTTATTGACAGATTGACATAGTCTTTTAATGGAAAAATTACTACACAAACTGTCATTGAATAATCAAGACCACCATGCTTATTATGCTAAGCATATCAGAATGATAAATTCTACTAATCATCTGCCAATCTAACACTGTTCCCATTTGCCATTAACTCTGACTCAGCCTGAAAACATTTAAAAACATGATTATCTCCAGGTGTTCAGTTTTCAAATTTTAAGTCAGCACTTGCTTCCCTTCACATAACTCTTGAAAGAAAAAACATTTTTTTATGTCATGATTGCTTTTACAACACATGAAAGTGGTACTTCAGATATTGCATCTCTGTAACATGGTTCTAAACCCTAAAACTTGAAAGGAGGACCCTTTTTTGGCTTGGGGGTGGTGTTGTTGGGATTGGGGGTGGGGTTTTTTGTTTGTGGTTTGGTTTTTTTTAAATATTGGAAGGTAAAAGTTTTGGCTTTGGACAAAAAAAAACCCCAACCCTGAAAGTCTTCCTTGATTGCACAGCACTGAGTAGAATCTGACCTAAAATGAAAGCTGCATTCAACAATAAACCTAAATAGACAAAACTCCTCCTTAAATATCTGCATTTACATAATCTATTTGTGACCCTAAGGAGAAGGACAGCACAGGGAGTTAGAAAGCTGCAAAGAGACAGCATTGCAGCAAAGGCTGTCTCTGCTAAGTGACCAGGCTATCTGTTAACTACCCATTTGCAATAATACAATGATAGTTTGTGTGCTGCTGGACTTAAGATTGAGCAAGAATTATATACACATACTGCCAAAGCACACAGGACTTCCTGATAAAATGGGTATTCAGAATTAAAATCTCTTCAAGGGCTTTAAAAAATATATAAAAAATTAAACAACTTCACTTGGCCCTTGGTTTAGCTGCCAGTTTTCTTGAGTTTAGAATCTTATTTTGCATTGTATTTTTCCTACTAAACATGCATTAATTTTTGACAAAATGAAAATAAGCAACCTGGAAGTGGAGGGGAAGAAAAGGAAAAAATCAAAAATGAAGCTTCTCACCATGACTGGCTACTATTTCTTACTCTTCCATCAATGAGTAAACACTTGGACTTGATGTGATTTATAACTTTATTTCTATACGAACATAAACGAACATATCCTTTTATAGAGAAAAATACTCTGTTTCTCAAAAAATGCTACTTTCTTTGCTGTACATTTAACAACAACAAAGTAACCATACTCAAAATTTTTCAAGCTGTTCTTCCCAAGTCTACACTCAGTTCCCAAACTGTAGGAAGTGCTTTGTGCTGTTCATTCTCTCCGGGAATCAATTAAGCACTTTAGGCAGCAAATACAAGATGTACAGATAAAATTTCATAAACTTGTTTTTTTTTAATACTGACTTTTTATGTAAGAACAGGGCAAAAAGTCAAACTGACCTGTGTCAGTGCTAGCAGAGTTGTCAGTAAAAGTGAGGCACACCCATTCAAACACACAAGTTTAGCTTAGTGAAATAGGTTCCAACTTCAATTTAGATTCAGAAAGACAGTTTAAATACAGGCCAGCCTAGGTGTAAGAGTGTTATTCAGACAACAGAATTAAATGTGCATATTGAACCAAAGCATAAAGGGAACTTCATGTTTAAGTAACTATTTTTTCATATACCTGTGTCACCAAAAGTATAGAAGCATGATAAAAGTGCAACTTGAAGCAAACTTACCTTTTTTTTTCCCCATCATATTGAAATACTGTTTGACTTGTCATTTGAGAAATTATTTAGCACAGACATAGCAAAACAAACATCTTTTACCTGAGGATAAAATTTATTTTCTGTCAGTATAACTACTACATTTCTAGAGTAACTGTGGAGAGCTAATTTACCTGATCTTCCAGTTTCTCTAGAAGGATCAGATCCATGCAATGACAGGAGAGCACAGACTGGGGCACTGCTGTGGGAGGACACCTCACCATAGCTCCACCTTTTACTCAGCAACCAACTAAAATCCCTTTTGTGGCTTCACCACAAATGCCCGTGGTGGGCTCTGATCCACCATCACTCTGACCTCACCATGACAAAAAAACCCCCATGAGATCCATACGGATTTCACAGGGGAAATTTGGGGAGCTCAAACAATCATGGGCATAGCAGTCAAATTACTCTTTGATGCCACCCTGGCAGTGTGCAGCTGCTTGGGAGCAATCGCCTGTGCGGGACCTTGATCTGCTGCTCACTCACTTATTGCTGCTTCATTATCCCCCTCTAATCACGGGGCCTAGATACCAAGGATTCTGCCTTAATCTTCCACTGATGTCCCTTTAATCATCCCATCAGTTCTGTTTGCACTGTAAGTCAGGATAAGGTCACTCCCTCTCCCATTGTGTGGTGTTTAAACTTACACTCAGCTGAACAGACAGCATCTAAACAAAGTTCTGTTTTTCACTCCAGCAAGAAAGTTACAGAAAAGGATATTTATGGAGTCTAAGCTATCGGTGTGACAGATTGCCAAGGCTTGATTGGCACCAGGACAATCTGCCATGTCTCTAGAGAGAATTCTTCTTGCTATTTCATAAAAGAACATTGCTTTGCAACCGGCAGCTGATATTATTGTTTATCAGCCAGTGTTAGCAAAACCACAAAGAGAATCTCACTGACAGTCACGTATGCTTAGGACACTCCATTCACAGAAAAAGAACACTTTAGCAGAAGAGAAAGAAAAAGAAATGTAGCATATAATTTATATTGCAGCATACCAAATATGTATGGGCTACCCTGAGCTGTAAGAATTACTTTGCTTTACTTATTTACATCACTTACCACAATGGTCTTCCTGATCTTGATCAGGGTTTTTCAATATTGTAACTAAATAGTAACAGGTATAAACTATTTACCTAAGAAATAGCTTTATACAGTATCTTTTACACAGGCTATGGTCCAGTTAGCAATCCTGATACAACCCTACATCCTGCATTTCCTCACTTCAAAAATAATCAGCTCAACTGCAGTACAAACTGTTTGCAATCACAGAATGTTAGGGGTTGGAAGGGACCTACCTGTGCAGATACCACCACATAAAGAGGCAGTTAAGATACAATGATAAAACTTAAAATGTCTCTTTCTCAAAAATCCACTAAAATGCAATACCTAGCCAATTTTGAAGAGTGTCTTTTAAACCCCAGAGTTCACCTCCACAACCTGTAATGTTAACAGGTTTCCTTTGCCCAGCAGAGATTTAAAACATGCTGGTTTGTATGGTTTTAATGATACCTTTACCACACACGTGCTACAGCATTGTTCAAGACAGTCTCACATTTACATTGAGATGGTTTAATACCCAAGAAGATAAAGCCACCTTCTTAGAGGCAAAAGATAAGAATTTAATCTGTAGCCATACCTTACAGAGCAAAATACAACTACAGAGAACAACAATTTTTAGATTTCCCTTTAAAATGTTCTTTCACAATAAAGCAATATGCAGAGGCTTCAGCTTGGTAACTGCCATCAAACATTTACACTCTCCCACAACGAGAACTCTGAAAATTGTCTTCCTCTCAAAAAATCCTTTGTTGAAGCCAACAGACAAATAAAGCAAATACATCAAGACTTTCCTAACTGCCGACTTGGTATGCCCAAAATTATTTATCAGTTCCTAGGACATTTTTACTTCCCAAGTGGGGGCTGTATCACCACTAAGCTTTACATGTCATGTTTTCTGCATCTTTGTTTAACAGCAGTGTTGGTCTGTTTACTTCTCACTCCAGTACTCCTCATCAGGACAAAGGTCCCACTCTTCACATAAAAATTCCTGCACCATTCCCTTGTCAATCACCTCCAAAACACACAATACAAGTCTGCCTAAATGACATATAAAATCTAGCTGTGCTTTATCTAGGTTGCATTTCTTTTATTACAAAAACAATTACAGAAAACAGTATTTTTTTAAAAAATAAGGTATGCTTTGGTTATAAATGCCCAATTCAGGACCCAAAGCTTTCATATATACAAGTATTTGGGTTTCAGTGTACCATTCAAGTTCCAAAATCCCTCCACAGTAACTCACACTGACTTAACACATGTAAATAAAACATATCTGGATGTTTATGATGGTCCAGCAGACTTCGCTAATCTTCCTTGTGAAATCTAAACCTCAATGCAACCAAAAGCCACTGATCATTTTGAATGATGTGTTTGTGACAGCTACTTTAAGTTTCATGTAATCTACTTCCTATCAGTCTAGAAGTCCTAGAGACAGATTTTTAGCTCAACTTTCACTTTGGTTTGTTTTTAAAAGCTGGTCTACCACAGCACCTAACATAGGAAAATGTGAGTAAAGGTGGGAATTGGAAAATAACCTCTGAGAAGTATCCTGGCTTTCCTCTTCCCTAGCGCCACATTAGGTTTGCCACTGCAGCCCTCTGAAGCTTCCCAACATTTAAATTTGAATATTTGCAAGTTATTTTACTCAACTCCCAAGAGGTGTTACGACAGTTAGCTAGTTAACCACATCCTTTTGAACAGAAGCAGGACACAAACATCAGCTACTGTTATTATTTTGTTCATTTCAATGCAGCAGTTCTGGAGAAGCACTGGCTACTTTTAATACTGTAGAACTCGACTTCTCATTTCTAAATACATATTTTCCTAGACATTTACTTTCAAGAACAGAAATCTACTCACAAGCAACCACTGTGCAAAATATGGTAGACAGAGGAGTGTGAAACTCTGCATAAGCAGGGTCACAGTTTGGTCAATGCCATTGAAGAAAACAGAATAAAACTATTTTCACTAGTAAGATTTTGGATGCCAACTTCAGGATTTTACAATCGTATTTCAGACAATCCTGTAGCTATAATTTGGGCTATTTAAATAATGCTTTTAAAAATAGTACAAAACTACAGTGTAGCCAGGATGGTGGTGTAATTCTCTATTAGCACAACTCCAACTGGCTTTCCCCACTACAGTAACTACTGCAAAACAGCCTCAAACGCAGTAGACTTCCTCTGAGCTCCAAGACTACAGCCAAGAAAGGAGAGCAAGGACCAGACTGCAAAGAGAGTAGCAAAAAGTAGCAACATTACAATATATTTAAATAAATAGCCTTCAAGTACATCCCTTCATCCACTGCTGCCTCCCCACAACTCTGTACATTACTGAAGCTAGTTTTTTCCATTTCTCCTTATTTGTTACTAATCCCTTCACAACTCCTTGTATTCAGTGCACAGGAATAGCTCTGTGATCAATTTCCACAGGATTTAAAATTCCTTTGTAAAATATAGGAGATTTGCCCCTGAGAAATGTAAAATAACCTTTGAAGCATCAACCAGTTAACACTGTCATCCCCAGCCTGCACAGAGCAGGGTTTTGCTGTGTCATGCAACTCCCTTGTGGAGTGGCAAACTAAAATTAGGGATGCTCCCATCAGGTTTGTTCCAGCTTTTTAGAACCTTATGGAAACCAATAAAGCTCTTAAGAGTAACGTGGGAAAACTGATACAGGCAGAACATTAAATTATTCACAGAGCAGAATCACAAACAAAATGGAGCCAGACAGATTGTTGGGAGGTGTCCCTTCATCAACCACAGCAGGACATTTTTCCCAGCCTTCTCCATCCCCTTCTTTGCCCAGGTAAACCCAAACACAAGGGCTTTATCATCTCAGAAAGACTAGCATATTATCCAAGATAAAAATTCTCATACACTGTCCTGACTAACTTGCCAAGAGGTAGGGGAAAGGATACATTTCTCACCAGGGAACTGGCCCTAGCCCTTTTGGTCAGTAGCTGTCTTGTAAATCTGTCAAGTGCTGGAATATAAATATTGCAAAGTTATTACAGAAAGACAGTAGAGTGTCTTAGATGGTAATCGGGCCATGGAGAGATTATCATGTCCACATTATGAGCACTAATCTCCATGTAGCCTGTTGATGACATGACAATACCTGCACTGTCTGATTAAAAAGCAGGTATTGAATAAATGATTCTTTGGCTATTAAAAACAATAAAATTGTTATTTGGAGTAAAATTCAGGAAAGTCACAGTGATAATAAAGAAAAGCGTCAAACAAACAGTACAGAACAGCAGCATAACAAGATACAGTAGGGGTCAGCTTCCTGAAGAATACAGCTGGAAAACTGCTGTCTCATATATGCTTACCCTGAGAGACATTAAAGAAAAGCTTCAATTTTTTTAAACAAGCCTAAAGTAAATTAAAAAAAAAAAAAGTTGAGCAAACAGAAGTTTAATAAAGATCTGTGTGTTGAAAACATAGGAATAAAGAATTAAGATGATCTTTGAGGTCCCTTCCAACTCTGGTGATTCTAACTACCACCTAATTTCTGGTCTTCTCTCTCTGCCCATTTTTGACCCAGAAATCAGATTTACACTTTTAACGCCATGTTCTTGCTCCTCAGCATCAACATTAGCCCTTACAAGACCTTATCACATAATATAGTATTGTGTAATGTATTCAGATCAGTTCACTTATCCAAATGCCTCTCTAGCTTTCATCTTAACGTTTCTGTTCACATCAGAACTGGGAATTTTTGTGTTTTCCCTTGTAGCTATTTCTTTACACACAGCAAGCTGTAATTGTTGTATGTTGACTCTCAGACTCAGCACTGCTACCAAAAAAAAAAAAAAAAGCTGACATTGAAAACTTGCTTAAAAGCTTTTAGTGAACCAAAATACAAAGGGGGTTAGGGACTAACTGATAAAGTTCTGGAGATGGGTGTAAAAAAAAGGCCTTGAAAATGAAAGCTCTCTATATGAAAGAGACCAAGAAGGAAATTACTTTGTTTTGAGCATGGAAATAAGAGGAAATGTCACAGGATATATACAAAACTTGCAGCTTCACTAAAGTAAATCACATACTTTGTCACTAAGAAACCACAGGCTAAAAAGACATATGTTTCTTACATACTGCATAACTAACTAGTGACATCCACTGCCACTCTTATGAAGGCATTGTAAGATAACAAAGGTAAACATATACATGGCTAGTTAGAACCATCTACATCAGCCCCTCCTCTCTCCTCAGGTGTTACCAGTCATGGTGGAGAGGAGGAAACATTGACTGATGGAGCCAAGAAGGAAGCTCTCCCATTGCTATCTCTGACATTACCATCTCTCACCTCTGTCCCTGTATGTACAGGACTAACCACGCACACCTATGGATGAGACAACTCGTGCTTCCCTATGGCAAATAGCACAAAAGTGTTACTGACAACCTTCTACACCTTTGGGCAGTGCCCACCTGCAGGAAAACCTCATGGAGAAATGAGAGCAGTATGAGGGATCCAGATCAGGTTCTGCCTGCATGGCTAACATCTCATTTTCTGTTCAAGCGCATTTTGAACACAAAACTTTTTCACCTTTTCAGAATGGAAAAGGAAGCTAGGAAGCAAACCTGTGATAGGGTGAATAACAAGAGTTTTAAAAGATGTTTCAAGAGATGAATAGCTTTCCAAAATTTGAAATCTCTTGGAACATAAACACTCAAATTGCAACATCAACAGAAAACAAAGGATAAATAATTTGGTTTAAGTCAAATCCTTACATTATTTTTCCCTGATTTAACATTTTTAGTCATTAGTAAATTTTCACTTATAAAAAAGGATCATTACAACTTATTTTATTAACACTAGTCAATCACAACTGGTGTCAAACAACTATTTCCATGTTTAAAAATATATAACTATATCCTATACAAAATATAGAACCATACACTAATTAAATTTCACTGAAGTATTAGCAAAGCCTCACAGAAATCACTAATACAGTCAAACGAGGGCATGAACCTACTCTGCTTGCACAATAATGTCTTTCAAAGAAAATAAACCATCCTTTTCACATTTCATGGGGAAAGAATGGACCAATGCTGTAGTTAGGATATGCTAACTCAAATGCTTGTGCAAGTTTAACCTTTTAAATAAAAACACAACTGCACTTGACACTTCTAGGCTGTGTCTGCATTTCCCATTTCCTCCAAAGCCGAGATGTAACGGCACAGACCATCCTGCCCACAGCCAGGCATCTGCAGAGTCGCAACAAGGAATGCCATGTGCCCTCTGATTTAGAAATGACACGGATGAGTGCACTCAGGAAAACAAGCTAAAATGAACATGCTCTTCTTCCTTTAATTAACACTTTGATTAACAGCTGCCAATTTATCTATAGGCCTGACAGGACTGCCATCAGCTGTACGAGTTTTTAACTGTTATTTTCTCCCCATCAGAGCTGTGGTGTCAGAGCGCTTTTGGGGGATTTTCACATTTTTGTGGGGAAACAAGGTGGGAGCAGAGCTGCCTCCCCCAAGCCCCCAGCCAGGTACCCATACAGTCAGTCCTGAGCACCAGCTCCAGCATGGGCCTCAGTAGGGGCTGTGCAAGACAGCACAGTGCAGGGCAGAGCTCATTGGTTTGCCATGGTCATGGTGAACTGGCCACCTATCTGCTTTGAAGCCAGGCCACCCACTCCAGTGACACTTCAGTAGGGCTCACACAGCCACTTGTAGCACTTGATCCCTCACTGGGAGGTTATCCATGTTGCTCAGCACACTCCAACATGGCTCCATGACACCCATGGGAAATGTCACTGTCTATGTCAGGTCGCCTCACCACCAGTGCTGGGGGTCTAGACCAGCTTCAGGCACCCTGTGGCAAACAGCTGCCCCCAGGTCTGTGGCCAGCCTTTGCTTTACCTACAAGCCTGCTGCTGTTGGGCAACGGAACCACAGAGGAGCCCTAGCATGGGTCAGATACGGCCACGGCACATCCATGTTGGGATGGTTCCCCTGCAGCTGCATCGCCCAGCCTGGGAACACCCAGCACAACCCCAGCGCTGCAGCTGTTGGTGGCCCAGGGAGACACTGTCCCTACCACCCCAGCAGAGTACCAGAGGACACTCCTGGTATGCTTCTCTGGTAGCAAAAAATTTGTTCTAGTATTTACTGTCCTAAATTTCCAGATAGGTCTTGATATCCTAAATTTCCAGACTCTGCGGTCTGAATGGCAAGGTCTGATGTCTACCCAAAGCCTACACTGAAATTTCTAGTCTTTCCTCACTTAACAAGTTATACCCAAATTATTTTTAAAACCAAGCAAATACCTTTTCCACTAACATAAAAAGTTTGCCAAGAGGAAAGGCAGTTGGCTTGTACTAATGCCTCTGTATATTTGCATCAGTGTATTAGCGTATTACTTTCTTTTCATTCAGAAAGGTTAAACAGAAGCAGGGAGCACCATTGCAGCAGATTGGGAGTTGTATGGGTTGGATTGTTTGTTTAAAGGAACATGCAGAAACCTGGAGACTACTGCTCCCATTAATAAGCTTAAAAATGAACACTAGATCCTAAACCACAATTCCTAACTTTCCCATACCTATGCACTCAGAACATGAGACAGCAACCAGATTCTCCTTTGCTCTAAATTTCAAAAGAAGTTGACAGTTCATATCACCTACCAATTAATTGTTAAGGACAACTCAGGAATACAAAGACATTTCCTTGGATTATGCTGTTTTTAAAAAGCACCTCCTTCCATCACTAAAATTAGTAGCAGAGGCATGCATGGTTTTGGAGCATTTGCTTCTACTGTACACTCTTCTACTTGACACCTGTAATTAAAACTGGCTAAGTCTCCAACAGATTTTAGCGGTTCTCAAAATTCTTGACTTTAAACTACTATGTGGGGAACCAGCACTGATTTATTTGTTGTCTTAAAAACCTAGAATTTATCTTTCTTTAGTATTTGACTTGGCCTACTCTCATTTCAGGACCAAAAGGGCAAGTTAATTCCATTTTGTTGCTTGTTCCACAATAAACTGACCAAGAGAAGGCAATTTAATTCCTGCTTGGAACAATGCAGAAAGCTGTCTTCCTTCTGAGTAAGAGTGAGGACAAAGAACCCAGTGGCTATGAAACCCCAGCAGCTGGGCATCAAGGCAGGAGCTGGAATGGAAGGGAGAGGCATGACGAGATATTCACACAGGGAGAAATCGGCACTAGCCGACGGGAAGGGACACAATGGCAAAGGGAGAACGCAACAGGATTTTATGCCTGCTTATGTTACTGCAGCAGCACATATGCCAACTGTCTCACTCTAAGTTTGTTCTGATTTATTGTTTTCCAATGACTAAAGGCTTCTAAGTAACTTTATACAGTAAATATTCGTGGGGTTTCACCCTGAAAAGGATTGTGCATGAGCTGCCATAAACCACATGCTGCAAGCATACTCTGACAAACACAAAAGTAATTTTACTTACTGTAGTAAAAACAACCTATTATATAAGGCAATGAAATTATGAAGTTTTTTCCTGGTACAAAATATCACAAAGGGGTTTTAAGTTTTATTTTCTATCAACACTATTTAGAGTCATTAAAAATATCCCCAAAACACCAACAACATTAGATTTTGTATACACCTCACAGCGTTGCAAGCTGTGATAATATTTTGTGCAGACAGATACACAAAGGGACACAACCTGAGCCACTGCTCACTCCCAGGGAGAGAGGCTGAAGTGACAAGACTCCTGCTCTAACATCAGAAGGACAGCACGAGCAGGGCAGATGGGAAAGAAGCAGTCCAATATGAATCACTGCAGAGAACCTAATTTCCAGGTCTTTGGTGTTGCAAGATCATCCAGAAAGAAAACTTGAACTGTGTTGCAACAATTGCAACGGAAGAAAGTTTTCTTCCAACTACTCAAGATAATGTAAAGAACAGCACCAACCCTCTCCTTCCTTAATTTTCTCATTGAGCACATGAAACATGAAAATTATACAGTTTGTGATGCTATTACTATGCACATACACACAATAGCTCCCTAGTACGAACGAGTACTGCAGACTGTTAAGAAATGCAAAAAGAGTATTCTGCACATTTTGCATTGCCAAGAACATTGTTTAAGATTGGCCAGAGAATTTTTCATCTTTTACTTACATTATGTCTTCTTGTTCTGGCTTTGTGAAGCAAGGTAAGTGCAGGTCTATCATGTCTCCTTCCACTTGTTTACATTTTAGTGTTCTGTATCTTGAAATTAAGTTAATTTTAAGAAAACTAAAGAGGTGGATTTGAGATGGTGTACCCTCCCAATCCCCTGAAGAGAGATGTCTTAAAGATAATAGAGTTTATGTTTAGCACTAAAATCAGCACTCTAACAGCAGAGGTAGGACCTCTTGGTGCTCTTACAGAAGGAAGGCAGGAAGGTCGTCACTGGCTGGTCACCATGTGCACACTCCAGCCTAACTCTGGAATACATAGGTCTTGTTGCAGTAGCAGTAGAGACAAAAAAAAGGGCAAGGCAAAACATGACATGAAACCTGAAGCTCTGTATGTGCACAGAGCAGGGAGAGAGGATGATGGCGAAACACACAGGAGAAAGCCACAGACAATCAGGCTTCATCATTATCTCCACTGCACATGGAACAACTCGTTTATCCTTTCTCAAAATTCAGCAATCTCGGGCACCAATTTCACAATCACTTTAAGCTGGCTGGTGCAAGCTAATACTGCCACAGCAAAGAGCATTCCTGCCCTCTCCCCCAACCCTGAGCGCTAAGTTCGAGCCTTTGCACCATCTGCTCTCTCCCTAACAAAGAGCAAAACCATCCACTCAAAGACCTGATGGGCTCAAGCCTTCTTGTGCCAAAGCTAGCAATTAACAGAGCAAGAACTAGCAAGAATTAAAGCATGACTCGATCCCAGAACAGGCTGGAGGCTGTAGCCACTGGGGCTGACAAAGAACTGGGTTGTGGGCTGCAGGAACGATTTGCTTGCCAGTTCCTACAAGTTTTGAAGGGTACATAAAAAATTTAAGACTTCCAAGGAATTTCTTCTGATACCAATATGGCATAAGCTGGGCTTGTTTACACTGCAGCCTGCTTATGTTTACATTTAGTACTGTCTTAAAGGGTTTTGTTGTAAATATTTTGCTTTGAGGAGATTGTTTGGTTACTGGTTACTATTATTATTCTTCCTGGAAGGAAGAGAACGATTGGCCTTGAGCCAACAACAAACTTCTTAAAAGTTGATCAATCAAAAACTCCAGCTTGGTTACCTGGAAAATGGACTTTGCTATGAGGGGTACACAGAAAGAACCCTGGCATGTGCTGTGCAGCACCACAAAACCAGCCAGTGAAGGGAGATGAAAAATCACGTGAAAAGAAGTACTGCTCACTTGTTTTTAAGGCCTTGTCTTTTCCCCCCCCAAGCTGGAAAGGAGTGCTCCAAAATACTATCACAAATAAAATTCCCAGAACCTCCACTGCCACACTACAGTAGATTTTGAAATCTGTGGATTTTCCTCTCCAGCAGCTGCCACCTTGGAGAGTGTCTTACTTGTTACAGAAAACAAATATATCAGGCAAGATTTCTGGGTTTGGTGTTTTCTTTTCCCTTCCAAGTGGGCATGCTTATAAGTTCCTCAGGTTTCAGAGAAATGGAGCAAGTCCAAAATAAAATGGATGACTAAGTGCAGAGGAACAATTTGACAGGACTGTTGGTGCACAATCAAGTGACAGTATTTTATGCCTTAATATCAACTCCACTTACACAATGTGTATGTTTATACCAGAAACACAAAATATAACTGCTAGCCATATAGCATGCATACACACAAAGAGCAAAGGGTTCTATAAAGACTTATGCCATTTCTCAGTGACTAAAACCAGAAAAAGACATATAGTACACTAGATTTCAAGCATACAGCCACAGCTATTGTGGACCAGTGCCATCTGGGCAACTAGGACAATGCAGAGGAAATAGCCAGTAGCCTGGGAGCTCATCGTCCTATCTGTCCAGGCTGTAGCCTCCCCAGGTACGTTCTTGTTATCACAGAAAAAGGTGATGGGTATGGTCCCAAAGGTCAGTATCCATCCTCATTTGGAACACTGATTGATGCAATGAAGAGCTGGACTCAGGAAGGACCTGGTCAATGTGACGTTTAAGTGATGCTAGCTGTTACTCTCAATCTGCGACAAGCAAGATGTGAGCATCAAGCCTTGCAATACTACACACATATAGAAGTTTATATTATTTCTATGGCTATCAAAACAGTCAAGTATTTTTAGAAGCTGGCTGGTGGAGAGCTTTGTGCCTGGCATGATGACCTTTGGTCAAAGAGTACATGGCACTTTGACAAGGAGGGGACTGAACTATGGCAGCTAAAAACCTTTTTTTTCTGACCCTAGAGGCCAGGAGAGGGCAACATGGTATAATGCCAGGCATATACATGGCTACATGTGTCTTGTCAGAGGCTGTAAGCCAAAATTACACTGAAGAAAATGAGCACTAGCTAGTCTCATGTCAATGATGAGAAGGGCCAAAGCCTTATAGAGCACTGTAAGGCTTCTCATTATGATCTAGAAAAGTGAAAGAAATGAAAACATTTACTTCACTAAGTCCACCCTAATAAAGCAGAACATCAAAATTCTTAGCCTACAAACTCAAATGAAGACTTCAGCACTGTAGTAACAAAGGAGACATAGCCAATTTTCCTCTTAGCAAGGAGAGGAGCCATGAATTCCATGTGACTACAGACAATACTGAACAGCTCTTAAAACTATTAAAGTATATCACACAAAACTTTTGGTCAGCTCAAATCCAGCTCTATAAATAATCCACAAGCATCTGAAAGTTGCAGGCTCAAAGGTGGAAGGGCACACTGAAAGGGGTACACCTTCCACCTAACCTACAGAATTAGCTGCAGTGCACCACAGAAACTAGGACTTTTCCCACTGCCAGACATGACAAACAGGTTGTTTGCAACCAGCGAGGTCACACATAGAGGACGCAGCACAATACAACTTCTGCCAGGTGGAGGAAGAAAATCCTTTGGGGTAAAAACATAAGAAGGTAATCTTGGTAAAAGAGGAGGGTTCTTTGTGAAAAGCTACTCTGTAGAATTGAGAGTTAAAGATTTTCTGACAATCCTGTCAAACAATGAGGAAAAACTCAGCTACAAACTGCTTCAGCTCTGCAGGAGCCTGGTCTAATTGCATCCTTCACAAAGCAGTGTAAAGAGTAAGAGTCTCATACCAACATGGGCAACTCATTATCTGGGGAACTGAGAAGAGAAAGAGGACAAGATTCTCTTCATGATGGCTCTTTTTGCTCTACTACAGCCTGAAGAACCAAAATGTAGTTGCACTCTTTGTGACCAGCAGCTCTCTCAGACTTTGCAGGACATATACATGGCAGCAGAATAAGTTTATCAGGAGTTTATTTATTAGACACACTGATGGCTTTTTCTTTGTATCACTTTGTTACTGTTCAAAGAATTAACCTGTTGCTCTGCTGGAGGAACATCTACACAGAGTAAAAATATTGATTTTCTATACAAGTACTACATTATGGGTTTGTTTCATCAATAGCAGATAATATGGTTTGCAAGTATTTTTGGCTGTTACTGCCTGAGATAGCTAAGGATGGCCTATTTAGTCAATAACAGCATCAGAGACTTATGTAAAATTTTGTATCTATTTCTAGTTTTTATCCAAAATTTCTTACATTTAAAAAATATATTTGTAATTATTTTCAAATTTCATATTGTTATGGAGCTCTTATAGAGCTGGGTATTGCAAGAGCTAATCCAAGACTACTGTTGAAAAGCTGTTTGAATCTTTGTTACAGGTAGACAAAACACAACCTTTAGGAATCTGAACTGACTTCATGGCTATTTACATTACTTGGATATAATTATTTAGGGTTCAACTGAATTAAGCCTAATGAGGAGCTTTAAAAGTTGGCACTAATTGTGTTGTTGTGAAAGTGAATTTCAGTCTGCACTTTTTAAAAATTTGGAATTTTTATTATATAAACCACATGGTTATTGACTGCTATTCATCAATAAACTTACAGGTTTCATTGTATACAAAGTGTTATACACTCCCTCTTCTGGTAATATCTTAAACCCACAGTTTCTAGACATTATGCGCATCACATGTTAGATTTTAAATGTATCATACTGCCTGGAAGGACAACTAAAACCAAAGCAGTATCATCAATACCTGCAAGGTTTTGGTTTTGTTTGTTTGGTTTTTTTAAAGCCAGCAAACTGGTGATCAAATATGACCAAAAAAGTAACAAAAAGTAACAGGTGAAAATTACTTGACATAATGCCTAAGGAAACTTAGGTAGCAGCTACTTTCTGGCTGTGCTGGAAACCAAAATGGTACTGAATAAAAATAAGAATATTGACTCACATTTTTCCAAAAGCATGACACTAACATACACATCTCGTTACTGTTGGGTGCACTGTTACTGTAGGTGAGAACATGGCTTTCAGAACACTGCCTACTTTTCCTGAGGCAGCAAGTGAAGAAGTTCTTACAAAACACTGCTGTTACATAGGACCAGCATGGGTAACTTTCTCCCATGTAGCACACTACCTCCTTTTCTCTCCACTTGTAGAGAGCTGGTGGGCATTTCTCTTATGCAAAAGCTGCTGGAAGCTACATGTACCTCCTACTCTCTCAAAAAGTATTATTTAGGGTACTGAAAATGAGTATTTTTAAAGAAACTTAAGAAGTCCATCAAGAAACAATAAAAGGGATGTATAAGAAAACAAACATAAGAGCAGCTATTAATAAGTGCACATGCATGCATATATCCAGCTCTCTCCTTGATGGTCAGTGCCCATAAAGCCAGGAGAGGTGTCTCAAGTAGGACATGCTGCTGCTCCCTGCACCCTCCACCAAAATGTGCAAAAGCCAAACCACAGTAATCATACTACTGCCGAAACACTGAGAGAAAAAAACCAGCAGAAACACTTTGGTTTGGTTTGTCCTGTTAAACCTCTCCACCTTTCTTCCACTTTTCCCTTTCAATACAGAGTAATAAAAGCAACACTGTACCTACTTCATTCTCCCTCCTGCAAGGTCATTTTCTCCTACCTTCCTTTTTAACTTCCTCCTTATTGTCTCCATCTATTTCTATGTATTTTACTTCAGTTCTTTGTTTTGTATTTCCCTTTTCAGCTATTCCCCTGTGTCCTCTCTTTCCCTTCCTCAGACACACATCCACCCAGACTGCAAACCACTTAATTCTAGCTGTGCTGACCCAGCCTTGCCAAAGCTGCCATCCTCCTGCCCGTGCTAGCTGGGCCCTGTTGCCCTGGCCACGTGCTGCACAGCTCTGTGCTGGGAGCAGTGCTATCTTGGCAAAAAAAAATAAAGTAACTGATGGTTAGTGATGAGATTTCCTCTCTGACCTTTGTAGATATACTTGCAGAGAAAGAGAGATTATGTGCAAATTCTCTCTTCCAAATGCAGCAGTTGGTCAAGAGTTGGCTGGTGGGATGAGAGGGTACAGTCTGTGTAACTTGAAACTATGTGCTTCCACGAAAAAGAAAAAAAAAAGGCAAAAAACCAACCCAAACTAATTTCCTCATGACAGCTCAATACTGAATGTTGTTTTACAAGCTTCCCAGAATACCCCTCCCTGGAATCACGAAGCACTGTGGCATTCATCTGAGGTTTGCAGTTCTTGGAATAATCTATACAGTTCACACAAACACATAGTTCTACCCCAAAAATTAATGAGGAAGTACTTACAAATAATTGATCTGCGTGTGGTTAGCTTTTGAAATTAAACTACTTCTAACCCCCCTGTCCAACACCAAGCTCACATCTCAATGGCTCTGACACATTCCCAATTCTTCTCCACAACAGCAGAAATCCTGCCCTTTTCTATTTCAATTCAGGTTTCCACCTACAGCTCTTAAAACAGGTTGCAGCTTCATTCTTCTGCACTCAGCTCAGGGCTGTGTGCCAAACCCTGCGTGCCCATGGCCTGCCCTCACAAAGTGTGCCACCTCCTCTGGCTGAGCTCCAGCATGAAGGAGTGGCTTAGGCATTAGAAAGAGCCCTTTTAGCTGTGTAGGAAACCTTCCAAGGATATGAAGCATGTAAGCTGACGCAGAATGGCCTTCCCTGAACCTGCAGGAAATCTGAAACGACGGTTATGAGATCTGGGTTCTGCTCCACGTGCCATTTCATCATTCAAAATGAGTTCTGAATGATGAAACTTATCGTTGACTTTTAGATCAGTTAGCTCTCTCGCTGTCATTTCTTTTTAATTGTAGACCTGATGTGACTATCTCAGCTGGCTTCTTCCAAAGTGAAGCTGTAGTCAAATACACTCAACAGCTCTTTTTATTAGAGCTACTTGTTCTCTTCAGGTCTTACTCCGATCTGTTGATCAATGTACTTTCTCCCTTTTGCTGAACAACTGTTTCTGTAAGTGACAGTGAACGTGGCACTGATTCCCTCTTTCCCACAAAGATAAATATATCTGTTTTTTCTTTCCACTTGTTCTTCCCCCATCAATGTTTACCTTGAAAAGGGAGCAGTTGGTCCCAGTCTCAAAATACCTAGCAAGGAGATCACTATAAAGGAGCAGGGTTTTTATGGAACCCTTGTGTAATTTTGTGTATTGGACTGGTTTTAAATACATTTTAGTAAGACTAAAAACAGATATTTTCTACTGAGCTAGTAATAAACCACAAGAATTTCTGCAGGTAGGTCTTCTGCTACAGCAGAACAGCAGGAAAATCAATTCACTCTAACCAAAGGTAAAAAAAGCCAAAAGCACACCAAAGCACTTAAAGTTTGTAGTATTTCAGCATGCACAGTGCTGTAGTTACAATAACATGAGTTACATGGTAAGCAGTAAACCCAAAAAAAACAATTCCTTTTTTAAATCTGAAGCTAAACATCTTGTTAGCTGATATTTAACACTGCTTTGTCTTCAACCAGAGCTTTACAAATCCACGGACGCACAAAAAAGGAGGAAGTTTCACTAGAAAACTACCATCATCTTCTCAAACAGACTCCCTATGTTTTCATGTTATAAACAAAGACCACAGCCATTATGCTTACAAAAATAACCTTCTGCATGTGAACTGTTTACCACAGTGTCTAACTTCATTGCTCCTTCAAATCTGCACAGAACATTTGCTATTCAGCTATAGGCTTTGGGGAACACATTTTGATTTTGAAGTCCCAAATATATTTACAGATGCATTATTTAAAAAGAACTAAATCAATGGAAACTACTTTTTTTCCCCTGAAATGACTCCTGTGCTGACCTCTGAGCCAATTGCCTTCTGGGATTATGCCAAGACAATTCTTGCAAAAGCTACAGAATTTCACAAATCTCTGCCAAGAAATCAAACTACTTGTTGCTGGACCTGAAGACTAAGATCCAACTACTGGAATATGGACTGTGCAAGCTACTGTGAGAGGACTGTGGGACTGTGTATTTAAGCAGAAGCTGCTGAAGCTGCCAACGATGATTTGTTAAATCATAGATATTAACTTGAACCATAATGTGCCAAATGCCACCTGTGCACCTTTGATAAGATGCTTGGCAGACTACTCCAGCACATCTGTGGCACCACAGAATATTCAAGTTTTATTTTGGGTATTAAGACTACTGCAAAAGATTACTGATACCCAAGAAAGTTCTTATGGTTTATATAAAACGTTTTCATACTGCTTTAAAAACACATTAGTGAACAGTGAGCACTTAATTATTGAAACAAATTGCTGGCTGCCAAAAGTAGGCAGGCCATAATGAAGGCTTATCCCTTCAAAATGCGGATGAGCTCAGTCAATCTCCTACAAGAAAAACAAACAAACAAGAAAAGACAAAACACACACAAACCTCCCCAAAACAAAACAAAACAAAACTACCCCACCAAACAACAACCCCTCCCAGTCCTCAGGTCCAATGCCTTTGGAACAAGATTCAGTACATTCCTTTCTTTTCCTATCTGCTTCAAATGCTGCCCTGTACAGACACTTTATCTTTGACTCTGTAATCCATGCTAAACACTCGCTCTGTTCCATTCTAAGCAACCAACATCTGGACAACTTTGAAGAATAAAAAATATTAAATACTGATGTTAGATTTTTCAGAACAATTAACTGCTGAAAAATTTGATGTGACACAAAAACGGCAGGACAAATTGATATTCAATTCACAGGATGCCAGAAGAATCCAACTATGTAATGCTGCAGGGACTGTAATATTTGAATCACATAGGAGACAACATCCAAAATACAACAGCATATTGACATAGATAGTTGGCAGATCATTCAACCCGATTAAAATCACAACAAATACCACATGTTCTCTCCAAATCCAAGCACTTAACACCAACACCAAAAAAACCCTTATGACTAGCCAAAGGAATAAACCTGCTCACTAAAGGAGGGTTCGAGAACTGGCTGAGGGAGGAAGAAGTATGGTTATACAATTACACGAAGGAGATTCGTGAGAGACCTTACACTGACTTGCAGGATTGACTCCTGTAAGCAACACAAAAGTGAACATCTCCTCTACTGGCAGGATTTACACCCTGAGCCTCTCCAGGCTGAGTATAAGGTTGTGTGATGACCTTTGTCTACTCCAATCTCACAACCTCCTAGAAACCACAATAGATGGGCAAATCTCTATTATCCCTTTTCTGAATTCTAAGCTTCAGGCTTAAACATGCACTGATCAGAAACTGAAATTCTTTACAGATTCCCCACCAGCTCACAGAAGAGCAGCAAGCAAGGCTCACAGTAGTTGTTCACCTTTGCCACTGCATGCCAAACCTATAGAAGTTAATCAAAACACTAGACGTAGCTTTTTAATGACTCAACAGCCCAGCACACTATCATCATCTCTTTCCAGTACATACTGTATTCATGGTTTTCACAATCACTACATGACTCATGGTCACTCTCAGTTTAAGTTTCACAGGTATCCTTTATTATTATTGCCGAGTTCAACCCCACTTTGTATTCACAGAAACCAAGGCACAGAGAAAACAAATAACCCTGCAAAAAACCTAAGCAAAATTAGAAGGAAGAAAGCCCACATCTCTACACTGATGCTGCTTCCACGCTGCTCAGCCATCTCCTCTCTCCGAGCCACAAAGCAACCCAGATGGTGCAGAGCAGCAGCTCTCCTCAGACAGGAGGCCGATAACCACAGCGAGATGTGATAAAGCCATGGAACAGCTGAAATACCAATGAAAGGTCATACAGGCTGCAAACCACCTCACTTCAGGGTTCCACAAAGTAACTGTTGCCACGGCTTCCTCAGAGAGCAACCTTTCAGTGCAGCACCAGATTATGATTATTATTACTTATTATTATTTATTATTAATTATCTAGCATGTTGCTGTGGGGAGAAGAGTGAGGAAGTAAAAGGGACACAGGTACACCTCACTTGCCATGAGAAGTGTGACAGCAATTTGACAGACAGCAAAGTCATTTTTGCAGTAAGGATTTATACATCGAAAGAGAACTGTGCTGGGACTTCAGAAACATACCTGATTTAAATACAGAGAGAGGATCTGTGTGGCATGGAAGTTGGAGAGGCTGGCACACAATCATCTACAGCATAAAGAAATACTCCAGCTGCAGTAAAATACTATGTTTTCTCAGAATAAGTCACCATGAGAAGTGACCTGAGAGGTGCTTCACCCACAAGACTGACTGTCTGAGCATTATAACCTTTTTTCCACCTTTCACCTCTGAACTGATCTTGAGCCATCCAAGGAAGGTGCCAATACCATGAAAGCATAACCACTTAAAAAGCAGCAGCAATAATACTAGCGATAAAAGAGTTAAATCACTTGTTCAGCCCCACAAACGAAGCAGTTGAGATCTGACAGAACAGAGGAACTGTCTTCACAATTACTCTGCACGCCTTAGCTGGCTGGCCTGCTCCTGCCCCACCAGATCCCCAGCATCCCTCCACTCTAGGCAAGAGGGTAAAACCATTTGGGTGTACTGACAGTCAGCTGCTTGTACTCAGGCTAGGAAAAATAGCACAAGCAGACTTCACATGCTGCATTATATTAGATTGCTTTTAAAAACTAACCTGCCCATGGTATTATGCATATCAAATATGTCACTGAATTTTATCAACGATGGTACACATTTATTCACAGTATAGAATAAATCATTAAAATGGCAACTCATGTTCCAAATGCATGCTTAGATTGCCTCAAAAAGTATAACTTAATTTTTAATTAATATCTTTTCTAGTCAAAGCTATTAAGGATAAAAGTATTGGTTACATATAAAAACCTGTGATTTGTATCAATAAAGTACTTCAAAAAAAGTCAAATATTCTGATGAATTAGGTTACAGTTAAATTATTTCTGATTACTTGTGGTCCAGGGAAAAAAGCCAGCATATGTCCTACAATGCACTTTCAGCCTACCTAGTTAAGCAGTTTATCACAAATATGCTTTGGGAGAAATTAATTAGCTCATTAGGTTTAGCTAATAGTTTGTTTAGCCTTCCTTTGACAAAGTGACATTTCAGAAGAGCATATTTTACTGCTTCAGAAAACAGAATCCCACATGACACGTTTAACGAGCACCAAGTACAAGCAACATATACCACCAGGAGCTGTAGAATATTTTAAGAGATCACCATTTCTCTGGTAATAATTAAAAATAACTTTAAAAGACCCTAAGAATAGCACAAAAACGTTCAGCTTCATTGATGCACTGCAATTTTTTAGAACTTGAAGTAACCTCTCCCTTACGAATCCCTGAAAGAATGCCACAAGTAAAAGATCTAATTCAGATCTAAACTGACTTGTGATGAATCTAGAGTGGTTTACCTCCTATCATGCTAGAACACTTTTGTTTTAAAAGAACTGTGTGTTTTGGGGACTCCAGCAATTTCCTTCTCCTGAAGTACACTGTGATTAAAAAAAGAAATACACCATTCCCTGGCAATCAATCACCTGCCACATTTATCAGCTTTCACATTCAGTTTGCTAAAATAAGGGACAACTGCATAAGAATTTCTCATTTCTTCAGAATGAGAAGGCTGATAAAAAGCAATGAGAGCTAGTGCTCCACAGAAATCAGCAAGTCAGCCTTCTTACCTTTCTGAGGCTATGAGTTTGGCAAACTAAGGTCCTTTAATGATGATCACCCCACCCAAGCCTGTTTTTCTCATCAGAATGACCCTGCCTGTTTCCTCTGCACGCCGCAGCCCTTGCCGAGGTTTTGCATTGTTCAGAATGGGCTTAAGAAATACTAAGAATAACCTCTCGCTTCTACTCCCTCCTTCTACATTTCTCTCAAAGTATGACTCTGCCACTGATGTAAGGTTTGCACCAGAGAAAGCTCCATGTTTAGAGATCATGCTGCTACAATGTGATACAGGATGGGAACACTATGTTATTTATTCATTTCTTTTGAAAAAATATTTTCCATGCCTTCATTTTGTAGTTCCCTTTTCACTCTGCCCCTTGGAAATTGCAAGTAGTGCTAACAGAAGAGCTTGAATTAACTTCACAGAAGTTTAACACTGGTAGAAGCAGCATTACAACACTCCAAGTTTTCATGTCCACAGTCAAGAAGTTATGCTTTACCTCCACAGTTCCTGAACTGCTTCCTCAACCTGCCCTTTAGACTGTCGTGCCAACAACGATACTGGTTCTTACAGTACAGATACCTGTTTGTCAGGCAGTATTTGGAGACCAACTGCTCATTTCAGAAATACCAAAGTCTCTGCAGTTATCCACAGCTCTCCAACACTACCAACCTCAGCCAGCTGATTGTTACTGACCTCAAGATGGAAGATTCAGTATGCCAACACTCAGAACTGGGCACCATCCAGTTGTCCCCCATAAATTTATTTTTAACTGTCAGAATCAATTTAATGTGATATTTTAGAAGGACTTATTGGACATCCCAAACTGATATTCAGTAACAGGTGAGGAATCACACTAGCAAGGAGTGAACTTGCTTTTGGCTGATACAAAGGCTTACAGTAATCAGAGGAAGAAATGCTGATGCCCTTTTCTCCTTCTGGCTCCCTACAGCTCTGGAGGCTTACACACACAAAACTACAGGGTTTTTAAATAAAATGTAATTAGTACTGTCATACACAAAACAACAAGCAAACTAGTAAGAATCATGTCACAAAATCTATTCAGATTCTTCTCTAAGTCACTGTGTGATACAACTGCAGAACCCAGCAGCAAGGGTAGGGGTATATTCCACAAGGCATTATAAACACAAGTGAGAGGTGGAGAGGATAAGAAGTTCATCCTCTGCACAGCACAGGAAGACTCTTTCCCAATCTCTAGGAAGCAGCAGAAGGAAGTATCTCTTTTCTTGCCAAAGGGCTGGATTATTTAAGATGCAAGAAAAGTTATCCCTTGTTCTCAACACTACAAGAGGCTCCCTACCCATGTCAGCATCTTCTATCCTTCTGAACACCAAGGCACTCAATCAGTAGTTGCACTGGCCTAGAAAAAAACTAAATGTCTACAAATCCACACACAGAGGGAGGAAGGAGTAGTTCAGAAGATGCTCTGTCCATCTTTGTATTAGCACTTGGTCAGAAAACATCTCCTGAATGTCTCAAGAAACAAAAAGATGAACAGCAAAAACTTCCCATCCAAATATTTGCATGGAATTGCTTGAGGTTAATTTCTAGTTCTGAGAGCAGTGTGGAAAAAGAAGAACTGTCATCCTCCTCCAGTTAGGTTTGTAGGAAGTAACTGAGCACTTGAACTCGCGTAGCACTTCACATTTTCTCAGTCCTCTACAAGCACTGGCTAACACCAACCAACACAACAAGAGCTTCCTACAATAGTTTATATACAAAACCATTGGAGCAGTAAAACAAATACAAATTGATACTTCTGAAAATAAATAAACAAGCTTACTGGCCATTGGAAACATACTATGTTTTACAACAATACTTGTAAGTTTAGCTTTTAGCTCAAGCTCACAGTTCACATTGTAACAGAACCTATGTAAAAATAATCTGTATAAATACACAAGGAGAAATGAGACACACTCAAACACAACACCAAGTCTGTGAAATATAGTAAGTATATCTGTCATTTCAAAATTGACTGTACTTATGCAGCATCTTAAGAAGACATTAAAAAATTAAAAGGAACAAGATCTTTATGTAACTGCATTACAGTGTATGTAAAATGATTAAACATAGGTTATGTTCTTTGACATTATTTATAATGCAATGATCTATGTGCCATCAATTCAAAGAAAAAAAAATTGCCAGGCTTAATCCTGATTTAACCTCACCCTTAATTATTAAAAATAGTTAAGCACTTACCATAATGTGATTGAAATGCCTGTGGTTTTACGACCTGATTACAGTGGTTACACATCACCAAATAGAAATCATCATGAGACGGGCAAAGACCAAATATTGGCATATCTAAAAACAAAAAGACAAAATGGCATCTCTCAGCTGCTGACAATTATTGAAAAACAGTTTAATTACAGAGCCATGACACTAGTGTTGAATCATAATTTTAACACATTCGTACCAAATTTGAAAATGAGGAAAAAAGAGCATATAATGCAAGAGATAATTTTGTGCTGGAGTAATACAAAAGCAAAAATCTTCCTACAGTGATAAATGTAAAATGAGCAATTACTTGTAGGAAACATCTATTAGAAAACTGATTTAGAACTGATTATCTTATACCAGATGCAAGAATGTAATAAAAAAAGACTGATTTCAAATGACAAACACAACATAAGAGAGGATACTTTATGTATTCTGAAAGGGCTTTGGAGTTTATTCCAATTTCATTAAATGAATTTAAAAATGAACTTTATTTTCTATTTAATTTTTTTAAACCACTTTAAACACACGGTCATTTACCAGGCAGTATTACATGCCTAATGGTTTTATTTGTTTAACAGTGCGTTATAGTCCAGCCATCTGCTGCCAGAGATCTGTGCAAGAGCTATATGAGAGAGAGAAATAGAGATAACAGTATGTCAGAGCATGTGTGGATTTCAGAGATAACACACATGCTTGCAGACTTTTACTGAGAAAATTTGTTTCTGCGATTTTGTCCTTAAGAATACAGTTCCTTAAGAACACAATGTAACAGTTAAAGCTGCATTCAGAGACTATTGGAGCATTATATACAACATTTACTGCAGAACTTCAAGGTATGTTACAGTTAGATAACTAAAAATGTTATTCAGTCATTAGAAGACAAAATAGGAAACTGCAGACACAATAGTATAAATTCCTTGCTGCCAAACATGTGGCTAAGGGAACTGGTACAAGAAAGCTTATTTTCTTTCAAAAACCCTCAAGTTACAGATTCCTCACATCAGTAACTTAGAAATTTAGTTGAACTTATTTCCCTCTGTGCTAGAACTGACCTCAGAGTTTTGTTTTAAAGCTAGTAATTTGCCTATGTGTATTTTTAACAACATCCATGGTTTTGTTCAATGATGGGACACCAGCTATGAAATAAATAGAGTGGGTTGCAATTTAAGAGTCAATATGCCACAGCACAAGGTAACCGCTGGCAGAATGATGCTGTCAGCCCTGGAGAGCCCCACAGACTCCACTTTGCTCCTCACAGACAAAGAGCATCCACACCAAACACCTTCCAGAAGTAAAGGCTCCCTTTGTAGTTCATATCTTCATCATAAAAATGTAGTTATTTTTCATTAAAGGTACAGTCTATCCTAGGTTTTCCAAAAACCACATTAAGATTAAGCGCGATACCTGCAATAGCAGCTGCAACTGGATTTTGCAGTTGGATGCAAACACAATGACATCTGACATGGATGTGATAGATCAGAGCTACATTTACCTAAGCCACAGGCATCTTTTTGTAACTGAGGTTACATTAAATAAACAATAATCTGACTTGTACTGATTAAGTAGAAACTCTTGCTTATTTCTTTATATGACAGTTTATTTTTCAAAAGTGTTATGACCTGAGCACACCTAACTTACTGCAAATTAATAAATATATGCTGGAGGAAAAAGTCAGATAGGAATAATAAACTTCTGTATTTCAGTATCTGCTTTCTATGCTGTAATACTAAGCTACATAAGGAAAAGAGTATAAAATGAAATGACAATCCTAATATTTCAGGCAGGAGCTCTTTGGGTATGCCTGCATAAAAAGGTTTCAACATGGCAAGCAAATACTCCAGGGTCACTTTCATTTGCCTACTAATACACCATGATGAATGGGACAATAACGGCGTACACTGCCTGCTATTTACACTGCTAATAGCACACAGACAGGCTACTACTGTATAATGTCTAACGAACTGTAAATCCACACCCTGTAACCTGTTCTCAGAACCATTCCTTTCAGACATGCTGCATTCACAGGCTTTACAGCAGCTTGTACAGGATGGTTCACGTGAGAAAGGATTGCCTGCTTCTGCTTCCCTTGCAAGATAAAGCACTCCTTGACATTAGTCTGAGACACCATGCACGCTCTATTTAAGTGCCCTTTTATGAGTGTTTGATGGCAATAGAGAGTGGCCATTTTAAACTACATGTGAAACAAACTGGCAGAAGTTGATGTAAACAAAAATACTCTCCTATTTCAGTTTGGGGGATCCCAAGAAATCCAAGTAATTTGAGAGTGTCCTTTACACTGTGAAGTACATCCTCAGAGTTTTAAAATGGAAGCTCCAAGGGGCAGAGAGCAATGCCAAAATACTAGGAAATGCACAAACTCATAAAGAACCATTCTAAGAGTAAAACCACTTGACATAGGAAAAAGGACTTGCTGCACACCCAAAAATCACAACCATGACTTCAAAGGAAGTCATGCACACAACTCCATTCAGATCACAGAGATCAATGTAAAAGATCTTCTACCCCTGCAGTACTCTCCTATAGTACTGATAATAGGGCAGCATCTAAACATAAACAGTGAGGAAGTACTCAAGGTTAGAGTCCTAAACGAAATTCCTTTTATCTCATATGAGATAAAATAAAACCATAGCTTTTATTATCAAAGCATTTACTTAAAATAGGTATTTTCAAATCCTTTTGTTAGAGAAGCCCACAGGACCCCAAAAGAGAAGACCACTGGACCCTGCCTATGCTGAGCACCAGATGAACACACAAGAACACATGTAAGGGCCGCAGACGAAACAACAGTGGGCAAAAAGTAGTATTGATGCTTCACAGAGAACCTGAACATAGGTTTGAAACTGTAAGGACTGTGACCCCAGCAAGATCAGATAAGACAACTGGAAAAGACCTGAATCCACACATCCCAAGCCAGGAGCCTCAGACTCAGGCAGGTAAGCTCCCACGTTGTTTAACATACTTCACTGTCATTTTAGTCAAGCAGAGCAGGTTTCAAAGAACTCTTATTTCTGTTTCTGTGTTCCAAAACAGCAAATGCCTAAGTGGGACTGTTATCAGAATAACAAATTAGACTGCAAACGCTAGAGAAGAATATACAGAATAGTTTAACAAAACTTACATATGAAGTACATACCAAAGTGGGAGATGGAGGTCTAATTTTTCTGTTCCCCCCTCAACCACTTATGAAAGTTCACAAGTCTTGCAGCTGATATTCTAATGTCTAATACTTTATACCTATTTCATTTAATGACATGCAAATTCTCTACTTAAAAGTCTAATTAAGTTTATAGTATTTCACCAGTGTAATTTCAAATGCACTGTTCCTCTGAGTTTAAAGATTACTTTTTAAAATACTTCACTGTAAATGTAAAGCCCTTGCCTCCCAAGGAAGAGCCTAGCAACCGTGATTCATATGTTCCTCTTTCAAAGCTGGGCCTATTTAACTCTCTCCATCTGGTAATGTTTTTCAAGGTCAAACCAAAAATTTAAACCAAGACCTCAAACTTTCAATTTATATTTCCATAAATGCAGTGTTTATATGGCATCAACACACAAATACTACTATAGGAGCTGCTAGATACATTAATTCCATTAACACCATAAAGAAAACCAACTTCATTTACCTACAGAATACAAAACCTCTGAATCTTGTGACCTCCAGAATTCACTTCTCCTTTCAAACATAACTTAGTTGCAGTGATTTTAAAAAGGTAACTTTAAATGATATATTGCTGTGCTCTTTACCAAACCTAGAACAAGTCCACGCTACAGGCAATTCTGAGATATCTTCACTGCATTATTGTTGAGATGTAAATAAAGAAAATGCTTCTTATTTGGAAGAGGCCAATATAGCATCTTTTCTAATGAAAGAGGAAAAACAGTAATGGCCAATCTGGCACACTGTACCATCAAGTAACACTGAGCTCTGCACAGCTCCTCTAAAAAACTTGCTTAAACTGAGCAGCCATCTCTTCTTCTCTGGATAGATGCAGAAGCACCTAAGTCATCTAGTAATTTCTTAGTATTTCCAGCATTCTCTTTCAGAACAGTTACACAACAGAAATCCATGCTTGTGGTAATTAAAAGTAGCTGTGTCTATGTACTCTTAATTCTATTACCTAACATCACAGACAACAGAACAAATAAAACAGGCTAAGGCCCCTGCAGTTAAAGAACAGGTTGGCAGTTTTTGTTTATTGAGCCACTAGATTCTGTGCCTACTACCACAGCTTCACAGCATATTGTTATTGGACTTCATTTTTTTAACCCCTTAAAATTTATCAAATTTTCTGCAAGTCTTGCTGTCCCCTTTTCAAACTGGGACCAGTGCACAGTTCACCCATCCTAGCACCTAAGAAGACAACATCCTTTCTAGAAATGAAATGAAATATCACCAAGAAACCATGAGGTCAAGATCTTTTCCAGGACAGCAAACTCTACAGGAAGGAGGTAAAAGAAGCTCTAATTGTGGCTGTTTGCAGAGACCAGAAGTTTCCTATTTTGCAGAAGTCTGCTCACTGTGAGCTGAAAAAACAAGGAGAGTGAAAACTGAAACAGAGGAAGAGAAAGCAAAACTAGAAAGGGCAGAAGTGAAAGGGCAAAAAACAAACTCTATCAGAGTTAGGGCAAAAGAATAGAAAGCTTGACCAAAACAGTGAGAATACATCAAACTACTGCAGAAATATTTTTTAAGCCAGAGTACTGCTAATGCTCACTTCTTCCCTACCCACCCTCAGCATGAACATCTGCCTATTAAGATTATTTTTAAAAGGCTGGGCCTGATTTATCAAACATATGTATGTGCTGCTTGACAATGGACACTTCACGCTGACTCCCGACTTGAACAGTAAAATGTTTTGACTACAAAGATCCCCTCAGCACAGCATGACATGTCTTCAGCAAACATCAACCTGATCATACTTCCAGAGTACTTGTCATCACTCGAGTTAATACTAGATGCATTAAAAATGCAATGCTCTGTACCATTAACTTTACACTCACAACAGATATAAACTCCTATTATTGTAGCAACTCCCCAAACACAGAATTTACTTTTCTTTTTACTGGGGCCTGATCCAAATCCACCTTAAGTAAATGTACCAACTTTTATTGACTCAGTAGGCTTTCCACTAAGGCATCAGGGAACTGTTTTGGAGGTACTATATAGGGAAATTGTAAATATATCCCATTATTTTGAAACATTGCCAAATCTGGATTGTTTAAACTATTTACTTCAGGGACCAAGTAGGTTCAAATAATGTCCACAACAGCTATCTTGAATACATTTGTTCTGTACTAGCTGTGTTTTTTCTTCTCATTAGAAGAGAATTAGTCCTGATCATACTAAGGTAACAAATGTGCGAGAACATCTTGTTTTAACTAGACTTAACTGGTAGATCTCTTTCTCTAAAGGCATGTTTTTATTAGAACTTTTCTTTAAGACAACACAACTCTTCACTAGTATCTGAAAAAATTTTGAAAAGGAGAGAAAGAACACAGCTGCAGTAACTTAAAACTAGTTGACATCTTGAAGAAAAAAGTTTTGTGCTACCTTCCATAATTTGCTCGTAACACTTGTCTCAGGTACTGCCAGATCCTGTTCAAGTCATAAAACCATTTTTGCTGTTTACCCTTTATGGTTGTGAAGAACATAAATGACATTTTTGTATCTGAAAGCAGACAAAAACTCCCAAATTAGTATTTTTAGGAGCTTGTGACTTGGTGCAGAGGCACAAGGAGGGAGAAGGAAGTCAACTAACCAGCACTGAGGACCACATGAAACAGTCAGCACTAAACCCAGGCAGACTTCAGACAGAAAGCTGAGTTTGGTTACAACCCAATTAACGGCTCATAGTCAGCCCAAAAGCTAAAAACTCTGCCAAGAAATCTGCACACCAGGCAAGTCCTGCTGGACCTGCTGCTGACACTATCTGTCAATAGCAACTAATCTTCAAGTGCAAGGAGGATCTTGGATATAATCTTGAGGTGAGACAGCAAACTTTCTGCACTAACAGTACTACCAGGTATCTTAACTTAGTTATCTTAAGTAGAACTGCTATCAATTGTAAGTCATGTAGTCTCTTATTTTAATTGATATGAATTTTTAAATAAGTGATCTAATTTAGCATCTCAAAACTTACCTTTCATATACAAATACTTCACTTCCTGCAACTAAAATATTATTTTCTACACAGTATTTTCCCAAACTATTTTCCAGCAACACTCAAGTGCTTATCATTCCTTAACACACGTGTGTTTCTGTACACTTATCAATGTTGAAATGAAATAAAACTACTGGCCAATTTTTTACTGTGTACTATGTAAGATGATGATAATAAAAGAATATTCCTAAACAGATATTGTGAAGAAAATAACTAAAACAATATTCAGAGTGCTCTGGTTTACACAAGTTTTAAACCAAAATAACAGATTCTAGTAAAGCAAAATTTCAGGCAATGAACATTTATGTATTAATAGAATACAAGTATCTTATGAACCATATGTGCAGGCATAACAAATTTGTTCTTGCAAAGATCATATGCATAATCACACAAACCAAACAAACCAATCAAATTTATATACAGAAATCCCTTTTTTTAAAAAAAAATAAATCTGCCCCATAAGATTTGTGCTTAGGTTGCCTCAGATGCAAAAGAACAAACAATAAAGCAAAACAAATGGACATTCCCATACCCAAGCTGTTTCATTTAGGTTCAGAGGGAAGCACTGCTAAGTATTTTCTGCAAGGTTACCTGTATTTTAAATTCCTTGCCAACCCTGCTCTATACATTAAAAAACTTATATTTTTGCACAAACAGCTTTGAATCCAAGCCCAGCTATTTGAGGAGATGTTGGAAAAGCATAACTCTCCTTTGGTTCTGAGGACAAGTGGATGAACTCTGTTTCACCATGCAATTGCTAATTGATCAGATGAAGGAAGGAAGAGCTGAAGACTTGATTAAATGTTTTTACTCCATTTTCCACTTTGGCAAATACAGTAATTACACAGCATTTTAGTGAAGTCCCAAGAATACCTAAACCTCAAGGTTTTGGCTCACAGAAACAACTTTCACTTCAAGACCAGAAATCCCCACAATCTAGTTTAACTAGGCACAGGAGCTGCATTATGAGATCTGATCACTGTCATAAATCTTCACTAGTGTTAGAATGTTTTATCTCTAAAAGCAGAGTTCTCCCTGTTCAGTGTCCTTCTGAAGCTTACTTTGCTTTCCCAAATTCAAGGCAGAATCCCACTGAAATGAAGGAGGACCACCTACCTCTCCTGGATCACATTTTTCATGGCTTCAGCCCTGCTGCATTTTCAAAATGCCAACTTCTGCACCACCCTTCTCCAGCTTCACCTCCAGCAAGCAGGTTTGCCCCATGCTGCATGCAGTGACATTCCTCCATGCATACCCAAGTGGCAAATCCAAACTCCAGTCCTTTTGCAAGGCTACAAGTACATAGTCACTGCAGTTCTCCTGTAGCCTTTCTTCCCTCCCTCTGTGAGGGTGCAGAATGCAACACTGACAGTCACTACCTCTCCTGTTCTCTAAAATTTAAAAGTCTTTGGAAATTTCAGCATCATGCCCACCAATGAAAACTGAGCAGCAGACACCAAAGACAAGCATGTCATGCACACGTGCACCTGCAGCCTAGCATGTGGCTGGGAGTTCTAATTTTAGGCACTCAAGATTTGAATGTTCCTGTAATTAGATCTAAAACATATTAAAGCAGACATCTAAGTATTTAGTTGTTAAATTCTCTGCACAGGAATTCAGCTACACACAATCTTTTGGAAAATCCAACACAAGACATATGTCAAATTGTTCATTCAAAACTATGAAACAGGTTTTCTAAGTTTATTACCCACAACACTACAAAATTTCATTGAGCAGGTTTACAGAAGATTGTCTGTAGAAAGACTGATAAATTTCTCAATGAAACACAAGTAGTATATTCAAAGATTTTCAGCAGATGAAAAAGTCTCCCCCCCCCATTCTGTTACATCAGGTTTTCATCAGCAATTTGAATGCAGTCAGTCATCTGCAAAAACTGTTCCCATTTACTCATTAATAAGTTTTCAGAGTTAAAGATAATTTAAGTTTCTTCATTCATGCAAATGCTTAACATAACAATTTGTCATGTAAGAAATCTTCGAAGTCATGCATTATTTTTAGGTGACATGATCTCATCATTCCACTGCTGTATTTTAGGGAAACCAACAAATTATGATTTTGTGTCAAAATAAACCTGTTTGTTACATATCCAATCAAACATAGCTTAAGTAAACATCAAAGTTGAGTGTAGCTTTGTAATCATGACACAAAAATTAAACAGAACTCAGGAAATAAAAAACTTGGGAGTTTACAGAGTAAAATTAAAATCTGGTCTAATTTAATACAGTGTACACAGAAACACTTATGTTATGCAGGAAAAAGAGTGTATTATGGGGGGGGAATTTCTGAATAAGTAACTGGTCACAAACAGAGTCAATCAAAATTAAATAAATCAAGAGAATAGTCTAAATTGTCTCTTAAGTCAGATACCCTAAAGCATGCTCCTATAACGAATTGTTTTAACAACAACAGATTCAGTACTTTGCTCCTCTCTCACACACAACACTGTGTACTTTGCAGCAGCTGTATTTTTGTAGTACAAAAAAGGAAGTTTGTTTTATTTAAACCTAAACTCACAGTTTACATAAAACTTGCTCCTTTGCAGCAGGAGTATTTTGATGCATCGTGACTGCAAGTGGTGAATGTGTTCCAAGCTCCTCACCCTCTCCTATCTTCTACTTAGACATGCTTTTTGGGGAAAAAAAACCAAAAAATGGTGTGTGTGGTTGTTTGCCATCTTTTCCTATGTAACTATCCATATCACTGCAACTCAACTGGGTGCTGGATGCGTCTTGGCACCCAGGAACTGAGGAAGTAGAGCAGTAACAAATAGTCACTCAGATTTACGTGTTCTCTTACTAACTGAGAACTGAAGGAATACCTTGGACCTATTACCATATCTGTTGTGGTAGGAAAAAACCAGCAAAATTTAGTAATAACAACAGAATAAACAAAGTGACATCAGAAACACCAATGTCAACTAAAAATTTACAGTATTTAAAAATACAAACTTTTTCAAACCAATAAAAACAAGAACTAGAGACAGCTAAGCATCTCTTGCACAACTGCATTATCGCAACCTTCATATTCAAAACATCACCAGCTAACACATTATTTTCCCTGCTACAGTGGACACGTGCAGTGCTCTTTACCCTCTTCCCTGCTGACTGCAGTCCCCGATCCTGTGTGACAGCAGCATGGCCTTAATCTTTAACTGTGCAAAGATAATGCATCTTTGCACAAAGAATACTCCTGCATACGTTTTACATCGTGCACCTGATACCAGAGGGAGCGAATCAGCATATGCAAAAAAGGAAAAAAAGAAAACCAAACAAAAACCAAACAGATGACCTGTCAACTGAATTCTATCTCGGTGTTTTCTTTTGTTAGGCAACTTAGCTACCTAAAATCACCCCACCCCTGCCACTCCTATTCTCCATGCACTGGAACATCCACTTCAAACATAAGACTGTTTCAATCCTGTCAAATCTAGACATAAGAAAACTGATGCCAGTCGCTTTTCACATACCTAGTTACACCCCTGCACCCCTCTCCCTTTGGCAGGCACTATTAGTTCTGCCATTAAAATTTACTTCCTTTGCTTTACAGATTTACCAACAGTTTATTTGATACACTTAAAAAAAAAAAAAAAAAGCAAGTTGCACAGCAACAAGCATATAAATGTACTATAGCAAAATACCCCAACAGCACTGTGGTATTTAATAAGATTAAAAGATAAAGTAGAAAACAAAACAATGTTTTTGTTGTTATAGTGCAGTAAAAGAGCTAACCCACTTTTTATGTATTTGAACACATATGTAGTGACACAAAGAATTTTAGCCTTGGCCATTGCATACCTGTAGCCAAATAAATAAGGCAATTTCAATTATCTAGCTAAGGAACTGGTAAACCACTAAGTCTCTACTTCTCACAATTGATATATTCCAGCACATACAGAGCCACAGTCATCAGAGCTTCCCTTCCCAGACGGGGTCTAGCTGTTCAGAAGTATCTGGCTTTAAACCAGTGCTAGCTGTCCACTGACACACAGTTATATTAACCAATTAGTTAAGCACTGAAGAAAATCAAGCTACCTGTTGGTATAAGGTCAGTAATTCCACTGCTGGCTGTTTGTGACACAACACACACCCAGTTCAGCCTAAAAACTCTTTATGGAAGAGAATTTTTTTTTTTTTTAATTGTTACAGATTTCAAATTTTTCCAAAGTAGTAATTTAGGTTTTGCCTTTGCACTTTATCTCCCTTTTAGAATAAGCCCATCACTATCCTTATTTCAAGATTCATTCCTCCACTGTTAACAGTGATGTGCCTTATTTTAGGAAACTGCCTTCACAAAATTTTCCAGAATTTCATCTCCAAACATTACAAAGTACATGATATCTGTTACAGAATAAAAAAGACTTTGAAAACTCTGGGTGAACAAATCTTTACCACCTATTATTCTTCTTCCTTATCTGGCACTACCTCTCTGCTACTGAAATCACCCTTTTCACTCTTAAATAGAAACAGGTTGGGAAGGACTGCAACTTGCAGTATTTTAAAATTTAAATGTGTTCAAAAGTGAAGACCACTTAGATCATATTACACATGCAGAAGATCTGAAAGGGCTGACATGCTTTAAAGTACGTTTTCTGCTCCTTCATGGTCTGGGCCTCTATAACATAACTGGAACACCAGCCCACTTGTGATGTACACAGAAGGCAATACCTTCAGCAAAACAAAAGAAAAGGAGAGAAGAATTTGCTCAGACTACTTAATGTACTGATTTGATTGGTCTAAATCACGTTTTTGACAGGTACTTCTCAGCCTAATTCTCCCCTCTGCACCCTCTGCAGCTAACAGCACTTATCACACTTGGGAAGACAGTAAAAGGATATGTATGAATGGACCTAAATACACAGGGGGAGGTGAAAAAAGAACTTTACTTATTGTAGGCCAGCTAGGAAGCAAAATGTATTTTAATTTTTAGACATGTCATGTCTAAAAGGACACAAAAGCCAATAAACCTGACTACAGATGAAGCAAGAAACTCATCCTCATATCTGCATAAGGAGATTAGATGTATTCAGTGTATGACTGTGCAATGAGACACAGTCAAGTGGCATCCTGTGCCCCTGAGAACCCCACACACCAAACGGTGGTCCTGATGCATCACGTCACAAGACTAGGCCTGTTTGCAAAGGTCTGCAGAGGAGATGACATAAAAGACATATGGAGTCGGGATTAAGCAAGAAGCCCAGCAACCAACATACGGAGTTGGTATTTTAAAAAGGGCACGGAAAAGAACATTTGGAGCACCAGCTAACTGCCCCTAGATGATTCAGGATGACAACAGTGAGATTCAACAGATAACAGAAAATTGGAAGGTAAATAGGATCCTTTGATATTATAACAAAGTTGTAGAGTTTACCACCCTCCAGTACACTGACAACAAACAATATAGCCACCTTCCTAAAGCAGACAAAAGATAATACTGCAAACACATCTAGGATAACAAAACTGTGGTTTACAACAGAAGCAGATCCTTTGCCAGACACAGCAGTTGCATGCGCACAAACTTCAGGACCTAGGCTGAGGTCTTCGGCTCAAACCCGCTCGGAGACTTCGGCAATCTCTACTAGTGCCTATCCAGGGTAGGCAGGAAGCCAAAGCCACTGCTGCCAAACTTGTTGAGCCAGTCTTCCCAGCGCTGGCCCACAATGCACTGCTTTGTGTTTGGAAATTGCTCAAAAGCTTTTGCTTCCAGCAACAGTGTGGAGTACTTGGGGGAAAGGTGCCAAAGGAGTCTAAGAAAGGATATTGCAGGGCCACCATAGCAGTAGGGACACCCCAAATGCTCCCTTCAGTTGGTGACATCACTCTGAATCACTGAGATGACAAACAACACAGAGCTTCCTGTGAAGTCTCAATCTCACAAGACTATTCACAGAAGTGTAGGAAAACTGTTAGTGTGATTAAATTATAAATAAAACTGCTGATGCTGTCCCTTACGATCCTGCCTTCCCATTCAACAACGAAAAGCACCATCTATCCAGACTCTGATTTCAGTTCTTCCCCAGGACAGGGGCCTTCTCATGGTTGTGGTTATCCACAACAACTCTCAACAGTGTCAGCAGGAGGACAGAGAATTGCAGTGTTGCACAGAGAATACCTTTTTCATCCCAAGCAGATGTAAACAACCCTCAGATGAGACACTCTGACAGCGCACCGAAGATTTTACTCCTGTGCTCTACCTACTCCATAGATAAAAATAGCATTCTTATCTCCAAGGCTATCAAGCTAACACTTCGGATCATCAAATTCAGGCCACAAAAACAACTGAAGAGACTTGCAAGTTTTATTCCAGTGGTCTATGTTTTGGACTTCTCCAAACACCCCATGAAAATAGCAGTGTTGAAATAGCAAGGCAAAGCAAACCAATTTGGCTGGGTATGAAAGCAGGTTCTACACAAGGCACGGAAGAAGAGCCCAGCCTAGATACAAAACAAACTGTACCAGGTACAGTACATCAGGATTTCCCCCAGAAACTTATAATACAACTGTAACAGAAGTCTTTCTTTAATCATTTGCAATCTACAATATAAGCACATAATACACTAGCAACTAGGCAACACATATATATAATTTGGCTAAAAACTTCTCCTCTGTAAATTACAAACTACAACATGGAACAGAAGGCTCCTTAACAAGCATAATTTCTAGACAGGTGCTTTGGGTAACACAACTTGCACAGAAACGAGAAAAATTGCTTTCTGAAATTGATCTTTAAGTACTTGTATGAGGTAAATGCTGCCTATCAGGATTTAGGCCTTTCCTCTCAAATACTGCCATGTACCACAAGTGGGAGCAGGATGACTGCCATCTCTCTCAGCTGAGCAGAACAGACACATTCAAACACAGATGCTACATTTAAAAAACAAATTATCTGAAGAAAACATCCTAAAATCCAAAATTTTATTTCTTACAAACCAAAGCCCAGCAAAGCCTTCTAGTTGTCAGAGGCAAGTTAAACTCCTTTAATATTCTACAGTCATTCTAATTGAACAGAAAGGAAATAGACAATTTTAACATTTCCTGAGAAAATTCAGGGGAAAACTGATTATTTTGAAAAATGCTTTCCAAATTATTTTACATGGCTGCCTCAATCTAACACCCACACTGACTAGTGGGAACATTTTTTATTCCTTTGACATACCCGTCAAAAATACACCTGGTTAATTCTTTGCAGACTTTGAGGCCACTGGATATTCCACACTACTATAGATTTGTTCTGAAGATTCAAGAAGAATATTTGGTATGGTTTACATTTACATGCAGTGTACAGGTGATGTCTTTTTCTCCTTCTGGCATCATTTGTAACAGCCCTACAATAAGAGATAAAAATAAATTTCACCGTAACTCTTCCTCAGCAGAGTAACCCAGATTCCAATGGGCATTCTCTCCAGTTCATGTTACTGGGAACTGCCTCAAAAATTTCAGAGAAACTTCTGATTTCTATTGCCTGGCTTTTTGACACAGCTAATTACTAAAAAAAAAACAAAAACAAAAACCAAACTTCAAAAAAAATTATTAACCAACATGTTAAATTATATAAAGTAGTTCCTACTTGCTGTTCAGTTTTCACAAGACACTACTTATAACTGATCCTGATTTACACTGCAGTTACTCACTGATACATCTGCAACACTCTTAAAGACAACAAAGACACAAGATCTACTATGCTATACAATCCTGTAGGTAGCCACGTAAAAATTAGATCAATTTACTCTGTAAAGATACATAATCAGGCACAGACCCAACAGATTCTAGGATTACCAGACCAAATACGTGCTGAAAGATTCTGTACATTCTTTAAGCAACGATCATCTTGTTTCACAAACAACTTTAAAGTGTGAATGTAACAATGGTTTCACAAATGTGTCACCCAGCAGACATGGAGGAGCTGCTTAACCCAGCATTACTGGGAGGAAAAGAAAAAAAAAGATTGTAGAACCACACCCTAGGTGTAAACTGATACAGATTTTCTTCTGTATTTTAGCCTGAAACAATAGCCAGAGGGAGTCATTTAGGCTACACACACCTTGACAAAGCATTGGCGACAATATCTAGGGACTGACAATTAAAATGTTTGCATAGCAAAGTACTTCTCTGCGGCTGCCTGATCACAAGGCTGTGTGAAGGTGGCTGTCTCACACATGCTCCATAACCTGGTCCTGCATCCTCCCTCCAGTCACAAGCAAAAGCCTTGTTGACTTCAGTGCCTCATGTAAAGACCTCACAATCCCACATGCCACTTAAACTAGCAGAACTCCAATTTTCCCACTGACATCATCTACTATGTCGTTGATGCTGTCAATAAAAAAAACCACTGTAGACAGAAGACTGAATTTATGAAGGGCAAAACACAACAGAATTTGATGTTAAAGGAAAACAACCATCCAATTTACTGTGTATTCAGCATATTTTGTGCTTTTCAAATTTAATTCATTAATGCTTCTACACTTCATTTGAATGCAAACTGCTATAGGACTTTCAGGCAACTGTATGAGCGTGAAATTGTCCAATAAACTTTCCTGCAAATAAAACCAAGAGACTTCTCAATTTCTGACTTACAACCTCGAGGCTGCTCCCTAGCTGCTCCCTATTGGAATGTAGGCCCTCAGCTGCTTTGTATCCGTGTTTTCAGTGCCAGTTGAGAATGTTGCATTTTCTATTACACTACAAAGAGCTGATGAAAGATGCAAGTGATCCTTAGCCACAGAAAAGCAGATCCAGAACACATCCTAAGACGTTTGGCCAGTATAATCTCACCAGAAGAGAAGGGACTTACTCTTTTCACCTTCTACTATCAGTGAAGTTTGTCTATGGGCTACACTGAAGCTACTGGAAGTCTAAATCAGGGTGGGGGTGAGCTTGTAAATAAACAACCTTTCTCATGGGAAAACAGGTTACCACAAAACAGCTTATTCCACAAGGGCTGACAAGCAGCATCTACACACAAATAACTTGAGCATTTGAGTATTTCTAATCTACTTGAGTCAATAACAGAATATTCAGCATCACAGTGCCCATTTCCAAAGCTAGTGATCATGACTCCAAGTGATGTGGGAGCAGCTGCATGCGCAGTTTCCTTTGATGAAGTCATACCCTGTAGTATCTGGGGTTACCACGAGTAGCTGCCTTATGACAGGAATCAACTCTGACAGCCACTGCACCACTGGTCCTGGCTCAAAGCTGCATACAGACTGCACAAGCAGGGAGAAGTTTTCACTGTGCAAAGCCTTCTAGCAACAGGAACACCAGTAACAAATTCATTGCCTTCCACAACAACTGTTTTTGCAGTCGTCCTACTCTGCTCCATTACACTTCAATTCTCTTTGGTGGATTTTAACACTGGCTGCGAACGACTTCTAAGTACAATGCTGTGTTATATATGTGCTGTCACCTACATGGTAAGAATGTCTAGGAAATAATCTTAAGTACCATACATATGGGCAACCTCCACAGCAGTGATTTTATTCATTAAAAGGGAAGACAAACCATTTTCAAGCATTTTATAAGCTATATAGAATCCTTAATTACAAGTCAAATATTATAATACTTTGTGAAAGATGAAATCTTTTCTATCTCGTAAGTGATAAGAGATCCCACATACTCCCAGCTGGCCTTTGGCCTTTACAGCCATAGGCTAGGCATTGTCAGAAAAGGTACAAGAATCATATCCATTTTCTTTTATAGACCCACTGCAATGGAAGAAATATAGCTTTTAAAATAGTTATCTTTGAAAGAGTAATCTGCATCCTCTTAACCAATTTATTTAAAAGTACCCTTCACGAAGTCTTTTTGTCTTTCCTGCTCTACTTAAATGATACTGTTACCAACTCGTGTGAAAGTCATACTTCTGCATAATATTTATTGCACTGTTCTTCTCTTACTAAGCATCTGTTGTGAAATATAAAACAGAAGCTATAAAAAAAGCAGTATTTAATCAAGTATTATCAAGACAGTACCTCTTCTGCATGGGGATAACCTAGCCGAACATACATACCACTTAATAAGCATTAGATAACAGTGAATTCCTGACCATTATATATGTGTACAGACAACTATCCAAAGGTTCTTCTAAAAAAAAAAAATAAATAACATCCTGCTTCCTCACATATTATGGAGAGACTGAGGCAGTTTTGTGGCTGCAGTTCCAGTGAAAGACCCCAAGACCTTGTAACATCACACTAATTACTATGGTAATATCTAAAACCTGCAAAATAGCTTTAAAGCATAGAAGATGACAGTTCTAACTTGCAGTCTAACATCACAATATGCTATTTTTAACATGTGACTCATCTTGCAAGAAATAATTAAATATTGTAAACAGAATTTGGATTTAAGAAAAAAAAAAGAAAATGGGGGGCAGTCACTGCAGATAATCTCAAAAGCAGCATCCTTTCAAACTGCATGTTTTTCAAGCTCTCTCATAAAATCCTTACAATTTACTTAAACAGCTCAATGCACCTTTAAAGTCTCCTTGTAATTGCTTTATGATAACCAGTCCACAAATCCTTAAAATGTTTTGTGTAAATAGTCAATTAAAATGCTATGAAATGAAGAGATTTATCTGATTACAGACTGTGAATAGCTATGCAGAATGTCAAAAAAAGAAGCATGGCACTTTGTACTGCTACCTTAAAATATTTATTTCAATCTATTAAAAATTCTCACACTGGATTTGTACACAGTCAAGGACTGTAGAGCCCTCTAAGTATCTTTGACATGATTTAACACAACAAAAATCAACTCAGTTGAGTACCTCCCAAGGCTGAATAAAAACAAATTTAAATTTGAAATAAGATGCTGTCTGTTACTTGTATTTACAACTTTATATTGGAAAAAAAGTTTCACCAGTGCTTTAATTATTTATTGATCCTGCTGCTGGGAAAATTCTAGACCTTGGGTCTACGTGATAAAGATGCTTCTACTAAGCCCTCCTGGCCTGGTCCTGGATTTCACTGCTTGACCCTGCCCAGCACCAGCTCAAGAAGAACAAGGGTTTGTTGCATAGCCCTCAGTATCCTCAAAGCATTGTAACTCCCATTAATAACAATTAATATAATCAAATCTCAAAGCTTCTGCTGAATACCCTAGAGGTTCATGGAATCTTCCCTCCCCCAAGAGATATTAAACTCTCCAAGACCAGAAGTTCAACTGTTATCAGGTGACAGAATGTTGAACAGAATTTTCTCCCACCTGCTCTTCTGACAGATTCCTGTAGCATCTTCTTCTGAAGGTGCTTACCAGAAACTGACAATCTGCATTCCCATAGAAAAAAATCAGCACTTCTTTAAGACCAGAATAGTCTAAACACCGTAAGTCTGGTACCATAATACATTACCATGGAGCCAGCATCAATTCTGACCTGCAATGCTTCTGAGCACCATCTAATGCATCAGCAACCACTGTTCAACTAACCCCAACCTATGATGAAGTAATTGACTCCTCTGGATCTCCTTCCATGACCACTGAGAGGACCACCTCATCTGAAATTAGCTCAGTTACATGCAGAGGGCAGTCAGAAACTTCCTCAGGAAGTGCTTCTCAGAACCACTAAATACAAATAGAGTAAATCACTGGCAGACTGTATGGATGCTCTAAGCATGGCAAAGACCTCTTTTCAGCCAAGATTCAACAATCTTCATCAATGACAATTGATCAAATTGAGCTCAAGACCCAATTTACAAAGGTTCTGTCCTCGTCCTCCTCCTCCTATACATTGTTCCAGTTAACTATAAACAATGGTGACAAAACCAGTGAAGTGCTTGAAACAGGCAGTACTAAGGGATTCACCTCTCAAAGGATGTAATGCACACAAAACCAAACAAGGGGCTGTATGAGTAGGTGAAAGAATGAGATACTTAAGCCCTAGTAAAGACACCTCACAGCTTTGGCACAGGCTGAACACACTGTTAAAACCAAACACTCAATTTTAAATTGTTTAACCAAATCTCTCTTCTGTTTTCTATGCTTTTATTTTCCATTCTCAGATGCTATAGTTTCCTTTGCATTTTTATTGTTATACATATTTCAAAATTATTTCATGAGTCAATATAAGAATCTAACAGACTTTCACCCCAACCACTTCAAAAGGGTTACGCATACTAACAAGTAGTATGGCAAGTAATGATGATCTCCACTAAGAGCAGACAGGTTCTTTCTGTCTCTTCAATACAGCCTTGGAGGTGGTGGTGGTTTGGTGTTTTTTGGTTTTGTTTTAAGAAAGACAACAGGTAAGATAACTGGTAATCAGCAGGAAATTTACTATATGGGGAGAGTCAAAATTTCCGGGGGGAGTTGTGGGAGGGATGATGGAGGGTTAAGTCCCCAGTCCCAATAAAGAACTTTAGGCCTCGCTGTTTCTGCTCAGATCTTCTCTACTCTTCCACAGATTGAAGCAAGCCAATCTGTTGTCAAATTTTGGAGAAGCAAAAGTTCACTGTCAAAGTCACACTTACACAGTTCTATTTAGAGATCATCTTCACAATAATAATGGGCTAGAATTTTTTTAAAGCAAACTGAACACAGCACAGGTTAGCAAGAATACCCTGAAAAGGAACTTACTTGCCACAATGTTTCAAGCACTGATTACAAAGTTTGACACTAAGAATAATTTTTTTTCTAATGAAAAAGTATCAGATACTACAGATACATCAATCTCCTTTTGAGACCTGCTGCATCTCTGAGATGAGCCAAGTGATGAGAGCATGTTGGCTGCATCTGATGGTCCATGCTCCTAGTATCACACAAACAAGTTTGAAAGATGCACTTCAGCAAAGTTTAATTTTAAAAGAATATTAGAAAAGTGATGAAGAGGACTAGATGTTCTGCCTCACTGTTTCAGAATGCATGTAGAGATTACAATACAACATGCTGTGCTATACTTGCTCAACACAGCAAAAGCTGGGTGACAGAGGAACCAAACCTTTAGCTGGTTCACAAGCAGTCAGTAATTAAGTGACTGAGCTAAAAGATTTTGCCATGTGAACTACGTACGGAAACAACTGAAGCGCAACTGCTTCTAACATGCTCTTACATTGATAGTATTGCTCATCACAAGAAGATTTCAGTGTACAAAGTAAATTTTAAAGGGTACTTTGAAGGAAAATTTGATGCCCTTTTCTCATTTCCATCAGTTGGGGATTTTTCTATACCAAAAAGTGAGCCAAGTCCATTGGGCCTATGCCTTATTCCTACAGTTCTAATTTCTACATTGAAGCTCAGTGTGGATTCTAACTGCCTCAAAATGCAACATGCAGGAAAGCACTAAGCAAGTTTCTCACTTTAGTGAAGGTCTGTGGGGATCTCAGCAGGAATGACTGCGTATAACAGATTAGCAGAATAGAAAGCATGCAAGAGCAGCGAAAAAGAAACAGGGAAGCACAAGAGACAAATACTTGGAGTTTGGGAAGCTCAAATTCCATTTCTAGTTCTTCAATGTGGGCTTCATTATGTCAAGGAGGGTTAGATACAGAAAAAAAGTGTTTGAGACCATGAACTAATTTTAGTTTCCTGATCCCTACTAGCATCGGAACTAGCATCACTGACAGGTATTAAGGACTCATCAGGCTTCACAACCACCAGCACCCGAGAGAGGAGCTGCCTGATCAGCAAATAGGAAACGCCAGCAACAAAGGTGTGTCTGAAATCCTGCCTCTCTCCACAGCTTGCAAATGTTGTCCTGGAATTACACAGCTATGCCCTTTATTCCTTTAAAAGAGTAACAGGCATCATTCTTTTCCTTCAAAGCATAACAAAGAAGAAGCTGGTGATGTTAAGCCCCTTTTTAATACAGTGTTATGACAACGAGAACACTCATTCTTCATTTGGGAGACTCAGACTCTACTGCCTGCAAGCCCTAAATCCACCTCTCACCACCAGACTGCCTGAGGACGAAGCTACTCCCACTAGAAGATGCAGAGAAATAGCATGTGGGAAAAGAAACATCTACAATCTATAACCCAGTGCATACATGGGCTGTTGGCAGCCTGATCTGAAAACTGACAGCTGTTAAATAAAGAAAACTTCCTGGGTTTGAACCCAGTTCTAGTAAGTGGGCTGTAAAGTCATGTTCCCTCCTTCACTCCCTTCTCCAGGCCATGAATATTTAATTATTTTATGCAAACTGGAAGAGTTGCAATGCAAGGTTAAATTAGCTTAAATAACCTTGAAACCCTTCTGTGAAGTTGGGCCTCTGCCTCAGCTCCCAATCTGTAGTGAAAACTTTCTTACACAACAAGTTCTGTTGTTAATCACATTTAAAACACCATGTGGTATCGTGACAAAAATCTTGAGGTTTGAGTTGATTTGACAATATTTATACCTTTGTGTTAAGATCCATGGCTTAGATAGTCCAATTATTTTATTAAATGTTTATTCTTCAATTATGAATGCAAAATTCTTCCTGGGAGAAGGAATCAGTTACAGTAGTCCCGGAATTTTCATTGATAACACAACACATACCTAAGCTAGCACGGTTTGCTACTCCCCTAACTCTTTAACTGCAAACTTTATTGATACTATTGTTTCTTTTGCATTATTTTGCAACAGGCTGAGCTCCCTATAGACTAGCTACAGGTATATACTAAGTCAGTATCTCATTCACATGTCACAAAGCAACCAAAACAGACTTCTGGAAACCTGTCAGGGATACAAAGTTTCACTTTTAATTCTCAAAATGTTTTATGAACTTCCTTCAACACATAACCCTAGAAATTATTCACATGGTTGGAGTCAGTGCAGAGAAGCTGTGTCTCTGTGGTCAGTCTATGCAAAAACGGTTTCATGCTCTCTCTCTGGGGCGAGGGGGGTGGAAAGAGAGGAGGCAAAAAAAAATATTACTCTTCACCCTGGTATATAATCTTTAAAATCTGGAAACCTTAGATGCTTGCATTTTAAGAGGCTGAAGTAAGAAAGAATATCTGAAAATCCTTATTAGTAAACTCTACTAGGATAATGTGTATGCTTATTATTATAAATGCTGGTTTAGCACTTGAATGATTTGCCTATTCAGAAAAATAAAACACCAAACACAACTATTTGAACTCAGCAATGAAGTAAGAAAGTGATTTTTCAAATGCCTAAGGACATACACCTAGAAGCTGGCAAAATGGCACACACGATTCTGAATGCCACAGCATAGCTATCACATCTTTCAGAGTCAGTGATCATCAACTCTGGGCCTAGAAACTGATTTTTTCCAAATTTTAGCAACACCTGGAATTCTACAATAAACAGACATTTTGATTCATCCTCAATATGGTTCATTGCCTCCCAATCTCATTAGCCCATGCCACCTTGCTTTGGGTTTCCTTTGCTGAAAGGGCTGATAAGGGCTGAATCAGATCATCTCCCTGGCAAGTCCTGCTTTCTGTGATTGTAAAACCAAGTTTACAAACTCGGTCTTCCTTTTCTAACAGCATCAAATAAATGACCTGGGTCGAGGCCCATTCTGTGGCACACTTCTCAGAAAGTCCAACAGAACCAACCTAGTGTCAAAAATGTTAAGGAAGTTTTAGAATGTTATTCTGCTACAAAACAACTGTTAAACTGGAAAAACAAAACAAAAAAAAATTGAACATCACAAACGAAACTCATCACCACTTCCACTCCCTGTTACAAAGTTACCAATAATCTATAGCTTCTATTCCTCATCTGCTTACAACTTCAAGTAGCATTGTTGCTCTTGAAACTAACTTGCCATGAATAGGCTTTTGCAAATCACAGGTGAAAGGTCACTCTCATTTAGCAGTACACTAAGAAGTAAATGTAATACATTGACATGACAAAGGGATCAGTGTTCAAATATTGACATGGATTACATTAAAAATCAAAATATTTTAGCTCAGGAGAAGATACTATCAGTGCTGGTCATTCAGGTTCCTTAGGACTAGTTATAGTCTAAAAAAATAAAATCCAACTAGAAACACAGTAAAGACAATAAGTAACCCATGCCCTACCTTGTAGTGTTGAGATTATATATTAATTTAATAATAATGCTAATAACACCACTCACTGACAGGCCACAAGTCCCAAATTCAAAGCAATAGGCTTGAAGTTTCCTTCCTCTTTCCCATGCACGTCCTCTCATAACCAGTTACGAGCAGGAAAACTTTTCTGTGCACTTTTTCTCAAGAACGAATTGCACTCACCTTCTCGGCAAAGTCGCATTGCTTCTTGGTTTCTTCTGTATTCCTTGAAACTTTCTTCTAATGCTGTTCCTAAAACCAAAAAGCCACAAGATTTCAACCCACGCAGAAGTCAGAGAGTCGGGCTGATTCCACCCCCCTCCCGCTACGGACCTGCAGCCCCTTTCCCGGTGGAAACAGACCAGCACATAAGACATAGGCACTTCCATCGCTGCGGCAGTTAAATACAGCTTCAGAGAGACCGAGACCTTCCGTCCCGTCCCCAAGAGAGGGTCCGGGGCTGCCCGAGCCGCTGTCAGCGGCTGGGGATGCCTCACCTGAAGCGGGAGCTCCCCCCGCCCCGAAGCCAGGCTGAATCGAGGGCAGGAGGTGCCGGCCTCCGGGGACCGGCTCAGACCTCCTCGCACCGTGTCCCGGATTACAGGAACTGGGACAAGTGCTGCCCGCTCCGCGCCGCTCACGAGTCCCCGCCCGGGGGGCGCAGCCGCCTCGGCAACCGCGTACCGGACAACGAACTCGGCCGCGACGCTGGTGGTGAACGGAACCGACCATCTCCCCAGTCCCCAGGACCCCCGGTGCCCTCCTGCCGAGCACTCTGCCGTGTCGTATCTGCGCCCCGGGCCCGGTTGGAGGTGTCCCTTGGCACCGCGGGGAGCTGGGGCCGGGCCGGTAGCGAAGGCTGAGGGGAGAAGAAGGGGGGTGGGGAAAACCGGCCGCTCACCGTCGTTCCCGTGAAGTTTAGCAGCATCGACCCAGTGGCTCCAGGGCTGCCCCAGCATCGCCTCGGGGCTGGGCAGGGACCTGCGCTCCCCGACGGCCGCCATTGCCGCTGCGGTGGCGGCGGGGCCGGCGCCGCTCCCGCCTCCTCCGCCTCCGCCTCCTTCGCCGTGGCGGGGCCGCCGCTGCCGCTGCCTGGCTGCTACCGCCGCCGCGCTGCGCTGCTCCCGTCTGACGTCACCCGCGGCCCGCGCCGACATTCTTTCCGCTGCTATAATGTAACGACAAAAAGTCACCGAGCGCTTAAGGTGGCGCTGCGCTTTTAAGGAGGCGCCGCGGCGCTGTCAGCCCCGCTCGCTCTTTCCTTCCCCCGCAGATGGAGAAGGGGGGGCTGGGTGAAAGGGTAAAACCTGCGGCCCTGCGCCGGCTTTCCACTCACCTCTGCGGCGGCACGGGGGGCAGCAATCGGGTGCCCATTATTGTGGGGGGGAAGCACTCCCTTCCTCTTCACCGTGTAGGTGAGGCGCTAACAAAGCAGCGGAAGGGAGCAAGAAGGGGTGATGGTGGTAGGAAGNGCGCCCCGCCCATCCTCGCCGGTCCACCTTAAACCCGGAGCCTCCTTAAAGGCATCAGCGAGCAGGAAACTCGCCTCGGGCGGGCGGCGACCACCCCCCAACCAGCACCCCCCCACCCCCCGCGCAGGGCCGCCGAACGGGCGAGGGTGGGGGGTGTGGGGTCGCCGCCTGCCTGGAGGGACTTTCCAGCTCGCTACTGCCTTCGTTACACCCACAACCTGCCTCCCTGAGGGGGGTCTTGTCATTGTTACTTTTTAAACAACAGCTTTTTGGCTGTTGTTGTCTAAACTTCGGGTGTTAAAAAGTGAGGATTAAAAGATGCTTTTCCTGCCTGGAAAGTGTTGGTAACACAGTTGAAGCTTTGCCAAATGAAGTCCTCCGATTAAATAAAATTAAAATCTGGGGTTAGAATCCCATTTTTATAGGGTTTTATAATCCATGTGTTATAGGTTTTTGTCTAAAATATTATACTACCAATGGCAAACTCTCCGACTGTGATCTGCAAAGGTTTCTGGCCACGCTTGATGCCACTGTCAGTAAAAACACCCTCAGTGATCAGCTGAAAACATATATAAAGCTGCTCTGTTGCCCCCACTATAGGTTCTCAGCACCATCGTGGATGCTTAGTGTTCATGGATCCCTTAGGTCTATTTGGAAAAACAGACACCAGAAATCAAAACTGTCAATAAATTTGTTTAGTCTATGCTGTCCTAGTCCTGCAGCATATATACATGCAGGCTTCCCTATTAGTGTTTAAGGGGTGAACCTATACAAGCTAGAGATGTTTCTTTCCACATTTATGCATGTAAAAGATGTATAAATACAAGCTCATCAGAGAATCATCATATGGCATGGGGTAGGTTGTAATTATAATAGTTTCAGTGTTCCACCCAACTGATAACTTATGTCATGCTCAGAAGGTAACTTGTAAAATCGTAGATCTAATACAGAATAGGTAGGGAGACTTCTATTTCCTCTTGATCACTGCAAGTCTAACTTAACTCCCTTGTAAAAGACCATGAGATTTAGATAAAGAGAACAATGACTGCTGCAGAGATCTGTAGAAGGATTCATTAACAAAGGCTATCAACTTCTTGAGCTGGGCCCTGAGCTTTCGAACAGTTGAGTGCTTTTAACTGTACTGTAGCTTCCCAAAACACTGAGATAACTCTTCATCTTATTCTGAGCACTAATAAAAGGTGTTTATGGAACCAGAGTCTAAAGATAAAGGATGAAAGAAGTGCATTATTGTTTGATTCATTATCAAATAGTATACTTTATAATATAGAGAACTACTTACGTTAAAGCTAAGAGTATCACTGGAAGAAAAATGTTAGTCAGGTGCTAAACAATTTCTGAACAGAACATATGCTTTTTTTATGGTGTAGAAGCCAGATAGGGGAAAAAAAAAAAATCTATGACTGATTTATTTCAAGCTTAGTTCTTCTAGAACTCCACAAATGGAGACTAATGTATCATCCACAGCTGAATTCACACTCCAGCCATAGGATAAGGCAAGTTATGGACAGAAATGCATTCTCTGAGTCAAATATTCTAATTATTATTACAAATTTTACTGATACAGCTCTCCTTTGTTCTGGAGAAAGCTGCCAGAAAGCAGCCTCAGTGGCACTTTGAAAAAGAATCCTCAATATGTCCAAATGTCCAACAAATTCATAAAAGCTTTTTCTAATATTTATTTTGCATAGATCATAAAGCAAATAAAGTGATGGGTNTCCCTTCCTCTTCACCGTGTAGGTGAGGCGCTAACAAAGCAGCGGAAGGGAGCAAGAAGGGGTGATGGTGGTAGGAAGGGGAGTGGGGGAGAAGAGCAGGGCTATGCCGCTCGGCAGGCGCTACCCAGCTCCACGAACAGCCTCTTTCTCTCTCCGCAACCCTACAAAAACAACGGCCGCATCACAACCCCGCCTGGCACCCGCTGCCCCGAGAAAAGGGGAGGGG